>VXBA01004387.1:914297-1237350 GCA_013399895.1 Serilophus lunatus | reverse complement strand
CCCCTCACGGCCCCTCACGGCCCCTCACGGCCCCTCACGGCCCCTTGACCACGCCCTCCTCCGTGACGTCACCGCCCGCCCCCTCCAATCCGACGCGCGCCTCGCCCCCCACGCGCGGCCCCACCCCGCGCGCGCGCGCCACCTCTCGCGAGACCCCCGATGTAAACAAAGCCGCGCGCGGGGAGGGGGGCGCCNACAAAAGGGGGGACACGGCGGCGCCGCGGCGGCTCCCGGGGCCGGGGAGGGCGGGGCAGGCCCGGCAGGGAGGCCTGAGGGACCCCCGGCAGCCGCGGGGCCCGGGGGTGTCCCCGTTCAGCGGGGCCGGGCCTGGAGTTGTTCGATAGCCGCGGGGCTGGGGGAGCCCAGGGAAGGTGGGGGCACAGTGGCAGGGAGGGGGGCCCCGGGTTTTGGCCTTGTCGCTTTGGCTGTCGGTGTCAGGCTGTGGTTGTGTTGCTGGAGGTTTGGGTGTTAATTACTGGGTGGTGTTAATTCCTGAGCGGCTGCCCCTCAGCTGGCCCTGCCCCGAGGGGGTGCTGATAAGAGAGGCCAGCTGGGCATTCGGCTTTTTCCTCTCTCCTCATGCCCAGGTTCTTTATTCCCTCTTGGTTCCTGGGGTCCCTGGATTCCTGGGGTCTGTGATGCTCCTCAGGAGCCTTGGGAGATGTCACCCAGGAGCAGAAGTATGAGATTAAACCTCCAAGACGACACAAAACCCCTGCCCTAAACGAGCAGAACGTGTTCCATCACATTTTTAATTCCATGTTTTCCAGGACTCCCCCCCCTTGCCCTGGGGTCTGTGCTTTGCTTTTCCATCGCTATTTCCGGCAGTCAGTGGTGGGGTTGGTAATGCTGATGACACCTGTGTGCCTGTCCCTCTGCCTTTGATCCCAGAATAGCTGAAAAAGGCCCTTAAAGTTGCCCTTTGAAGCTCCTTTCCCACTCCCTGCAGCTCTGTGGGGGTTTTGCCACAACCGCTCCAGCGACTTCAGGCGCTGCTTTAAAAACAACTCGAGTCCCTGCTTTCCTTTTCCTTAAAAACCCAGGCTGTGAGTGCAGTTCCTCTGTGACCACCTCGGGGGACACTTCAGGAGCTGCTGGGCCCAAATCATCTCGTGCTGACCCCTGAATTTGGGTGTTTTTTGCAGGAGGAGGAAGGATGGCCACGGAGTCTCCGCGGCGGCCGAGCCGGTGCACGGGGGGAGTGGTGGTTCGTCCCCAAGCTGCCACGTAAGGACATCCCCCAGCAGCCAAAAGCCTTCATTCCCTTCCAGGAGAGCCTAACCCTGCAGTCTGGGGTGTTGTTTTTTTGCTGCTGATGCTCTGGTTTTATTTTGGGATGGTTTGGGTTTGTCCCCCTGAAGTTTGGCAGGAAAAAACCCAACACCCCCCCCCGATGTGTTGCCAGGTTTGGGTGTTGTTTGTGCTGTTGTGTTGTACAAACACTGTAAATTGATGGTGTCAACACCTCTCTTGGGCCTGAGGGAACATCCTACACCTGGTCCTTTAAATAACCCCTTGTTCCTGCAGTGGATGGATTCAAACATCTCAAACTTGGCATTTAAGTCCTTCAGTGAGGAGAAATGGGGGTTCTGGTTCTCTCTTTTTATTTAAGCTGCACCTCTGAGGTTGTTTTGTCCCTGGACATCCTGATTTCCTGTGGAAAACCAGGCATTTCATGGAAATACTTTATGACAGAAGAGCTTTTTGATTGTAAGAGATTAGAGGAATTGTCTCTGTTTGCCAGAAGATTTTTGTAGCAGTTTTTCTCCTTCTTTGGGATCCTTGAACTGCTCTTAGTTTGTTTTTCACCATCAAAATTCACTATATTTTTACTGGAGAGCCCAAGAAAACTGGTGGTTTTGGCACAGAAAGTTGTGTTAGGGGTTTGTTTTGTGGGAGAAAAATAATTTTTTTTACTGTTGCAGAATTCCTCAACAAATGCCTTTCAGTTTGTAACAACCTTTTCTTCAAAATATACTTTAAAAATACAATAATAGGAAAGATCTGTAAGAAGATGATTGTGAGAGTCTGTTCTTTTTTTTTTTTAAATGTGGTATTTTGTCCTTGAGGCCCTTGTTTTCACCTCAGAAGTGATGAGTCTGTGCTGAGCATTCATGTGAAGTGAATAGATCCTTAGCAGAGGAAAAGTTGATCATTTCTTTGTGGGTTGTGTTGTTTTTGAGCAATTTCAGGGTGTCTTGGAAGTGTTTCAGCTTCAGGAGAGATTTAGAGTATAAAAAACTGCCCAGATATCAAATTTATTTCAAGTTGCAGTTGGAGGAGGAGGGGAAAAAAAGGCCATTCCATGAGCTGAGCCACAAAGGGAGGATGATTCCTGCTTTTGGGCATTCCCAGAATTCAGAGTCTGTGTTTAACCCTCTGATTACAGTGTTTGGCCACAGGTCAAGGTGTTCCAGGGCAGTTTGGGTGACCTACATAAACCAGAGGAGAGTCAGCTCTGGAACCCACAGCTCCTCTGGGAGGGCTCAGCCCAAAGCTCTGAGACAGACTGGGAGGGAGGAATCCTGGCATTGCTTTTGTCAGGAGCTGGAATGAGCTTCCTAAAAACTGATACTTTCAGATTTACCTTTGGTTTTGGAGAGGAAAAGGAATCACAGGTTTGGGCTTCAAGTGTCTCCTGTTTTGCCCTGTGTGGGATTGAATTCTTGGGGGCTGAGCCACCCCCATTTTATTCAAACAACCTGGCACAGCTTCCAAAAACACCTTGGGACACCCAGAGTGTGGAGCTCCTGGTGTCACCTTTTCTTGGTTGCTGTTAGAAATCCTGAGTCAGCACAGCAAAAAAACCCCAACAGTGTCCAAGTTAATTTAAGGGCTGTTGCCTGAAGAGTTTTTGGGGTTGTTTTTTGAGTGGTCCCAGAGTTTTTGAAGGGAGGTTTTTGCTGCCAGAGTGTTTCAGTGTTCCCTGTTGATAAACCCCAAACTTTCTGTGTGGTTCCAGCCCCACCTTGTGCTGCTCAGCAGTTCCACAAGAGACTCCCCATGTACAGTAAAATAAACTAATAAAAACATCAGTTCAATTCTGTATCTCCCAGAATTTGCCATCCCAAATCCATCCTGACCTTCCAAGGGGGGAGAAGCTTCCAAAATTGTAAAATCCTGTCTGCCAGTCCCTTCCTTGCTGTCCTCAGGCAGGATGTGGTTCCATGTCTTGCCCCTGTCCATCACTGTACACAGTGCACATTAAAAGTTGGCTTGTCCCACAGGGAGAGCTCCAGCCAGTGCTTAAACCCTCATGTTTTATGTTAAAATAACCAAATCAAGTCAAAAAATGCTGAAGGATCATCTCTGAAGTTCTCCTTGTGGGGTGGCTCCTTCATGGTGAGGTTTTCCACTTTCCCCACCAGCAGTTTTTCCATGAGCAGGTGTCACTTTGCTGTTTTCCAGACTTATTTGGTCCTTTTCCTTCCTCACAGACCATTATTTCTATTATCAGTGTCTGAGTATATGAAGGAGCTTCATTTCATACTTACCATTCCCCTTTTTGCTAAATCTTGTCCATGTTTCCTCTGGTTGTGTGTCTTATCTAACCTGTTCATGCCTCAGTGATGGTTGAACTTCTTCTCTTTTCAAGGGAACAGTCATACATGGAGAGTGTTGTCACCTTCCTGCAGGATGTTGTGCCACAGGTACGTGTGGGGGCCTCTCAAACTGCTTTTTTGCCAGTGGAAATGTGTGTCAGGTGGACTAAAATCAAACAAAATCCCAGGAAGACAAAAGGCAAGTTCTGTTTTTTTGGGTGGGGGTCTCAAGGCAGGTGTGTGAGCACGGGCTGGGCCTGCACATTTCCTCTGATGAGCAATGATAACATGAAAATATAAATTGCAGCCTTTTCCTCTGGTCATTTTAGCAATAGAAGGAGGGGGAAGACAGCCCATAATACTTGTTCTGCCTCTTACAAATGTGTATTTTTTTTGTAAACAAGCCCTGGCTGGGTTGGTGCAGAACAATTTGGTTCCTTGTCACCTTTATATTAATGAAAGGGAGGCAAAAAAACCCCTCACTCTTCCTTTTCTCTCTTGTTTCCATAACTTGATGCTGGGGCTGTGGAGCTCTGCCTTGTTCTCCTTGGGAATTTATTATCTATAATAACTAAATCTATTATTTATAATTATATATCTTTATATACAATAAATATGGAACTGGAAGGGTCCCTCCCATGGTGCCTCTCAGTAGCAGAGGGGAGGTGATTCTGTTTCCCTCTCTGGGAAAGCTGGAGCCCAGAGTGGAGGAGCAGTTGTAGCCTCAGGAAATGATCTTGGTTGTGATTTGAAGGATTGTCTTGGTTATCAGTGCCTTGGTTTCCTCCTGGATTTCCTCTTTGGAGGAAATGCACTGAGGATTCCTAAATGGTAGAAAACCCCTCACTGATGCCAATTTGGGCTTGGGGTTCAAATTAAACACAGTCCAACTTTAAGAGACTGCATTGCCCTCCCCTGCAGTTAAAGAGTACAGTCTGTGGCTTATTTGACAAATCCCTTTGCCTTGCAAGCATGGAATGTGATTTGTTTTGAGAAAGCAAACCCCACACTCAATATTTTTAATATTTTTAGTAGATGTGACTGCTTTTCTGGCCTGTATAAAGTGATTATAGAGGCTCTTCTCATATTTAATCCCAGATACTGCTCAGTGTTTTGCTGTAATTCAGTTGGAAGTGGTGCTGTTTCTGCTGGAGCTCGTGTTCCTCCTCCCACAATTTCTCCTGAGAACTGTAAAACCCCCAGTTTGGAAACACTGCAGGTTCTCCCTCACAGATTCCTTTTGTATCTCATCTTTTTATGGGAATCTGTGGAACACAGCCCTGAAATATGGAGCTGTTCTACTGGAGTTACAGTTTATTCTCTTTTAAATGCCTGTATTAAAGTTGTCCCAAATATGACTGAAATAAGTAAAATAAGGGGTAAAGGTCTCTTTGTTTCCTCAGTCTTGCTTACAAAGCTTTTAACTGAATTAAAGAGATTTTTAATAATAAATTGGCCCATGTGAGACCCTCCAACACTGCTTTTAGAGGCAGTGAGTTAAAAATTGTGGAAGCTGCTGCATCTGAGCTTGACTGAGTTGCTGTAATTCAAGTGGCATTTCTTACCTGCCCCAGAAGGTTTATTGTGATAGTATTTTGTCATTCCTACATAAGTAAGTTGTGTTGAATCCTGGAAACACTCTTTCTTGAAACAAAACCATCCAGGAATACTGGTGACAAGGAGGTCTATGTGTCAGGTTTTTCCTTTTTACTCTCATTCCCTCTTGTAAGGGGGTTTTTACAGTGTTAAACTTGGTTATTTCAACCCTTTTGCTTCTTGTCCAGGCCTACAGTGGAACCCCACCAGAAGAAAAGGAGAAGATTGTTTGGGTCAGATTTGAAAATGCAGATTTAAATGGTATGGCTTCATTTTCTCTCACCCATTTTAATGAGTTTTGGGTCCATGCACAATAATTTCAGTCAGGTTTATCCATGAGCATTGCTGATGTTAACAGATCATCACTGCTGACAGTACAAAAACCAACCTTTTTCAGAGAAAATGGGGATTGATTCCCACTTCTGATCCTGGTGCTCCCAGTGAGCTTTTGTTCTTTCTTTTATGGTTGAAAATGTCCTTTTAGAGGGGCTTTACTCAAGAAAATATTAATATTTGTGGTTTTGTAGCACTTTTCTTTCTAAGGATTTTCTTCTTTTGCCAAGGTTGAGGCACAGATTAATCCCACAATATCTAGAAATAGTTTTGCCCACTCTTTGCATTTGTAATTTCTGTGTTTGTTAATGTTTATTTTGTTGGTCCTGTGCAATTTTTTCTCTGTTTGTCTTTATGAATGACTGGAGAAAGAAACAACCCCTGTAATGCAGAGACCTTTTCTCCATCATTTTAGATTCTAATGCTTTCCCTGTGAAACTCTGAACGATTATTTTACATAAAAGAATATATTTCAGGATTTGTCCCAGCATAAAAACTTGAAACCACTTTGGTTGCTTTTAACAATGACAACAGAAACGTGGATGGAGGAAACCCCATCTAAAGTCACTGTGCTTGGTGCTGATCTTGGCTTTGATGTTTCCACCCCTTTTAGATACATCCAGGAATATGGAGTTCCATGAGATCCACAGCACTGGGAATGAGCCCCCCTTACTGCTGCTGATGGGATACAGTGATGGAATGCAAGTCTGGAGCATCCCTGTGAGTCCAGAGGTCCCCTCTGCCCTGCCAGGGACTTTTTGGTTGTGTTGGCTTCTTAGTTTAGTGTTTTACTTTGAGTTTTTCCTGGGGAATTGGGAAAAAAAGCAGTATTTCCCATTAGTGTTTTATGGTTTGTGTGTAATGTGCTTGTCTTAAGGTAATACTGAGCACAGATCAAACACTTGAGTTCATGTACCTGCACATTTGAGGGCTTTTTAAGGGTGATTTCTGTTCAGGGCAGTTTCAGACTCCAGCTGGGAGCAGTGTTTGACATGATGGAATGGTTTGTATCCCAGGCAGGGTGGATTTTTTTAACTGTCTGAAAGGAATAAAGGTGGAAAAAAGACACCCAGGATTTGTTTGTCTCAGCAATGCAAGTCTGACAATATTCATAATATTTTACAATGACATTTGTCATGTACATGATTTGCAATTTTAATTTGGTGAAGGCCTCTTTGTGCAGGTGGCTTTGATTTCAGGCTGTCACACCCACCCCCTGCAGTTTGGGTTTATGTGCACATGGTCCCCATTTGGGCAATTTACCCCACATTTCATGAAAATGCCAGAAGAAAGTTTCTTCCTACAGTAGGTCATAAAATTCTTCACTTCAAGAAGCAAAATTGCCCATAACACCTTGCCCTTCAGAATAAAGCAGAGAGGAGGGAGTTCTTTCCCTTGGTAAATAGATTTTTAAGAATTCTTTATAACTCTCTGGTTACCTGTGTAGGATTGGTATTTATTTACCAGCAACTTCTACAAAATAATGTTCATTTCTACAGCAGGACTTCAGTTAAACTGAGTTTCAGGAGTATGGGAGAGTTTTTCCTCTCTTGGTTGCAGCTTGTTTTACTCCTCCTGGTTGCATCTTGTTAACTGGAGCTGAGGAATTAAAAAAAGCTGCTGAGCTTTTGTCTCTGTAGGAGGGTTTAATGGAAGTGGAGGAAGACCAAGTGCACTTCACTGAATTTCAGTTTTTTCTAACTGTTTACTAAAATCTAGGAATTTTAACCACAGCCTAGGAACACTTCAACCAAAACACAGGAAATTTTAAGTACTTGTATTGTCCTGAGAAAATAAATGTAATTTCTAACTGCCATTTTTAAAGGAGCAAAACACACCTTTTGTCTGCTACAGCTGAAATGTGTGTGAGGCACTAAAGCTCTTTTTTTAATATTATTCTTTTTAAATCTGCCTTGACACAGGAATGACTTTCAAGCTGAAGTTGGAAATTGGGAAGAAATCCTTCCCTGGGAAGGGGCTGGGCTGGAATTCCCAGAGAAGCTGTGGCTGCCCCATCCCTGGAAGTGTCCAAGGTCAGGCTGGAGCAGCCTGGGACAGTGGGAGGTGTCCCTGCCCAGGGCTGGGGTGGGATGAGATGATCCTTAAGGTCCCTCCCGACCCAAACCTCTGGAATTTGGGAAGGGCCTTTCTCATGCCCAGAACCCCCACACGGGGTCGCTGCCACACCGAGCTAAGAGAGCGCAGTCAGTCAATTAATTAATTAATTGAAGTGCCGCGAGGATCCCGTGGCCTGGAGCCGAAGGATCTTGTGGAACCCCTGATTTTACCCAGCTGAAATGTGGGGTTTGTTTTTTCTGAAAGGAATCGGGAATGATGTTGTGCTGCTTTCCCTTTTTCTTTCTCACTTTGTTTTTTTTGTGCCTGAATTAGCTACAAATTAATGCAACACCTATTTTACCTTCTGTTCCAGTAGATCCATACAGTCAGGTTGTCTTGTCTTTCCCCAGTGTGTTCCACTCCTTCATATTCCTGGATTTTTTGGGGATTTAATATTTCAGGAAAATATAACAGCAGTGAAATTGCAGGACAGTTTCTCTTGATGTTGTCCAGTTTCTGCAGAAGTGTTTGTTGAAATGCAGTGAAATGGTGAACATGCCATATGTGGCAGTGTTTTACAATCCACATTAAAAGTGTGGAGGTATTGGATCAGTTTGTCAGCCCTTCATTTGTGTCTTGTGTGGAATTCTGGGGCCACATCCAGGGAGGTACAGCTGGACCTGTGCACTTTGTTAGAACATTTTCAGTGTTGGAGTGATCCCTTGTTAGTCAGGTGCTCTTGGAGGTTGATATTATTATTATTATTTATATAATTTCTTAGTATTTATATTGTATATAATATATTTATATTATTTTTTTGCTGTTAGATTATAGGTTGGGCTTGATGATCTCTAAGGTCTCTTCCAACCTTGCTGATACTGTGATATTAAAGGATATCATTCAGTGACCTTTTTAAATACCTTTTCAGAGCAGGACTTGTAGAACCAACAAATTTGGAGGGAACAGTATTTTTTCCTCCTTATTGTTTCTCCTTCTCATTTTTTAGCTTATTTAGTCTGAGCACAATAAAATGTGGCAGTTATGGGACCGACTTAATATCTGAGAGCTCATTTGGCCACACTTTTTGGTGTCCTTTGGTATTAGCAAGGCCAAGAAGAAAGCTTTGTCTGAGTATTTAGCTGGTAATTAAGCAATGTTATTCCAGCTAAGGGGGAAAAAAAAAAACCCACCCTACGTTCTGCACTTTAAAAAGCTTTTAATCTGTAAAAAGCAACGCTTTGACATTTATGTGAAACCCTCCATTATCTGCAGCATTGTGCTTTCCACCCTTCCAATTGCAGCTCTGTTCAGCACTTAATAAGGTGTTGCAGGTTGTGTGTGAGTGATTATGAAGTGTTTATGACAGCTCCTAAGCCCACACTCCCCGGGATGGTGTTCCATGGACTTCCCAACACCTCCCAGCCTTTCTCCAGCAGGCTGAGTGCTTTCACATCAACATCTCCTCCCAGTCACATCTTTGGGCTCCACGAGTGTGACTTGCAAATGGAAGATCCCATTAGGAGCTGCTTCAAAGGCCCCGGGGGATGTGGGGAGTGCTGGGGGTTGGAAGTGCAGCCTCTCCGTCTGTGGTGTCCATCCAAAGGGCTCTGCTTTCATCTCTTGTTTGGAAAGGGGGGGTGGCAAGGTTAAAAGTGTTCTTAAAATACGCCTTGCTGAGTGGGGGGAAGTCTGGGAATACACCAAAGCATGACCAGAAGTTCCTATTTGAGAGCGGAGTTGTGTGTTTGGGTTGGAATTTGTTTTTGCCTCGCTCCCGGTTTGACGTTTCAAACACAATTGGAGCTGATTTCTGCCTGATGTGGTTTCCAAGGATCTGTTCTGGATGTTCCTGTTCAGGGAAATGCATCTTGGCTGCTTTTGGGGCAGATAATTTCTTTCTTGTTTTGTTTTTTTTTTTTTCCTTTCTATGCTGGAAGTTTCAAAAGCAGGAAAATCATCTTAATTTAATGGTTCATGCCAGAATTAAAACAGAAAGATCGAGTTGGAGTTGAATAAAGCAGGAACTGCCCAAGGGAACTTTTAATAACAGCACAGATGTTGATTTAGCAGGACTCCTCAAAGGCTGGGGGGCAGTGATGCTGCTCATGGGGCAGGTGACTTCCCCGTGGAGGCTCTGGAATGCAGAGGGTTCCTTGGACAAGGATGGCATCACACACTGCCCCTGCTCCACTGCCAGACCCTCAGTGCCAGTAACTGCTGCTGTCAGTTCTCCTGTGGTTTTGCAGCTGTTGAAGCTGCAGTTGTGCAGCAGTTGGGGGTGTGGAGTCAGACACAGCAGCTCCATTTGGTTTCCTCAACTGTTCATCCACAGCCTTCCTCTTTTTCCTCCTCTTTTTCCTCCTCTTTTTCCTCCTCTTTTTCCTCCTCTTTTTCCTCCTCTTTTTCCTCCTCTTTTTCCTCCTCTTTTTCCTCCTCTTTTTCCTCCTCTTTTTCCTCCTCTTTTTCCTCCTCTTTTTCCTCCTCTTTTTCCTCCTCTTTTTCCTCCTCTTTTTCCTCCTCTTTTTCCTCCTCTTTTTCCTCCTCTTTTTCCTCCTCTTTTTCCTCCTCTTTTTCCTCCTCTTTTTCCTCCTCTTTTTCCTCCTCTTTTTCCTCCTCTTTTTCCTCCTCTTTTTCCTCCTCTTTTTCCTCCTCTTTTTCCTCCTCTTTTTCCTCNTTTTTTTTTTTCCTTTCTATGCTGGAAGTTTCAAAAGCAGGAAAATCATCTTAATTTAATGGTTCATGCCAGAATTAAAACAGAAAGATCGAGTTGGAGTTGAATAAAGCAGGAACTGCCCAAGGGAACTTTTAATAACAGCACAGATGTTGATTTAGCAGGACTCCTCAAAGGCTGGGGGGCAGTGATGCTGCTCGTGGGGCAGGTGACTTCCCCGTGGAGGCTCTGGAATGCAGAGGGTTCCTTGGACAAGGATGGCATCACACACTGCCCCTGCTCCACTGCCAGACCCTCAGTGCCAGTAACTGCTGCTGTCAGTTCTCCTGTGGTTTTGCAGCTGTTGAAGCTGCAGTTGTGCAGCAGTTGGGGGTGTGGAGTCAGACACAGCAGCTCCATTTGGTTTCCTCAACTGTTCATCCACAGCCTTCCTCTTTTTCCTCCTCTTTTTCCTCCTCTTTTTCCTCCTCTTTTTCCTCCTCTTTTTCCTCCTCTTTTTCCTCCTCTTTTTCCTCCTCTTTTTCCTCCTCTTTTTCCTCCTCTTTTTCCTCCTCTTTTTCCTCCTCTTTTTCCTCCCTGCCCCTTTCAGAGCTGGGAAAAGGCCTCATCCCTTCTCACATCCTTCCCCTGTCCAGACCTCCTGCCAGAGAGAGCCACTGCCAGGGGTTGCCTTGGAAAAACAGACCCATGGCCTGACCTGGTGGTGCTGAAAAATGTCTGGGGACTTCACAAAACATTTCTGAAAATCATTTTCCAAGCCTCTGTGCCTTTATACTGAGGATACTTCCAGTGTGCAAAAATGTTCTGGTTCTGCACAGTCTTTGTTCTCAATTGTGTTGCCTGAATTTAAAGTACAAGGTGCAACTTCATACTCAAGCCAGTCCCTAGAGTAGGTGTCTGTAACATTCTGTGAACATCTAAGTTGTTATAATCTCTAGATAACTGAAGGTTTGGTTGGAATGAAAAAGCAGACTGTTGGAGTTTATAAACTGAAGTGATAAAATTGGTCCCTTTACTTCCAGTCCTTCCATACTCTCCCAGTAGAGCGATGACTGGAAGTTGTCTGTGACCCAGTGAGATTATACCCTGCAATATTTTGTGGTGGTATCTGTCAACTGCTTATTGTTACAATATAACATCCTGATACATTCCCTTTCCTTTCATACATCCCCCAGTTTCCTTTTCTGGAGTTGCACAGTAGTTCAAACATTGAGTTCCGAACTCAATTTTCTTTCACTTTGGTGTATGTTTGACTCTTTTTTTTTCACCATGTGAAAACCATTTTCTATGGTTGGAAACTATTAGTTATCCTTAGTGTGAACAAAACTTCCTTTGTTCAGGGTTTTTTATGGGTGCAAACTGGTATGTTCCAAACAATGCAGCTCTGTCATTGAAAATGAACCAGTGCTCCACATTTCGGGGCTGTCAGATTTGAAGCTCAGCAAAAGTGGAGGAGAGAATTGTTCTTCCTCTTCCAATCTGTTATTGGGAGAGAGTGATGAAGACTTTATTGGGGGCTGGGGTATGAATCCCTGGGTTCTTTGCTTCCAGCCTTCCCTGTAGGTCTGGGAGCTGCCTGTGGATCCTGGGCAAGCTGAGATGTTCTATCAGAGCAGCTTGGAGCCGTCGTGTTGGATTCACTCTTCCATCCAACCAGTACCTGAAGCTGCTTTTACAGCTTAATATTCAATTCTTGAAACCTGCTTGGAAATATTCTTGGCTTTTGGAATGGGGAAAGAAAAACTTTTAAGAGCTCTGAGAGCTGCCACGGGGACTTGCTACTTGGTTGGACCAAATCCAAAATGGCAGCCACAGCCTCGTTTTTCACAGGTGCTTTTTGAAGAATTTAGAGCTCTGTTTTCAATTCATGAAGTCTATTTATATTTTGTCTGTGCATATGAGACTGTGGAGCTCCAGGGACTGGTAATGGGATGTGGAGCCTTTTACTGGGACTTGCCAGCCCACAGCTGACCCAGACTGGTGTATGGTGGGCTGGGCCTCTCTTCCATGTAGTTCCTTGTCCCACTTGAGTTCCTGGAGGAATAAGTGTCCCATTCAGTGGAAAGATTGGCTCTCTCTTGGCTGTCTCAGGGCTGAGTGGCAGGAGGCTCAGACCATCCAAGGCCTCTCCCCTGAAGATGGTGCTTTCAGACAGATTTGATATGTGTGGCCTCAGCAATGGTAATCCAGTTTTATTTTGTCCAGAGACAAATGAAGGGCATTAGCATTAACCACAGTTAATTCAGAATTTTATAGGACTGCAAATAGCAGGAGCTTCTACTGCTGGTAGTGTTTAAAAAAAAAAAAGTTCATTGTAATTCAAAGCAAATCTCAGACTCAAAGCCCTAATGCATTTTTCAGTGCCAAGCAAACCAAGGAACAACCAAGCTCTGACTAATTCATGGCACACAACAACGTGCAATGCCTTGTGTGAGTTCCTGTCTCTACAGAACAATTAAGGACACACAGCTTAAATCCTTTAAGAAAAATTATTTTGTGAAAAAACAGCAGTTTAAGTGTTTTAATTTGATCCACATCATAGTGTTGTGTCTAGATTGTATGTCAACTTCTATTATGGCTTTTACTGAATTTTGAATTTTCTTTACAAATGAGATGCCAGTGGTTGGGTGGCATCTTTGTATTTTCATAGTAAAATCTCTGGTGGGGGTGTGTCTTAAAAATTTGCTCCTTTTTGGCTCCCAGGATCAACAACTGCCCAGCACATGAGCTGTAGAATTGTTACCCAGACCATTCCATGACTTGGGATCCTACACAGACAGAGAAAAGGACCTGTTACCCCACAGAATCAAACATGGCAGTGGTCTCAAAACAGGAGCTGAGCACCTACAATCTCATCTTTGTCACTGTTGGATCCTGTGGCTTTGGTTACTCCACTAAACCTTCCTTTTTGTAGTTTCCCCTCAATAGAAAATAATTTGTTGTCTTTCAAATAGTGATTATTAATTATTGAAAAATAAAAGCATTGCATGCATGAGAAGAGCTAGGCTGGGATTTTCCTGTTAAATGCTTCAGTACAAATGAACTTTGTTTTTGGACATTTTAAGCTTTTCTTTGAAAATCTCAACTTTAAGCTCTACCAGCTCTTGGCACTCCAGGCTAAATCAACAGGCTCCTGGAGTTCAGGATATTTAAGAGCAGAACCTGAGCTGGGAAGGTTTGGCCTTGTTGTGGCTCTTGCTTTGAGGACTAGAACTTTATTTGAAGTAAGTTGGGCTTAGGGTTGATGTGCTGGCAGAGTTAGAAAGGAGCAGGAGGTGTCTGAAATGGGCTGGGATATTTTATGGGAGTCACTTCTTTGTTGTGCTGATTCCTTTCCCTCTTGTTTTCCTTCATAGCCAGTGTTTTGCATACACGTGTGAAACAGCATTTTCATTTTTTGGGGGGAAAAGAGCCTTAATGGCCAATAATAATAGTTCCAAAACCTTGTGTTTTTCTTCTTCTGTTTCCTCCTTTCCCTTCTCACAGAGCTGCTGTGTTCCAGTGGGTAGAAAACGTGCTGTCTTAATTTTTTTTAATCTCTTTATTACTCTGTTTCTCTTTAATTTTTCTCATTTTCTGCTTAGCTCTGCATTTTCCCAAGCTGTTTTTTAATTCTGGATGCAGATGTTTTTTATCTACATTCTTCTTTTCCACACTGCCCTCCAAGCTCACCATCAGTTCAGGCCAGTCAGCAAACCTTTGCTGAGCTGATTCCTGACCATCAGTCCTGTGTCTTGTGTAGAATCTGGTTGAGAAGCTCTTCAAGAGAAGAGGCCCTGAGGGAGAATTAAACTTGTTTTGCAAAAGCTGGAGCACCACAGTGTTGGATGTTCAGATGGAGCTGCTGGAGGGAAGAGGAGAATCTGCTGTGAATGGAACATCTGCCTAATAAAATAAAAGCAGGGTAGACCAAGGGATTAATTCTCACACTGATTACAGTTCTAAAACTGTTGTGTTCATCAGGAATAATTAACAGCAGCATTGATTGATAGCAGTGAGGAACTGAACCTGTCTGCAAAAGCAGAAGTGGTTTGGAATGGGGTTTCCCCCCACTTGTGTGTTATTCCAGGCATAGTAAGGAAAACCAGGAACTCTCTCCATTGTGTTCCTGTGTGCAGAATGCTGGGCTACCTCTGTAGCAAACAGTGTTTTCCAAATAATTTATGTTTCACTGGGGTGGGTTTTATTCCCAAACCTTCTCTAGAACAGTGATAATAAATAACAAGGCTCCAGGGTAAGACTGGACCTGAGCTGGGAGCCTGGAGTTCTGTACTCAGGGTTTGGGGATCAAACAGTGGGAGCATTTTAACTTTTTGAACGTGTGAGCTGAAGTGCAGAAATAAATGGGAACAGCCATAAAATGACATTTCCCAAAAGTTCCCTTGAATTTATAGTTTATTGATTCCCAAGTACCTTATTCCAAATCATGTTCTCCTCTGCTGTTGTGAGCTGCTTGTTTGGCAGGACTTGATGCCAACGTTGGCTGTGTTCTGAGCCTCCTTACATCTGGTTTAAGTTGTTGGTTATTGGGAAATGAGCTTCATAATGTTTGCCATTTTCCTCAAGTTTGACGTTCCGTGGCAGATCCGTTACCAGGCAGTTATGGAAATACATCCTGACTGACCATTGCAGGAAGTCTGGAAATCCAGCTGAACTACTTCTGCTTTAATCTTTTCAAGATTGCCGTGACTGACAGACTTAAGTAGCTCCAGCACTTATTTTTAAACATCGTTTTCACACCTGAGGAGTATGAAATGATCCAACATATCAAATTCTCCCACCTCGAGCCACCCGTGGTTGCCCCTCTTGGTCACTGGTGGCTTGGAACCTTTCTCAGGAGAAGGTGAAATGTGGGATAAGTGCAGATTCACTGCATTTTTGTGAATTTTAGTCAACTTCAAGCCTTGCTTCTTCTGGAACATGTGTGCTGATGAGGAGTTAAGGCTTCTGAGATCAGTTCTCACTGGGAGGAGTCGCAGTGGTTTGTTGGGAAGGCAGAATCTTACCAGTGTAATTTCCTACAATGTCTTCCTGCCTGCTGCCTTACCTATTAAATATGTGTATTTTTAGGGTGTATTTTTTTGAGTGTCTGTGTGTTTTTGACCCTGGTGTTCCCCATGCCTGTGTTTTGCAGATCAGTGGTGAAGCTCAGGAGCTCTTCTCCATCCGCCACGGGCCCGTCCGAGCCGCACGGATTTTACCGGCCCCACAGATCAGTAAGTGCAGAGTTCTGGGGTTAAAAAAAGCTGCTTTTCCACTCCAGGAAAAGCAACAAAACAGCAGGATTTACTTTTTTTGGTGTTTAGCTTCTCCTTTGTTCCATTTCTACTTATTTTATGTAAATTTTACTCCGTTGCAGTGGTTGAACTTTGGACATCCCTGGAGTTCCAGCAGGGACCTCCTCTGTGTCCCTGCTTCAACACTCTCTTATCAAGTTCTCAAGCCAAGCTGTTCAGTTTAACAGGATTGTCCCAGAAATGGAGTTAACCCCTGGAAGAGCTTGCTGCAAAATTTAAGCCTTAACTGTGCATAACCAGGCAGATCTCTTTAAAAAATTACACTGTTCAATCCCAACACAATCTAACTGTAAAATTCTGAGAGGCCTGAGAGCTGGTGGGGCCTGGTTTCAATGGGTTGCCATGATGTGTATCTGGTATGACCTGGGTGATTGGGGGATTAGGCTAAATTACAATGAATTAATTAGTGCACTCAAAAAAAATACAGCCTAAAATCTAATTGTTTAAATTGGTACAAAACTAGTAAATTACAATAATTTTGTGTGTTTCAAAGAAAGCAAATGAAGGAAGTTAAAGGTTTAATGGACACATTTTATGTTGTCCTGGGGATTTCCTGAGCAGAGGAATATACAAAGCACAAGTATATGTGGTTCTGTAGCTACTATAGGTTAAAATAACTTAAAGCAAAATACTTCCCAAGCATATTGTACCTTTTATTCCTTTTACAGGAACACTGCACAATTCCTCATCAGCTCTTCTTTTGCTATGATGTGTGTCATTAAGTAGGGGATGTCTATGCCCCCTCCTCTCTCAAAGGGGAGAAAAAAGGGAGAAAGTGTAAATGAAAATGAAGTAAATTAATTGAAGAGCCTGGAAATTCTGATTTATCTGACAACAAAATAGTGGGTTTTGATTTTTCAGTTGAATAAATTGCACTGCTCATGAACCCCTTGGAGCAGTTGCTGTCTCTGTCTCTAAATTCCATATATTTAGCATCTGACAATGGTAGTTGTTACATTACAAAACTATTCAAATTAGCTCATATTAAATTAAGCCAAACCTTTTAAAAACATGTTTTGGTCTCTTTTTACATGGCTTGCTTTAAATAAATCTTTGATTAAAAGTACATGAATGTATCATTGACCAGTATCTGGAATCAGATAAAAGTAAAGCTGTAATGAGAGGCCTTAGATAACTAACACATGAGCTTTAATGATTCTGACCAAAAGAAAAGGAGTTTGTAAAGGAGAAGCTGATTACAATCAGCAGCCTCAAACACTATTTTACTGTAAAGCTGTAAAAAGGGAATTATTGAAAATAGGAGTCTCTGGATGGATGGATTTGGCACGTTCCTAGAAACAGATCTGAGTTTGTGATAAGCAGCTCATTCCCAGGTGTGAAAGGAAAGCTCATGGCTTTAACTTGGTGACTTTGCAGCAGCAGAACTTAATAGTTTGTCAACTCTTTGGTTCAAAAACTGGAGGCCTTTGATGTGAGATCCTGTGCTGCATCAGGTGCTTCCCAGCATAATGAAGCAGTGTTCCAGGAGGGTTATTCCTTGCAGAGGAGGCCTCTTCCAATCTGATTTAGCAGGTTCTGAGTGCTGCTCACAGCAGGCTCTGGATGCTGCCAGCTGGGATCTGGGCAGGTTTGTTGGCTCAGGAGTTGTGCCAGGCTGGAGCAGTTGAGTGGCTCCTGGAGCTGCTCTGACCTGGCAGCTCTGCTGGGCTGTTTGGGGCAGGTTTTGTCTGAGCCAACAAACCAGGCAAGACCTGACCTGGCCCAGCACTGCAGAGCTTTGATGTCAGTGGCCATGGCATGGTTGGACTGCAGCCTGGCCATGAAAAATGGAGAGGTTTCTGTAAATAATGCTGAAACCCACAGATATTAACCCTTCCCTGTGGTCAGGTCATACCTGCCATTGCCTTCAGCAGCAGGCATGGCTTTAATTACTTGGTACAGTTTGGAGACTGAAGACCAAAGTTTACTCTGTGACCACATTTTGGGCTTGCAGAGCTAATGTTTAGGCTGTGAGAATATCTCAGTCTTAGGAGCAAGAATTCTGAGCCATCCTTGGCACAGCTTCTGAACTGCCCTGGCTCTGATTCCCTTCCAAATCTGGGTGCTAGGCTGGAGTTGAGCATTATTTACATGTGTGCTGTGTTGGGCACTGGATTTTTCTGTATCAGTGAAAAACAAGGGTGCCAAGGTGTGTTTGAACACAAACTTATGGGACTTTGATCATTAGAAGGGAGAGAATATTAAGTGGTAGGAAAAAAACCAAAGCTGGAGCTCTGCCACTTAACTTCAGCTGCACTTCTCTGTGAAGAGGAAACTGCAGTTGGGAAGATCATTGTAGTTGGAGATGGTGAGAGAACCAAGCAAAAATCAGGGTGTATTGATTCCCTCCTGCATTTCATCAGTCAGATTTGTGGTGTTTTCCCTGCTGCTGAAGTTCCTCTGCACTGGGCTTCCTCTCACCCCCCCAATGGCTCTTTTTGGCCACTCACATCTCATTCTTCATATTCTTTGTTCAAGAGATTTTCTAATATTTCCCCACTGTTTTTTCTGAGGTTGCTGACTGTAGGAATACATACTTGGAGACTTGAAATGATCCTCAGTTTGAGTTGTGTATATTATTAAATATTCTGTTTTAGTTACTCCTTTCATTTACCTTTTTCTCTCCTGATTAGCATTTCCATGGTATTTACAGAAACATGAAAAGATAAAATGAAAAACCTTCCTCATTTAGGTTTTCTGTAGTTGCTGTTCTTTGACCTGTGAAGTCACTAATAAAAAAGACTCAGAACTCTTTTAGTAGTTTTCAACATTTGTTTCAACATTTGTTGTGTTTTGACTTCATTTTGAGGTCTGTTACAGACATACTTGAGGAAATAATCCATTTACTTCAGACAGCTTTGCTGACATTTTCCCTGCAAAATCAGAATATTGATGCTTTCTGAAGTAAGTCAGTGCTCCAATCTCCCATTTCTTATTCCTTATCCCAGGTCATTTTACAGCCCCCTGGCCAAATACCTGCCTTGCCTTGTTTAAAAATCAATCAAGAAACTTGGAGAGCTGCAGGAGCAGCACTGTGTGTGGTAATTCCTGGTGAGAGGGACATGGTGACAGCCTTGTGTGGTGGAGCTCAGATCAGTCATTGTCTGTAAAACCTTTTTCCATGTCTCAACATCAGGAAAATAAACTCCTCCTGGGAGCTGGATGAATTTATTGCCATTTTCTAGATTCTGCTGCTTGCAGAAAGATGGTCTAATAGTCCTGCATCTCTCAGTGAATTTGACTGTCCAGCCAAACTGATAAAAAAGCAAACAGGAGAGGAAACAGAAGACATCAGAGGTACTAAAACCTGCTGAAAGTCGAATTTTTGCAGCAGATTTATTGCTGTTCTCCCACCTTTGATGTTGGTAAAATAGGATTGGAACCTCAGAAGCTGACTCAGGTTCCTGTGCAGGTCCACTTACAGAACTCTAATATTTGGGTTGCTTTCCAAAGGGAGGCAGATGTGAGGGTTGGGTCTGTTCAGCCTCTTGGGTGGCTCAGTGGTTTTCAAGCCCCAAACTAATTTGAGCCTCAGGGACTGGCCCTGAGAGCTGAGCAAGTGGCTTGGTGGAGGTGGGTCCTGCAGGTGTGGGGGTAAATTTGGGTGTTCTCTGCCTGTTCTGTGGAGTGTTACAGGAATAATGAATGTCTAATTATAGAAATTACAGGCTGGAATTGTCCAGCACAGCAAGTAAACTTTCTAGAGATATTGAAGGGAGGGATTTTGGAGTGTGACACTAAAATACCCATTTCTTTGAAGCTTTGGACTGGCCTGTTTGCCACCATTTTAGTCCTGACCACATCACATCAGTGCTTGGGACCAGGACACCTTAAACTTGCACCCTGGCATGGGCTGACAGATCTTCTGAGTTGTTCTTTCAAACAATATTCAATCAAAGTAAAATATTTCTGCCTTCAGTTCGTGTTGACTCCAGCAACACTGATCTCTAACAAATGTTTCAAGGTCATTTTTCTTTTCACAGAGAAGCTATTTAATTATCAGAGACCAAAATTATGATGCTGTGCAGAAAAAAAGCCCTTTTATATAAAAATTCAGGGCTCTGTGTCTGACAGAGCTGCCAAGATCACTCCAGCCACTGTAACTTCTTGGGACTTTGCTGTTTTATTGTGGAAATGGGAGATGGAATGGGCTGAGGAGGGAAATAACTGGAGCTGAAGAGGCTTCTGGGATGGTAACTTTTTAGGGATGTGAAAAACAAAGTGTTGTGGAGCAGGTACTGGAGAGGGACTTTGAAACCTGAGGTGTCTGAGTGATTCTGGGAGTTCCCTGGTCTGGAATATCAATCCTAAAGGAGCTCCTGGAATTGTGGGATGGGGACAGCAGTCACAGCTCCACTGAGCAGCCATGATAGGGGGTAATGCACTTAGAGTTTATCTCTGCAGGAAATGCTGCATTTGTAGGTGTTGCCCTGAAGCTGAGGAGAGAATTCACACCCTATTTTTAGGACTGACTTGGGTCCCATCACTTCTGTTTCAAAGTTTTTTGCATTTGTGTTCAATGGGAAAGCAGACACACAGTGGAGTGATAAAGAAATGTTAAGAAGGATATTTTTTTTTTTTCAGTTAAAACCCCCCCCAGTCATGAAAAGCAGCAGGAAAATAGGGAGTGAAAATCAGTCCTGGCTGATGCTGCACTGAGGTGGGGCAGAAGCACAAATGCACCAGGATTTTCAAGGAACAAATCAAAATAAGAGGGGGGTTAGTTGAGCAGGAGATGCCCTGCATTATGAAATGGCTGGGATGGCACTTGATGGGTGGAATTCCAGACCAGAAAAACATCCTGCCTGGTGCATGTGTGCCATTGCTAAATAGGTCAGAGTGTGAAATTCTTGCACGTGGGGAACGAGGGTAATTTTCAGAGCTTTGAGCAGCTCCTGAGTTCCTGTGACAATCTCTGGCTTTCATTTTTATTCTGCATCAAGATGTGCTGCTGCTGTTGTTGTTCCTCTTTATTATTGGCATTATTGGGAGGCCTTAGTAGGCCCAGAGATCTCTGTTCACAGTTTCATCAGGACAGTGCTTAAGCTGCTTTGAGCTTATGTGTGGGTAACCTTTTGACTTCATAAAGTTCTAAATGTTGATTTGTATGACATTTCATTTAGCCACAGATACATTTTTTGTTGGGTTTTTTTTCAATTTTAAGTCTCCTAACTGAAGTTAGATTTTTCAAAACCCAACCATGGATCATTTAGCTAAATGGAGCTGTAGATAAGGTGGTGCCTTGTTGGCAGGAAGGGCAGTTTTCATTACTTTAATTGTGTGATTTGTCAGGATTTTCCAGCGTTTTACAAATGCTGTAGTGTTATATGACAGAATTAAAAGGATTTAGAATAAAAGGAGTTTAAGAAAAAGACTTTGCAACAGGATTTCAATACTTTTTGTATTTGGGGGGATTTAGGGAGCTGCTTTTCATTTCAATCATCCCTCTGCATTTTGTTAAACACTGTGTGTGCAGCAGGTGTGTGCAACGTCACATGCAAATAAACACAATTTGGCAAATGAGAATTAATCCAGCAGAACTTGGGAGATTAAATCCCACCCCAGGACTGGGAGATGTTGCTGCCTCCATTAAGCAGAGCAGAGCCCAACACATGTCACTCTGCAATCTCATGAATGGGGCAGCTATTAACCTGATTTCATGCCCTCAGAGGCCTCTCAATAATGATCCTTTTCCACAGTATTAATATTTACATTCTCAAAGTATTTGAAGTAGAAAATGGATTTTTTTTTTTTTTTAAAAAAAATGAGGGATTGGGTTGTTACATGCAGAAATCAGAAGTTTAAGCACCTGTTGTAGAAATTTTGCCTATCTGTATTGAAACTGGAATTCCTTCTGGTTTGGGGCACTTGTTTCCTCATATTCCCACCAGTTTTCTCCCCCTTCCTTGTCATTAAACTGAGAATTAGATCACAAAAAATCATATTTGTATCTCTAATATATCTTAAACCCTAAAAAAAATAAAGAAGACCAAAAAGTGGAGTTAAATACTTCAGGTAAAATCCTGGCTCCACTTAAATCACTGTCAGAACTCCTGATAATCAACATTTCCCCCTCACTGGGAGCCTGGCTCGAGGGAACAGAACAAATGCAGTGCTTCTGTTACCTGGATTGAAGGAGACAAATGGGTTTCCAGACTCTTAAGAAGACTGACTATATGTTTCATTTATCAATTTACAGGTCAGTACATACAGTACAGGTTGGACTCACAAAAGGACTTGAAATAATAGGAATAAAAGGAAAATACATGTGGCTGTTTTAGGCTCCTTTTAAAAGCTATTGTTGATGGTGGAATTATTGATGGGACCCATTTGGCTTTATAAATACCCAAATGTGTGGGAGGGAAGGACTTATCCTTGTACAGATGAGAGGAGTGAACAGTGTGTGTTACAAATTAAATGCATGTACCTGGGTTATTAATAATTAACAGAGTCTGTTATGTGAAAATGCATATTGTTAATTGTGCCTTTCTGAAGAGTTGATTTAGTGCTGTACAACAGTATTTGAGAATTAAGGTTTGAGCAGATACATCACTAATATTCTTTAGAGATCAAAGGGTTTGGTGTATAATGGAGAAAAGTGATAAAATTCCATTTTTCACCACAGCTATAGACAGATACTGAAAGAAGCAAAGGCTGAAAGAAAAGGAAGGACATTCAGTAGTGGAGGTGGTGGTTGTTATTCTGTTATTTAAGTTGGGTAGAAACGTTCCCTGGAATTCAGTAAAACATTGTTCACAAGCAGAAGTGAGAAATTATTTGTTTTAGCTCTATTTTAGTTTTATTTCTGTTTATGCAGCAGTAAAGCAAAGTTCTCCAAACTCTTCAAAGCCCATTTTGAGAAGTGTGTGGAGTCCTGAGCAGAGTGAAGGTGGGACTGAGCCTGGGGGGACACAAAGCTCTGCTTTGCCAGTGGTGTGGGAGAGCATCCCAGGGCTGGGCCAACTGTCCCAGCACCTGAGTGGGAGCCAGACTGGGGCTGTGCTGGTGTTACCTGATGAAACCACTCCTAAAAATAGATCAAATCTGGTGTTAGAGGTGGGTTTTCACTTTGAAGAGCCTGAATCTCACCAGAGGTTGCTTTCTTAGAGGCTGAAATCTCTTATTAAAGGCTGGTTTGGATTGGATCCTGTATTTTCTTAGGCACAGGGGCTGTGGAGGGAGTGGTTTCTCTGGGGGCTGATGTTCTTTATTTCACTTACACCTCAGCAGAACAACCTGGAAACCAAGGTGTGGGAGCCACACAGAGCTGGTGACACCCTTAGTCCAGACAGTCTGTTAGAAAACAGTGACAAAGGAGCACATATTACCCTTTGCAGTTACAGAATCCTTAACCCCAACTGCAGTGAAGAACTCCCCCAACCCTGCCCAGATTTGCTGCTCGTGTTGTAACTCAGCTCTCCAGTGTCCAAGGCTCTGCCTGTAATTTGTACTTCTGATCCTTCACAGGTTCTATATTTTAGATCCAATATCCTCCCAATCTGTTGGCCCCCCTCCTAAATACTTGGAAAGGAAACACCAGCAGTGATTTGCTCTCTCTCCTTTTCCCTTTCCCCCCTCCATAGGTGCTCAGAAATGTGATAATTTTTCGGAGAAGCGGCCTCTGCTCGGGGTGTGCAAAAGCATTGGATCCTCTGGGTAAGAATATTTCTCCTGTATCAAGTCTTACATAAATTGTAACATCATCTCAAAAAAACCCAGCAAATGGCAGCTTAAAGCTCTCTTCCTTTTTGCTCATGGCATAACACTGGGTTGTGGTTTTTTAACTTCAGTGTGTCAGCATGTGTTTTCCTGTGACTTAAGCCTTTGGAAAGGGCTAAAAAAGAGAGATAAAATAAATAAAGAGGTATTTTAAGTTGATTTTATTCTCAGTGTAATCATAATTTATTAAGCCTGGTCAGAACTATTATTGTGAAGTGTCTGAAACTGTGTGTCTTAAAAAAATTACTAAAAAATGCTTTCAAGCACCACTCAGGTACCACATGAATTCCACACACTGTTCAGCAGCAAAACACATGTTAAACCTACTTCTTTGGTCAGAAAAATGAGTGTAGAGTCTTGTTGTGTGCTCTCAGGCCAGTGTTGTTGTATCACTCCTCTTATGAAAGAGGCCTTGGAGATTTTGGATGTCTGTCACTTCAGACAATGCCCAGGATTTATGTCTCTACCTACAGGAAAATATTTGATTTTCAAGGGTAATCCCCTCCACAGCCATTCAGAGGCTGAACAATTGAAGCAAAGCTTCTTACAGTTGTAAGACTTATTCTGTGCTGCACCTTTTTCATTTAAGAATTTAATCACTCTGGGTGTGGAGGAAGGACTGGCAAGTCTTTAAATGGCTCTGGATTATTATTGTTAAACTACAATATTAATGTTACCTGGTTTTAAGGTTGAAATTAAAGTCAAGGCAGAGAGGTGATTTTTTTTTAATGTATTTACAACTTGTAAAACTGTTTGTGGTGATTTTTTCCTTCCCCACCCTGCAAGAATAACTTTATAAATAAGAGTGTGTGTCACCAGAGAAGCACAGACTGCTCTGGTAGGAGTTTGTGTTTGATTTGTAAATGTAAAGGATATGTTGGATGGAAAACCCTCCCTTCCCACCCTTGTTTAGAAGCTGAGATACCTGAGAAATGAGCAAACTATAAAGATCATTATTTTCACTATGTTACTGTATTCCTGATTTAATGGAAAATAATTCAAAGATTCTGCTTTTCTACAAAAAAAAAAGCCTCTTACTTGTTTTGAAAATGGATGGATAGGTTTGGGTTAGTTCTTATCAGTAGTTAAATATCTGCAAGAGAAGCTTTCAGATCAAGTTTTCCACTGTGACCAACGTTGTTAGAAGAGGTTTTCTACATACAGGCTCTCATTTACCCCTTGAATAAAGAACCAGTTTGCTGGAGGTGACAAACCTCCAACAGCAAACTCTGCAACACTCTTCTGTGTTTATTGTTCCCTGCCAGTTATTGTTGGGAGTCCTTTCAATTGGGCTGTTTCATGTCCAGCTTTCACAGGAAGAGTTCTTTGATGGTTTGCCCTCACTTGGAGTCACTCCTTTAAAATTGGCTCAAGTGGTTTTTTTCTTCTGTTACATTTGTAGATAATTTGGTTGTGCATGAGGAGCAGTGTGTGGAGAACACTTCAACAGCTGGTTGGGAATGGCCTCTGAACCTGCAGCAGTTTTAGTTCTGCTCTTCACTTGAGGTTTTGTTCTTGTTTCCTGTGAACCTTGTGGACAGATAAATCACCTTCTTAATCAGCTATCTGAAGCAATACTACATTCTAGGGCATTTATTGGTATTTTTACTGCAATCATTTCCTCCCCTGGATTATTGTCTGAAGCCTGTCAGGATCTCTTACCAAGGAGAAGGATTCTGGAGAAAAAATAGTTCAGCCTTGATCATTTGGAGTTTTCCTACCACTGCTTCCAGATTTCTGACTTCTGGTTCCTCCAAGTGGATCTGCTCCTGTTGTTAGTTATTCTTTTCCTAGAACACCTCTGGTGATTCTGAGTTTCCCACATATGTTTTGGTTGTTACCTGTAATTCATTAATTTCTGGATGAATTTGCTGATAATACATTTGTATTGTATTCTCATCATTTTGTGCTTACCAACAAGATGGAACTTCTGCCTCATATCTGAGCTTCTCACTGACTTTTGATACACACATTCCTGTATTTTAAAAGTCAAATTTTTCATCTAGTAAAATGACTGAACTGTTTAGCAGGGGGGCTTGGACTTAGATGATCTTTAAAGGTCCCTTTCCAACCCAAACCAGTCCATGATTCACTCTATAATCTTTTCAAAACAATAGTTTTCACAGCCCCCAAAAAAAGGATGCAGCCTTGACACATAAATGGGAAACAGATTGTGTTTTTTGGCTGATATTACTGTGCTGGTTTGGAGTTTGGTTCAGTCAACTTGAGTCTTAGATTACAAGATTTGCAAATTAAAGGAAAACCAGAAAAGAAAGAACATCTGCATAAATTTTTGTTTTTGTGGAGATTTGTCAAGACATTTTCCTGGTGATAAACCAAACATCTTGATACACACACAGAATTAATTGATGGGCTTTGTGCACTTGAATGAATTTTCTAGGTGGTAAAATATGAAAGATATTCCTGTTTTCCCCATATAGGTTATTGAAGCCATGGTTTGGAACACACTGGATCTGTAAAACACCTTCAAATACTCCAGAGAGGTCCAGAGTACATCAATTGTACTTTTTTTGTGCTCAGATGTAGATGTACCAGTATCTATAATTTAATCAATGCTTCATTTTAGCTGGTGGAGAAGTTTAAAGGGAAACTGAGCAGATAATTTTGTTTTATTTTAGATTATTAAGAGAGAAGTCATGGTTGGAGTGCTAACAAATCTGCCCTTCAGCAGCTGACATAGGTAACAAGAGAGCTGAAAAAAATAGAAGTGACCTTGCCAGGAGGGGGGGAAAGAGTGTGGAGGAGCAGAGAAAGGGGCAGGGGAAAAGGAGCTGAGTCATTTCAGTGCCTTCTGTAGAAAACCAGAACAGAATATTTGAAATCCTTTGAACCTGATGACTCCAGGATTTACCCCATCATGCTTAATTATGTGTTACCAACCTTTGTTTCCACTCTAAAAATGTTATTTTTTTTCCTTTCTGTTTTCCTCATTAGCTAAGCAGTTTATCACAGAATTCCTGCAGTGAGATGCAAACCAGCCTTGCTGAAGGTTTGTCCCAGCACTGCTGTGGCTTTGCAGCATCACAACCTTCAGATGGTGGCTCTGGGAGTCACTGACTGGCAGCAAAGTCACCTTAAAATCCCTCCTCACCCCTTGAATTTGTGCTGCCACCTCTGAGATTTTGGCATCCCTGGGCTGGGACACCTCAGCTGGTTGGTGAAGGAAAGAGGATGGCAGAAACAATCTAACTATCAAATAATGCTCCTTTTTTTTAATTACACTTATTATTTCAGTCACAACTGCTCACAGAACTGCCAAGAGCAGCTGAGTCAGTTGTAGGATGAAGGTGGGAGTGAGGGTGGGATTTCCAAGGTTGGATTTAGCCATGAGCTGTGGTCTCACTCCTTCCTGTAATGTTTGATTCTGTTGCCTTCCCCTCTTTTAACAGAGCAGAACAAAGGAGGTGCAAGTCCTACAAGTGGTTTGTCCCAACAGCCACGTTTCTGGATAGCAATATCTCATCTTCTGTTAATGAATCCTCCAGCAGGAGATGGGGAAAAATATCTTGAAGATCTTCTGGAAATGCAGCCCAGATCATGGAATCTTAGGATCCCAGACTGGTTTGGGCTGGAAGGACCTTAAAGCCCATCCAGTCCCACCTCTGCCCTGGGCAGGGACACCTCCCCCTGTCCCAGGTGGCTCCAACCTGGCCTTGGACACTTCCAGGGATGGGGCAGCCACAGCTTCTCTGGGCAACCTGTGCCAGGGCCTCCCCACCCTCCCAGCCAGGAATTCCTTCCCAATATCCCATCTGGCAGAGGGAAGCCATTCCCTCTTGTCCTATCACTACAATCTCTTACAAATAATCTTTTTCCATCTCTTTTGTCACTCCCTCCAGGTCCTGGCTTTCCAAACCATCCTTACCAAAAGTATTTGATGCTTTGGTGCACTTGTCCCTTGCCCAAGTAGCCAAATAGAGAAGCATAAAGGATTAAGGGATTATTCCAGAGTGTTATCTAAGCCTTGGTGATAATCAGGTGAGGGTACCAGTGTTTCTTCTGCAACTGATTGCTCAGTTAGCTTCAGAAGTCAGAGTTTGAGGCCAGCAGACTTTGGGGAGCTCAGTCAGTGGCCCATGCTACTGCCAGTCAGCATGTGTTGGGTTTTCCAGCATATATTTTTAGAAAGAAATATTAATTCAGTGATGTCAAAGGATGGAAGATTTTGGATGACTTGAAGAAGTGGATAGAGGTCACTTAAGGGCATGAGAAACGAGATAATCTTTTTTAATCATGGGAGGAGAGAGGAAATTAGGGTAAATTAGAGAAGGAGGAGTAGTTGGAGCAAACAAAATGTATAACTTTGGCTAGCCAGCATTTTTTTTCCCCTGCTGATCTGTTTACAAGGCAAATCAATTGGCAGCAGATTTTCAGGAAGTGTGTTTTCTTCACATGGCTACTGGAGATGAAATCCTGCTAACCTTACCCCAGCTTTAACTCAGGAATGTGGTTATGGGAGTGCTCAGGTTTGGGGAGAAAGCAGCTTCTTGTGAGTTAGAATAGAAACAACATGATTGAAGCATTAATATTTTCTCATATTAAGATACTGAAATCACTGGACAGTGTTAAAATCCAGGGTCCAGTTCTAAGTGTCTGTGGCTTTAAATGTTTGGAAGGAGCTGGGTGTGAGGTGCAAAGCTTTGTGGAAGGATCAGCCAAGAGGAGGGAATGGATGAATGGAGGTTCTTGTTCTCACTGCCCAGGGTGACTCTCCCTGGAATATTTTCCCTGGAATGTCCCTGATGCCCTGGACTCCCCTGAGCCATGGAGTGTGCAAAGGGTGGAGCCACTCAAGATACCAAACACAGCCTGTTTGCCCAAATCAGAGAAAGGGGTTGGGCCACATGGTTGTGATTTTTCAGTTCTGTTGGGCACCACGAAATAGATTTCACAAAGGTCACAAAATATTTGTGGTCTTTTGTTGAAGGCTGCACAAAACTCTGATTTTTCTCCCCAGCCTCACTTTTTGAAGACTCTCAAGCCTGTGTGAGTTTAAATTTCTAGAGAGCAAACTTACTTGGTTTTGTTCTAAGAAGTAGAACCTTTTAAGTTGGGCAGAGTTCTCTCCCTTCTGTTACCTTTGAGGGTTTGAGTCCCAAAGGATTTTTGTGGTGCTGGAAAACTGTAAGGAGTCATTAACTGCAGAGAGTGGTTGTGTCAGCTGCCTGGCAAAGATTTCCTTCCTTTCCAGCAGATGAAAAACATTATCCTCTCTGATCCTTGTAGGAAAACTCAGTCCTTAGCAGGTTGGGTGGCAGCTTTTAAGATCCTGAGAGGTGCAACCTCTGAAAAAAGAGTTTAAATGCAGTGATGCTGGATGGGATTGTTATGTGCTAAGGGTAGAATGTTCTTCATCTTAAAAAGAGCTCTTCAAATCCTGGGATTTTTTTCTTGTGAGTTGTTTCTGTAATTATTGTGATAATAATAATAATGTACTTCAGCCAGCTTTGTAAAGTTGAAGTGATGTTTACTGGTAATTCTGTGACTTTTCTCACAGTTCCAAATAGCAGGAGATGCAGCTTTAATAGGATAAGGTGGTGTTTCCATGTGTAAATACCAGGGGTGGCAGAGCTCTGCTGTTCCTCTGATACACCAAATGTTAGTCTGGGTGACCTGGAGTAAGAAATAACCTTTGCTCTATAATAAACTGCTAATCTTGGATCCAAACTGGAAGAAAATGAGTATCTGGGGTCAAGCTTTGACTGATTGGTGAGAAGTATGGGTAGTTTTGACCTTCTGAAGCTTTGATTTATTAAGCTGTAAAAAAGAGAAACCTTTTCCAAGCCATCCTTGGGATAGTGTGGAGGTTTGGGGGAGCAGATTTCCTTGCTGAGGCACAGCTTCATCTTGCTGCTGTTCCAACCTCGTGCGTGTGATGATCCAGGCAGGGGATGGAGGGGAGGAAGTCTCTGTTCCCTGAATGCACATCCAGACCCAACCAGCTGGAGCCCAAACCTTGCCCCAATAACTTGTCAGAAGCAGCACCACAGGGAAAAGATAATGCACAGCCCCAATCCAGGGGCTGCTGCTGCTTCTTCCAGGGCCACTCTCCATCCCCCTTTCAATTATTCAACACTGTAAACGCTATCAAGTTAATTAGAAGAGGAACAAACTCTCCCAAGACAAATGTGTTTTCAATCTGGTTCTCAGGGAGGGTACAGTAGAAAGCAGTGAATGAGAGGAAATTTCTTTCTGGCAGCACTGGAGCTGTGGTTGAACTTTTTACCCTAATTATGTCCCCACTAATGCCTGGAATCAAAGTGGCCCTGCAGGCCCTGCAGAGCCTCTGATGTGGCCAACGTTTGTTGTGTGCTCAGGGTTGACTTAAGAGAAAAGGGAATATTGGGACAGGATTTCTCCCAATTTCTCAGTTACCACCCACCTCACTTGTTGCCTACAAAAATAGAGTAATTGTTTGCATCTGTGTGTTTGTGTCTGTCTTGGAAATAACTGTTATAAATCAACGTGACAGACCCAGGAACAGTTGGGGATTCTATTTTTTTTTTATATATATATGTTTTAGGGTTGTTTTTGTGTTATAAATGGTAAGGAGGACTTAAAGTACTTTTGCGAGCCAGAAATTTTGGGATGGTTTAAGTTGTTTTTCTGGGGACACCAACACCATCAGGGAATCAATTCACAGAAGATGCTGTTTAATCTGTTTTTTCCTAAATTAGGGCTGTCACTTCTTGCTTGTAGTTGGAGCAGCTGATTGCAAACTGCTTCTATCTGTGTTGTTACACAACTGCTGCCACTTGAGTAATTCACTGCAGCTTGATGGTATTTGAACTCTGCATTTCCGACTAAATGCCATTTTCTCTCTTACCCTGGGCTCTCTGGGGTCTTTCTTGTCCCTTTCCTTCAAAAATATTCACTATACAGGGAAAACATCAGGGGAGTTTGAGCTCACACCACTCATTCATGAAAGAGAGATCCTTTTATGTCTCCCAAGTACAGAAAGAGACAATTAGAACCCAATAAAAAGTGGAATCTGTTTTAAAAGTCTGGTATACTTTTTATTCAGTTCTGTTTTTTTGAAGCAGAATTAATATATTTTAGTAGCTTGAATTTACAAGTTTAAATGTGTAACTCAATAAATGTTCAGTAATTCTAAATAGAGATATAGAAAGTTCCTACTTTGTGAGGTATGTGCCTAAAAATTTATCCTTCTTTCTTTAATTTCTGACCAGATAATATGTTCAGAATATCACCTGAGGAGACCCCATATGCATTTCTGAATGACTGCTCACATATTTGACTTTAAAATTAATTGTGATTTAAATTATACAATATTTGTACTGTGTAATTATATTTTGCAGATGTGGCATTAATAAAACAACACCAAATGTTTTAATCAATTTGGTCTGCACAGTTTGAACCACCACGTCTCCCATTTCTGCATCAGCTGTGTTGGGAATGCAGTATCTCTGTGTGCATTTCCTTAGGAATTGTAATTCTTCCTGGGAATATCAGCCACATTTAACTATGACATTCCTCAAATTTAATGAAAAGTTCTCCATTAAGGGATGTGGCTTCACTGAAAAACTTTAATATAAACTAATTTTATGTGAAGCAATTCATGGAAGGTTTCAGCTTTAGGGCCAGTTTAAGGAAAAGCAGGATGTTCCTTTTGCTGCTCCATGTTCAGAGGAGTCATTTTCAGGATTATTTCATAATTTCAAACCATCTCTGAGTTCGTTTATGGTGAGAATTGTCTGTAGAACATGGTCTGCGTCGAGTCATAAAGCAAGAAATAGGTGAGAACCTGTAATTAATGGGCACTTGGGGAAATTTGGGGCTACCTGATGTGACCAGAACCTTGAAGCTTTGCTGTTCATGGCACTTTTTAACTGTAAGATCCAAGCTCGTTTCTGCCCAGCTGCAGTCATACACTCTCTAAAACCCTCTAATTATTTCTTGGAAATGGGATGGTTTTCAAGCTTCTCCAGAATTGTAATTTGAGCCATATACCAGCACAGAAACAATTAAGCTTCAGTAGAGTCCTCAGCAGCTGAAAGATGTCTTCTAATGATCCCTGTCATGCAACTGGAGGCAGAAGCTGCTTAATCCAGAGGTGATGAAGTGTTGCACAACCCCCTTGGTTTCTTGTGCTGTTAATGACCCCAACAGTAAAAGTATTTGACATCAGACAGGTTGGTACAAGGTTTTGAGCTTAGTGTTGGAGCCCCAGAGTGGTTTGGTGTGGGGTTTGGGATGGTGCTGTGGAGCCACTGGCTTAGGGTGGCCTTTGTTGGTGGTGATGGCATGTGAGAGGCCCATGAATCACCAGGGAAAGCACAGAAAGGGGAAAGTCAACCTGGAATCTAAAGAAATTCGTTACAAGAACCAACAGGAGGAAATATTTGGTCCTTCAGACTCCTTTTGCCATGTCAACACAAGCAGGTAAAGCCTTTTCAATGATGATGATTGAGTTTCCAACCACACACAAACTGGGAATTTTAATGTACATGGATTGCAGAGGGACGTGCCTCCAACAGATGTAATTAATACATATGCTGTAATAACCAGCTGCCACCTCTGTTACCTGTCCTATCTTCTGATATGCCAGTGATCACAAAATACTGTCAATGCAGATGCCTCAAGATAAAGGGGGGAAAAAGCTTTGGTGGTGGTTTGGAGAGTTACAACTTTTGGCAGTTGATAAAATCCAGGTCTGGCTGTGGCTCTGAGCCTGTGAGTGGCTCCACAAAATGCTCTCCTTGGGTTCTGCCTGTGCTTGGTGAAGTTTGGCTGGAGCTGAGGTGTTTCACCATCAAATTGCTGCAGTTGTGCTCCCAGAAATCTGATCTTTTCCTGTTGGGCTGTGACATCTGGCTGTTGATATGCAAAAATCTCTGCCTTTTTGGTCTTGTTCCACCTTGGATGATCTTGAAGATCCGTGTGGCAGTTACTGACACACAAATTACGTGCATTTATTTCAGTGGTAGATTCCACTTCATTTGACAGTAAGAAGGGCAAGACAGCTCTTTACATTTAATGAATTTTGTATTTTGAGGGAGAACACAGTAGTAGATTTTTGCTAGAGGTGTGATAAATGCACTTGTGTTCTCGAGTTCATGTTCTTGGGTCTTTATAGAAGTTTCTCCAGTTTCGGGTACGTTCACAGAACGACCAAGGGCAGCCAGTGCAGGTGTTTAAATTGGGTATAAAAGGACTGTTTGGTTTCACACAAGCAAAATCTGGTCCAGAATATACCAGAAAAAAACTGATCCTGCTCTGGAAGTGGAGCTCCAGCTGTACTCTTCCCCCAGAGATGGCCACGGTCAAGAGAACCTTGTAGGGAACCAAATCTCCAGAGGTGCTGCTCATCTTCCTGTGTGAACTGACTGCAGATCTGGTGGCACAGCTCTGGTTTGTACCATGTGCTGTGTCCCAGTCAAGAGGAAAGTGTGTCACACTGGTGTCCCTGCAAAGGCCACAGCTGAAAAGGCAGCTTGGAATTTAAAAGCAAACCCAACAACCCCCCCCCTCAAAGTATCTTCTGCTCATGAGAGTGAGGAATGTTATAGGCAGAGAGCTGGGAATGCTGCAGGAATGCAGGAAAAACCTGCTGCTGCCCCAACAGGAGTGATTTGGAGGTTGCTGAGTATTTGAATTTCTTTAAGGATTTCCCCTTTTGCTGTTCTCTTTGACCTGGTGCTACTGCTCTTGTAGTGTCTGTTGCAAAAAAATCCCAAAAAAGTAGAAAGGAGATAATTGCTGTTGCTGTAACCTGGCTCAGTTTACCTGTAACCAAGTGGTTTGTGCAGAGTTGGTGACTTTTTGGAATAGTTCTGTTATATTCCCTGGAGAGGATGGAGATGGTGAAGTGAAGGATAAGGTGAGACTTCTTTCCTGAGCTGATACACAAAATGTTTTGATCAAGTCTATCTTGTTTAACACAAATTTTAGTGCTGTATCAGAGAATTCCCTTCCTTGTATTTAAAGGATTAAAGTTAGTAACATGTGCCTAAGGTCAGTACAGATTTTTCTGATTCAGAAATAAGTGTTTCCATGCTTTTTGCAATTTGTGGGGCACTTAAAATGTCTCTGCTGCTTTGTCTTTCACTGCTGCACACACGTTTTGGGGGAAGTGTCACTTTCTCAGAAGTCTTGCCCTGCTTTTCCTGATTTTGAATGGATCTGTTAAGTGCCACAAATTGGAAAATTACTTACAGAGAGGAATTGTCAAGTTTTTATTGTGAAAAGGTGGGATGCAGAGAGTCATTTTTAGGGGAATGCATGATGAAAATCCCAGTGAAAGCTTTTTCCACAGTGGTGTTTGAGGAATAAAGTATTGAATTTATTATTTTTTAAGGTCCTCATTCTGATGTGCATCCTTCACAAAGAAGGTGAGAATTGCAGTACTGATGAAGGCTCAGAAGAGAACTTTAAATATGTGTTAGGGCTGGAAAACAAACCTTCCAACTTCAGGCTTTAAAGTCCTTTTCCCTTTCATTAGTTCTTGCCTGGGTTGCTCTGGGAGTTTGGAGCCTTCTGCTTGTGTAGCTGCCAATTAAAGGTATTGATTATGCTGAATGCTGCTTTTTGCTCTCGTAGGTGAGAATTTTACAGTCACATTTTTACTACTTGATGGTGTATTTGCTTGATAATTTAGTGAGGGAAGTTCAGGGGAGGCCATAAAGTTGCTCTGTGCTGCAACTGTGGGGGCTTTTACAGCCTCTTGCACTTGTTTTATTGCTTAATCCTTGTACTTCTGCTTTCCTTAGGTGTGTGTCCATAATCCTCACCCTCCTGTTGTACAAGAGCTGATCTTGCTGCTGGCTGAGGAGATAAAAAGGGCACAGGGAGGGTAAAGAAAGACCACTGGACAGGTTCATACTTTTGGAATGGTGGGGAAGTCATGAAAAATGGAAGTGCTCTACACAGGCTGATGTGGAAATAGTAATCTGACCAATTCTGCTGATAAAATTTGAGCTATCTCCACTTTTATGATTTCTGTTTTGACATTGGGGATCTGTGTATCCTTCTATCAGCATCATAATTTGCTGTAAGTAATGAATTAGTTAATTTTAAAACTGTATAGACCTTGCAGTGGTTTTCTGTGTTTCTGAGCAGCAATGAAGTTGAATATAAAGGAACTGGACTTGAGTCTTGCTGCTTTAAAAGTGTTTTTGAAGGGCCTTTGAAGTGCTTGAAGTAATAAATAGCACCCTCTAGTTTTAGCCTAGGCATGTGCCTAGAAAAATGTATATTTTGGGAAGAATTTAAGTAGGCAAAATGTTAAAACTTATTTTTTCTATTATGTCTGTGACAGTTGTCTTTCTGTGCCTTTACTGCCCATTGTCCATTACTGTATGAACCAGTTTATTATCTTGAGTTACTGGAGGAATAAACAGTTGGCATTTGAGCTCCAACTCTCCAGAATATTCTCAAGCACCTTGAGCAGATCCAAGAGACAAGTGAGTGTTGTGGCAGGAATGGTGTTAAACTCTGTAAAATAAAACAGATATGGGCAAGGGGAGACACCCTCTCCTACCAATGCTCAGGAGATGTTTGTACAGCTGGCAACTGGTGCTCCCTCGTGTTCCTTGACCCAGAAGTAGCCAACATTTTAATGTGTTCCTGGAGGGGGGAAAAAAGGTGTTGTGGAACTGAACTGCCACATCAAAGCCTCTCCTCAGCCTGGAAAATGGTTTCTACCACTGCCTTCCTCAGCCCTATCAGAACACTCAGCACTTTCCCCCCACTCAGCCTTTTTATTAAGAAATGGCCTTAGAGTTTTATTTATGTTGAAATGATAAAAGTGACACAAAGCAGTTGAAAAGGTTGGTGTGGCTCAAGCACGAGTCCATCAGAGCTGGAATGTGAATTCTGGGTGATGTGTCTCAATCAAAACAAGTTGTGGCTCAGCTGCTGCATTGGGTGAAATGGTTCCTCCCTGTAGGAGTGTGTTACTCTCTGGAGTAGTTTTTAAGAGGATCTTGCCTAAAACTTCATGGCTTGTGTTTTGCTGCTGTTCCAGAGTCTTGTGGCAAAGGAAATGAGGTGTTTGATCATCAGTTGCACAATAAAGGTTCATGACCAGTGTGGGGACCATAATTCAGTTTTCATCAGACCTTCCCTTCATGTAGGGGACTTACATTGACCCTTTGTTCTACAGAATTTCTCCCTGGATTGCTGGAACTATGAGTCCAACCTTCAGTCAGAGGTTGAACTCTATAGTCTTGGGGGTGTTTTCTGACTAATCATTCTGTGAGGCTGAAATGACAGAAAAACAATTAAAAAAATATCATTACTTCCATTAAAATGTTTCTTTTCTTACTCATTTCAGCACCAGCCCACCCTACTGCTGTGTGGATCTGTATTCCCTGAGAACAGGAGAGATGGTCAAGTCCATCCAGTTCAAAACTCCTATTTATGACCTGCATTGCAATAAAAGGTAAGGATGGTTCTTGTGCATTCTTTGGGACATGTATAAGTTCAATAATCAATGCAATTCTTTTATCTTTCCTGCAAGCTCAGCTTTGGGGCTCCATTTCCAAAGGAATATTTTGGGTGGAATCTGAGAACGTTCTTCCCCGATGGCTTTTGATTTAAGGAGCTCAAACCATTTTTGCATCTGAAATCATTTAAAAATCATTTAAGCTTCTTTCAGTTGTGAGCAGGAGTTGTTGAAATCCTCGATCATCCACCTACAGCTGGAGAAATGGGATCATGGGGAGTTTAAACTGCCCAGAGAATTAAGGGGTTTATGTCTTTCTTTGAGTTGTTCTGTCAGACACAGCCTTCCTGCACATCCCAAACCTTCCTGCTGTGGTTTACAGGGAATAATGTCCCAGTGAGCCCAATAACAGAGCAGCATCTCTTGCTTGGGATAGAGGGAAAAAGGCCCTGAAGGCTGAGGATCAAAGTTCAAACAGAACAGAATCCATTGTGTCTATGAAATCATGAGTTCAGCTTTCTGAGTTTAAACTTTCATCTCTCCCAGACACAAAACTGAACCCTCTTGTAGTTTAGCACGGTTTTTTTGAGGAGAAGTCCCAGGATTCCTGGGAGAGGATCTGGCTGATCCCTTGGCATTCCTGGTGGGACAGTTGGGTGCTCCTTTCACCCAGTTGCTACTGGGATGAGTCACTGTGTGTCCTCAGGTACCCCCTGGAAGTGGTGCAATCACATCCCTGCCTGAAAGGGAGAGCACTGAATGGAGAAATTACTGAAATAAATAAAAAATAAATCCCCAGGAGCCACAAAGGTTTTGTTAAACAGGCTTTTTTCTACCATTGGACCATCAAAATCTTAATTTAATGATCATATTAAATCAGGTAGATGCTACAGAAGAAAAGCAGAACAAACACCTCAAATACCACAAATAACCTAATGATGATGGTAGTATGTAGCCCTTCACCAAAGAATCTTACAGGTGTTGAGCTCTCTTGGGATAAGAGGGAACTTGTGGCTAAACAGATAAAGGATAGGGACAAAAAGAGTTAAAAGCTGATTTCCCACTGATGGGGGATAAGCATCACCTTTTCCCCAGGGATATATGCTGAGACTGGTGTGATTCATCATCTTTTTAAAGGTGATTATTTCAGCCTGTCATACACAATTACCATTCAGCATTAGGTGTGTGTTTTAGTCAGTGAGAGATGTGATTAATTTTTTGCCACATCATACCTTTGCAATTATAACTATTAGAACAGTATTTAATAATGCTTCATATTGTCAAGTAATTAAAAAAAATGCTGTCTCATAGTCTGCCTAATGAGAGAATAATCAGATTATTAATGAAGTCCTATTGCTCAGTGTTCCAGAGAGCTTCCCAGGTGGTTCTTTCATGTCAAGAGCTTGATTTTGGGAAGTTCTCAGTGTGGGAGGAGGTGGATCCTGGTTATAAAGCTTCCAAGAATGTTCTGCTTCCCACATTTGCATCTTTGGCCTCTCTTTTTTTCAGGCAGCTCAGTGCTTCACATGTCTTTGTTTCAGGGGGTGAGCAGGTATTTTACAATAAAAGTGTGTAATGTACAAGCAAATAACAAACATACACCTGTAACTTTGCTAATTGACACAATTTCTGCTCCTCCCAAGTGCATTTGTGTGCTGATGTCCTTGGGATTAAAGGCTGCCCTGCTCTTAGTAAATGAAATGGTTTAATAAATTTGCAGCAAGGTGGGCAATGGGATTATTTCAAATGGAGCTCGAGTTCTGTGATTGTTGATTTGATTGTTATTTGAGTCAGTGTGAGTAATTCAGGACCTTTGCAATTCCATTCTTTGTTTTTAATGGAGCTTTTACTGCAGGAGGCAGCTCATAAATGTGCTGTGTTGTCCTGTATCAGATCTGTTGTGCTTCCTGGAGTGAAGGTTCTGTGGTTGGGAGGAGAGAGAATCCTCAATAACTGCCAGGGCCTGGTAACCTGCCACTTCATCACTGTAGAATTTCTATTGATGCTTCTGAAATAATTACATTTGGGTATTGACTCTTTAAAGCAGTGCATTTAATGTCTGAAGCACACTGTTCTGCTCTGTGTTTGCAGGATCCTGGTCGTGGTCCTGCAGGAGAAAATCGCCGCCTTCGACAGCTGCACTTTCACCAAAACCTTCTTTGTCACCAGTATGTACAGGGGGCAGAAAAGGGCTTTTTCTGTTTGATTTTCCAAATCCTCAATTTCTAAAATCCTTCATGGCTTCCTCTGGACTTCCAGGAAATCTGTTGCTTCAAAAAAAACCAAACCCTAAGTGTTACTCTGTGAATATTTGGTTCTTCTCTGTATTTGTTGTTTGCTCTAATTTCTCACTGCTGCAAAGGGCACTTGGGCTGACATCCACCAGGTGAAAAATTCTTTGCTTCATTTTGCATAAATATGTGTCAAAGCCTCAGGTCTGGAATTTCACATTTTACACAGAAGCAGCAATTAAAGCCACACTGGCAGGGATCTGCTTATTTTGGGTATATTGCTTTTTTTTTTCCATGTGTCCTTACTTTTGCAGGCCCCAAAGCTCCAGCAGCTTGTGATTTATTTGGAAAGGGCAGAGTTTTATTATGAAAAAGGAGAATCTGAATTCTTCTGGACATATTTTCAGTCACAATTAGAAAAATACTAAATTTGCTCTTAATATTATCTGTGTATTTAAAGAAAAATCTCCTTAGGAGAAGCTGCTTCTTGGGATAGTTTGGAGGAAAGCAGCTCTTGCAGTAATATTCAAGTTGCCAATAGGTGTCAGTTTTTTCCTATCCATGGATGGAAGATCCTGGGAATGTGCTGGAGTTCAGTGACAGGAGCCAAATAGGAAAAGACTTATTTATATCCTTCTATTCCTCACTCCTCCTTTTTATTCCACCAAAGAGAACTGGGGTACAAACCTTGCTTTATTGTAAATCTAAAGTAAAAAAACCCCCCTCACTTAAATGTGTATGTTGAGAGCTTTGGTGCTTTTTTCATTCCATTTTTTTTAAAGAATCTGCAGTTTTTAAAAATCAATCCACTGAGTTGTTTTGAGGAACAGGGTTACACTATTCCTGACCATAACTCTGATTTCTGGGCTTTTGTAGGGGAAGGAACAGCAGTGGAATTTAAGGAGAATAAACTAAAACTTTAGGAGATAACAACCAATTTATTTGCAAAATCCAAACTCCTGAAATGTCTGTTCTCAGTGTATTTCTCCAGCTCTGCTGTGTTTTTTATACAAGAAACTCAAAATTTTCTCCAACTTTGTTCCAGTTCTGGAATCTCAAGGTTTGCTTCAGGACACCCTGATCTGGGGGGGGATTTTGGAGCCCTCCCAGCTGGACAGTGGCCTGGGACCCACTGACTGGGCAGAGCCCTGTGGTTTTTTTCCCTGGATAAATGGGATTCTGGGGAATAGTTGTCCTGAGGATTTTGCAGCTCACTTGTTTCCCAGGGGGGCGTTGTGCCCTGACACGTCAGGGCTGCAGCAAAGCTTTTGTCTGAGCTCTCCCATCTCATGTGCTGAAATCTCCTCGACCTGAGAGTGTATCTTTAAAGGCTTAAGTTCCTCTGGTGTGTTTGGAATTGGATGTAAATGAGCTCCCTCATTAGCTGCAGGGATTTTTGGGAGGCAGCCAACTGGCCACAACTGGGCTCTCCTGCCTGCCTTTTGGGGAAAAAAAAAAAAGATTATTAATGGGCAGTGCCAGTTTAAATTGAAAAAGTAGAAATCCCTGGAAAGGAAGCTCAGCAAAAGGTCTTGCAGGCTTTTTGGTCTCCATTCTTGGAGCATCCCTTGCTCCTGTGTCCCAGCTGGACTCATCCTGGTGCACCTCAGCTGGGCACTGGCTGTGACAGTCACTGCCTGCCCAGGGAATTTGTCAGCTTGAGAAGATCCTCAGCTGGGATGTCTGGCTGCTTTTGGTCACAGAAAGTCAAAAGTATTAATGGGGATCACTGGCTCTTTGAAGACTTTTCTGTTACTGTGTAAACCACTGTAGGGAAAGAAAAATCTTGTTTTTCAGAATGCTTTGGTGATGATATGGCAATCCCATCACCAAGGGGGGGGGGAGCCTTGGGACCTCAGAGACAGCTCAAAAGCAAACATCATCAAGCAGCAGCTCTGGTCCATTGTGTTGACTCTACACAGAAATTAAATGCAGAGAATGGACAATTAAAAGCAGTGTCAGGGATTCTGAAGTTCCTCAGAAATGCTAATGCAGCTGTGTTGCACATGAGGAGTATTTGTCTTTCTGTTTTTGTTTTTGTGGTTGAATGTGTAGCTTAATATACTGTTACAATAAATACACCATAAAATATTCAGGATGTAGAACACGGTCAAGTTTGTGCTGCTGTTGGAATGTTTAACTCCTGCATTTCCTGGGTTTTCTGGAGCAAATTTGACACAGTACTAACCTTTATTTTCCCCTGCATGGGATTAGATGGAAATGAGCTGATTTGACTTGGATGGCAGAGAGCCAGCCTGTTTTATTTGTGCCTTTTGTAACAAAACCTCAGTGTACAGGTGCTCCAGTCTGGGTGAGTAGATTTAAGACAGGTGCTTAAATGTGGAGGGAAAACATACTGTAGCTATTGTAGAAAAATTACCAGGATATCCTCTAATCTACCCTGTGGGGTATTCTGATTTTAAAATGTCTTCTCAAGGAAGGCAAAGCATCAGTCTGCAGAGAGCTCATGGCAGTAACTTCCCTCCATCACTGTTGTGCCTGTGCTTGGAGCCTCCTTTTCCCTAAGAAAGGCCTTGCACCAAGGAGAGGATAAAGCCAAGCCCTAACTTCACATCCTGCATGTTCTAAGTGCTCATGTGGCCAAACTCAAAAAGAAATTAATTTGGTGCCTATGATAAGAAAGTGGTTTCCTTTGCTGGTTGTGAGTGTCAAGGTGTGGATTTAGAATAGATTTTTTTTAAATAACTAAGAGCCTTCTTGTGGTTCACTTCAGATTTCCTTTTCTGAACTCTGCACATGACTGAACCATCAGAAATCCAAGTGATGTACAGGCTTTTTGTCCCCCCTCCCTTTACTTTGCTGTAAACAATAGCTGCAGAAAAGCTGAATTTCATTGATTTTTATGACATCAGTGTTCCCTCAACCTGCCTCCAAAACTGCTTACTGAGTGCAGCACTGATGATTATGAATGTGGCCTGATGGATACTTTCTTCTCTGTAAAGAATATCCTTCCCACCCCCTGGGCCCTGGGTAAAGATTATCCCAGATAACATCATGCATGTGGCATCATCTCTGGGTCCCATAAGGAGAGCCTGCTCAGTTTCTCTGGCCCTTCCACTCCTCATATTGATATATTCTCCATCCATTATTCCCCAGGGATGGACACAGTTATTGCAGCCATTAGCTGGCACCACATTTCTATTGATGCTGTACAGCTTAGAGCCCTAAGAGGTAATTTTCCAGATTTTAGTCAGAGTACTTTATTGTATAGAAAGTCTCCAAAGGCTCTGCTAACCACAAGCCCAAAATTATTCAGTGGTTGTTAAATGCACCCCACCTGCACCTCTCAAAGCAAGTGAAAACCCCCAAACCAAATGGTGTTTGATGCTCTAATCTGCAATTTGGACTTGGTGTTCCTTTCTGCCCTGATTCTCACACAGGAGGAATAATTAGGGGGTTTCAGTTTGATCTGGAAATCATCTCAGCTTTTTGGGCCATTTTTGTTAGAATTCCTTTCCCTGAGAGGCCCACAGGGAGCAGCTTGAGCTCTTTACTTGGAGCTAAAAAAACTGGATGCCTTCTGGAAAAGTTTTAGAGGCTGCAGAATCCCATTCCTCGAGAAGTTCTGAGTGTCCCCTCAGCTCCTCAGCTGTGCCCAGGGAGTGCCATTTATCCTGTGATCCCACACATAATAATTGGGATAATCATTGACAGGATTCCTGTGTCCTGGGGGAGATCTTCAGCTGAGTTGAGAAGTCCTTGAGGCAGGTGGGAAGGAGCTCCTGAGTCACAGGATTTTCTTGATCAGTGAAGAGGAGCCAAGTGTGTTCCTGTGACTTCAAGCACTTTTTATTTTCATGCACACACAGAAATTTTATGCCCCTTCCCCCAGAAATGTTGATTTAATCTTTCTCTTCCTTTTTTTTCCCTGGCAGTGGGGATCAGTGTCTTGCAGGATAATGCTGAAACACTTTGGAAAGAGGTTTTTAGGGCAGATTTCTGGGAACAAACGTCTTGGTTGCTTGCAGGAGGTTTTGCTACATTGGAGGGAAGTGTAAATGCAACAGGGAAATGCATCAAGCCCCAGCACAGGCCTTGGTCCCTGAGATGTGTATCTGTCAAACCTCCTGGGCCTGACAGTTGTAAAAATTATATTATATGTACAGCAGGAAGTGCTGTTTGTTTCTGTATAAGCTATTTTTATCTAAAACACCCAAATCCTTAATGTTAAAGGCCAAACAAAGCCACCTCACTGGCATTGTCCTGCCCAGAAACAACCACCTCTGTGGTAACTTTATTATTTATCACTGTCCAAGTCTCTGAACAAGAAAAAATGAACCTGAGCTTAAGCATTGTCCTGAAATCAGTCAGATTTGTGCTAAATTAAACAGCCAGGCCTAATGAACATTAAAGACCACAGATTCTTTTACTGAAAGCTCTGGGCATGGTCTTTAGACCTTTGGAATAACAGTAAAATCAGAGAATATCCTGAGCTGGAAGGGACCCAGTGTGGGATCATCAAAGTCTAAATGCTTAAAGCTGCCTTGATAGAGTGGACAGGGAAGGAGGTCTCTGGAGGACTAATAATAATAGTAAAAATAATAAAAGCAACAACAACAGCAATAATAATGCTGATAATAGTAATGATAATTATACTAATTTAAAAAACATTAAATCTGTGGTCCTTCCACAAGCTTCTGATCCAGGGTAGCACAAAATCATGGAGTGGTTTGAGCTGGAAGGGATCTTAAAGCTCATCTCCTCCTACCACCCATTTTATGGATGATCCTCAAAGAGAAGGAAGTTCAAGAACAATAGAAGAGTTTTAAAGTATGTGACAGTGTGAGAGTAATAACATTTACACTGGGCCTTTCATCTAGAAGGAACCCAGAGGAATTTATAAACAATATTACTTCATCCAGTTTATAAACAAAAATAAATTGGTTTGCTAAAAAAAAAAAAAACACCCTCCAAGAAACAAAAAATATTGGCTAAAACAACTTACATGATTTGTTTTCCCTGGAACAAACATTGCATTTGCCACAACAGGATCAGTGTAGCATTTATTTGTTGTATATTCCCTCTCTGTGCTGTCATGGATCTGCTTTCTGGCTTCTCTGGGCTGCAAGACTTAAGGATGTTGTTCTGTAATTTCACTCCTACAAAGTGCTGTGTGTTTTGTAAGGCCCAGGAAAAAATCAGAGCTTGATTATTAGAGAAGTAGCACAGCTCTTGTGGGTTCTTGGAGCTATTTGTTTAAAAATACACAATCCCACTGCTGTGATAGCCAGCAAATCCCTTGAATGATTAAAGGCAAATAATTCTGGTTGAAATGAGTTACTGCTTTTGGAATTTGGTTAGAAAATTGTATTTAAAAGCACTGTACACTTGAGGTGGCACAGTGTCATCTTTAATGAACCTTTCTGTGCAATGAGCAGAAAAATCTTTGTTTCTCCAGAAATCTTCTTCTTCAGGAAGGTTTCACTTGGGCTGTGGGTGAGCCTGGGAGATCTCTGCCTTCACCAGCACTCCTTGTGTTTGTCTTGGTGTCACTTCTTCTGCATCCTGGGATTACAGACAGAATCCTGACATTTTATGGTGACTCTGCCCATCCTCACACACTGTATAAACACTGGCCCAAAGAAGCTGCAGCTTGAAATAAAACTGGACTGTTCCAGTGTGGATTATTCACAGGTACAAGGTGTGAGGTATCCATTAAAAATCCCTCCCAAGAAACTCTAAATCACAGGGTGCTTTTAGCACACTCCTTGTTTGGATGGAGCCTAGAGCCCACTTCTTACTTCTCAGTGCTGCTTAGACCAGCACCAAGTGGAGTTTTTGAGTGTAGGAACTTAATCAAATGACCAGAAAAACTTACACCTTGACTGATTTTTCAAAATACAATTTTTCTACTTTTTTTTTCACAGCTTTGAAGGGAGAGACAGTAGCTGTGTACTGAAAAACTTGTAGTTTCCAGGGGGGTTATAGGCCCAGTAAAGCTTATTCTCAGCTCAGATGTTTTTTAGTACTTGCTTGGTTTGCTGTACTTTTGGAAGGACTTTCCCTGAGCAATCCTTTCTTGGATGACCTCTCCATACTGTCATTAAAACTTGGAAACTTTGGTCTTCTTGACAGTTAGTTCTGCATTCTCATTATGTTCATTCCTATTGTAAACATGCTAAAGTTGCTGCTGTTACTGCTTGGAATGACTTTTTCCTCAGTTGTTTTGAAGTTCAGGAGAAATAGAAGTTAATCTTTAAGGGAGTGAGGCTGGTGAGGGTTGGATGGCCCAGCTCGATGGGTCACGCCGTGTCTGTCTCTTCATTTGCTTCGGAGATGATGTTCTGCTGACTCCAGCTGGTTTTTTGGAAAGCAGAAAAACAATTTGCTTTTCCTTCCCATCAAGTATAACCCCTTTGTTTATCCTTATGCTGCTGCAAGTTTTCCAAACTGCAGAGACTTGCAAAGAAAAGAAAGGGAGGAAACAGCTCTTTTTTTTTTTTTTTTAATGCTGTTTTTCGTATCGGGGAGTAGATTTTAGGACCGAGCTGAATTGTTGACCTCTGGTGGAGTTTATTCTTAGAATTGGGTGATTTGTGTGTGGAGTCTGATTGACTGAGCCCAGTTTATGGAAGAAACCACTGACAGTGGGTTTGGGGAGGGCAATCCCAGCTTTCCTAAGCAACTCTTCTATTATATGATCAATTTTTGATTTGAAGGATACTTTCTGCAGTTCTTCATTTACTTCAGTTCACGGAGGTAATTGAGAACAGCTCCCTTTTCCAAACAAGACTTATTTTTTTGCTGCAAGTTGTTGAATTGCTGGGACTCCTTTTGGTTTTCTCCTGCAGGGACGTTAGAAGGCACTTGAGGAGTCACTGATCCTAAAGTCGTTGTAGAGATTTACACGATGAGGGTTATCATCTGGCAGCTTTTAGTGCTATATTTTATACATAAAAGGGAAATAAAAAAGGTTTTGGAGACCTGAATACCTTTACTGACCCAGATAAGAGCTGCCGAAGCACAAGTCGGCATTAAAACCTCATTGCTCCTGATCTATAATGTCATCGGAAGAACACGTTTGTATTTACAACCCAGGCTCGTATTTACAACCTTTTTTTTGCTTGCTTTGTTCCTTAAGAGGCTCTGGCTACCCACATTTTATGTACTTCTGGAATGCAATAACAATTGTGGCATCATCTCTTCAGAATTCGTTTTCCTTCCTGAGATCAGGGCGCTGATAAGGCCGAACAAAACACTCCCTTGGTTTTGCTTTCCCGGCCTGAGATGGGTTTAATTGGATGAATTGCTGCTTCTGTCCTTCCCTCACTTTATGACCTTTGAAATAACTTGCTGTGATCTTTCTGAATTTTGCAATCCCCTCAGTGCTCTGCTCTGAAAAATGAAATCCAGAGCCGCGTCTCTTCGCGGCACGGGCACGACGAAGCGCGTGGAAAGCGTCGCCAAACGTCCATTTCAAACCTGTTAACAGCCTCCCACTCACCTTTCCCAGCGCTGGAAATAAAGCCATTCCCCTTTGGATAGCCCTGTTCTCCTCAGTAAAATGTTCTGCACCATTTTGGGGCCTGGGGGTTTGCTGAGGTCCATTTGCTGAGTTTGGCAGAGCAGTGCCAGAGTCTGAGACGAGAGATTTTGGGGAAATAGAAGCTTAGTTTTATTTTTAATTTTTTTTTTTTTAAGGTTTTATGTAATAAACTGCAGTTGTGTGTTATTTGTGTTCTAAAAGTGCTCTTTGCCTGGTCCCTGCTGTCCTTCAAATGTGCTACAGGAGCAGCTGCCCAGGGCTCCTTGAAATCAGACACACATGTCTGTAAGGGTTTAAATGTTCCTTGGCCAATCAGTGGGAGAATTTAAATTCCTAAATTGACTGTATTAGCCTAAGAGCTGATGAAAACTGAGATTAACCATTTGCTTGATAGTCTGCTTTCTCCCATTCTCTCCCCTTTTATTTTTTAATGTAAAAACATAATAATATAGGTTATTATATTGATAGAAACATTTAATTTGAAAGATGTTTATTTGTAAAATTTCATGAAGATAAATATTTTTAAAACTTTCATGTATTAAATGCCACTTAGCTTGGGCCTGATTAATTTTAAGCCTTGCCATATTTTCGTTCACAGCTATTTTCTCTTACAGCTGTTTTCACCTTTTAATACTTGGGAATAATTCTCTATTTCATGCTCATCTTTATCTATGTGTGTATATTTATTTTTAATGATAATATAAAGGTAGTGGAATGTGAGTGAACAGTGGAAATGTTGCCACTGATTTTAAAGGAATTACAAATTCTCTCACTGTGTAAAGTTAAGTGTGTGCAAAAGTACATGGAGAGGCTGAGGGCTTGTATATAGAATTATTATAATAAAAACCAAAAGCTTTTTGAAAGGCTGAGGGCTTTTATATAGAATTATTAAAACCAAAAGCACAGTACACACCCAATGAAAATGTAGAAAAGCTTGAACTGAACAAACTTTTCACCAATAGAAAGATGTCAATCGAATAAAATAAATTAAAATATAAAGATACAGAACCAATTGAGTCAAACTTCATTATCCTCTCACCTCTGTATCAAAAAAGCACCAGAAATGCAAACATAAGGAAAAATGATTATTTACACATAATTAAATGTTCAAAATATGCTCCTCTAACCACAGCCTTATCTTGAGGAACAAAAATGCAAGCATCCACTGAGTGATTCTAGCAACTGAGAGGCTTTTGTTTAGTCTTTTTGTTTTCTTGGCAATAAATAAAATTCTTTGCAAGAAGTCATTAAGATATTCATGTTGCCTTTTCAAACTTTGCAGGCTGCTATCCTTGTCCAGGGCCAAACATGAATCCTATTGCCCTTGGGAGCCGTTGGCTTGCTTATGCAGAGAACAAGGTAAGGAAAGGTTTAACTGCAAGGAATATTTCCTGCCTTTCATTCTAGAGTTTATATATGTGGGAAAGGGGGGGAAAAAGGAAAGAAAGAGCCTCAGAAAAAAAAGATAGGTGAAAAAGAAAGTCTGTAAGAGGAGTTGCATTAAAATGACAAACCTAAAAAGTATTTTTATGTATCATGTATTTATTTTGCACATTTGGTTTAAGCTCATGAACTTGGAAGGCACAGATGTGTGTAGGCAGAGAAGGCAGCCATCAATGAGGTAACCCAATAATCCAACTCATTTTGTGCTTTAAATGTTTAAGGCACTTAATTATAGACACTTCTGAAGGCAGGAAAACACTTCCTAAATTGTGTTTGGGGGAGCTGAGTCTGGACAGAGCCCGTGGGTTTGTGTGAAATAACACAGCAATGCATTTTTGTAGGTTAGAAAATTGCATTCAAATGTCCAATTTTAACACTTTTGTTGAAAATGTTAAGCTCTAAGAAAAACTGAAACAGTTTAAATATTTTTTCTTATTTTTGGAGAGAAAGAAAATAGATCCCAAGAAAAGAAATGATCACTCCTTTTACTCAGCCCTAGACCAGAGAAGTGGTTGTGTATTTGAAGCATGAAGTATTTAAAAAGTCTAAATTCAGCTTCTAATGCCTTATTTTTTTTATTTCAAAGCAGATGTTTTTTCTCTCTTCCACCTGTGAGTGGAGTAGCTGTTTCTAGAGCTGAGCCAGAAATTATCAGGGGCAGACTTTAGAATTGTATTTGCTGTTACACCTCTCGCAGCAAAACTGATTTCATCCCAAATCCAGGCCTGCCTTTCCTTTAATGCCATACCTGGCTGGTGCCTGGGATTTAAAAAGTTGCATTTTGCTGGCAAAATATAAGTCACTGGTCAGCAAAAGAATTATATCACAAAGAGAATTTAAATGGTTTCTGTGTTCCCAGGTAAATTCACTGTGGGCTTCCCCTTTCTCTCTAGTTTAATTATTTTTGTTTAGATACTTAAGACAGAAAAGCCTGTAGAAGCAAATCCATTTTTAATTTTCTTTAGCCAGGACAGTCAAACAGGCAACATGTTCTGTGTGCAAGTAACAAATGCCTACAGTTTTTTATCATTTTACTTAGTCAGAAGCACAGATTCTATTGTAAGTTGGGGTTCAAAGGCAAAACCTTTTGTAGGCTGATGGCAGGTACAAGAGGCTTGTTTTGATTTATTAATTTTGCAGGAAGGCAATATAAAGCAAAGCCCCTGTACATTCCTTTAATCTATTCAATGTAAAGTTTCCAGCAGCTCTTTTCCTTTGTCATTTCTTTGCTCGCTCGTCATAAAGAGGAGGGGAAAGCCACACTGGGATTCTTAGAATGTCTGATATTGAATGTTACATATACATGGCTAAAGCTTTTGATTATATTTATTTAAATTTATTTGTGGTATTGCTGCCAGACCCAAAATCCCACCATTTCAAAGTTTATGAATTCTTAGTGACTACTCATCTGGTAATTGAAAACTGGAGCGGAGGACGCGACAGTCTGGGTGGCACCCAGAAGATTATAAAAAGGGGTTAAGTGTCTCAGCAGGGCTTTTTGCTATTTGTAGGAAAAAACACACCACTGTACATGATAAATAAGAGCTCTGGTAATGGGTTAGGGGTTTGTGTAGTTTAATAGTAGTTACTTGGTTGCTGTCTTTCTTCTCGTAGCTGATCCGATGCCATCAATCCCGTGGTGGAGCCTGTGGAGACAACATTCAGTCTTACACTGCCACAGTCATTAGTGCTGCCAAAGTGAGTCCATCATCTGCTCTGGGAGAGGTTATCATGGAACATAATTATTAGGTTTCCCTGCTGAATTGTGCTGTGTGTCATCACCCCCCTCCCTCCTCAGAGAGCAGAGCACAGTGAGAACCCTGCAAGCATCAGCACCCTGCCCGTGCTCCTGACCCTGCAAGCCCTGAGCCAGCCCTGCTTTGCCACAAACTGGGCCTGATTCTGAACTGGCTTTTCCAAATTCTATTCATATTTGGGGGAAATCGTGGTGAATTGGGTTTGTGTAATGAGTATTCACAGGGCTGCAAGTTTATATGATTAGGAAAAAGCAGAGTGAATTATTAAGTCTTTTGGCATCATGAAAAGTGACTTTACAAGTGCTTGGTGCTTTTTGGGCTCTATCACACTCACATTGTGCACTTAAATCTCTCTGAAGGGTGACTGTAGTACTGGAGCTCATTAATTACCTTTTTGAAGGTTGGAGGTTATTAATGGCTGTTTACATAGAGGTTCCATTGCCTCATTTTCTTGCTTTAGATGATGTTAGAACATCCCTCAGTTTTCAGATAAATGTCTGAGGTTTCATGGTATCAAAAGGAGACACCAGGGCTTGGAAAAATCTTAAACAGGACTGAGTATGCACAACTTTTGTGTTACTGCTCCAACATTTTGCAAAGTGATTTCTTTTTCTCTCACACACATACACAGAGTTCTGGCACTGTCTGGTGAAGTCCATACTGATTACAAGCTTTCCTTGTAACCACCAGCCTTTTCATTTCTGATAGGCACAACAAAACAAACCTAATAATAGGAATGAAATGACAGCACAGGACAGGAGGCTCAGTGTCACTGGAGAAAGCAACACTTAGAAGAAGCCACAAAGAGGGACACAGGGCAGGCCAGCTTCTGTGAAAACAAAACAGCAAAACAAACATATTCCATCACAATCACAGTGTGGCTGCAGGAGGAGAAAAATCACAGTTTTTTACATAGTTGAGGAGAACTGGAATTGCTCCTCTCCTGCTGTGATTTGCTGGATCTCTGTACTTTCACCATCAGCAGAGTAAAATAAAAGGTGTGTGGGGAAATGTCTCCAAACTCCTTCAATCTCAGTGTCATTAACATCTTTTTATAGCACAGATAAGTTTGAAAAACTGACTGGCTTGGTGTGATCAGCCACAGTTTGGATCAAACTTGGTAAAATCCTACAAACATCACTGCAGCTGATGAGCTTCCCTGCTGAGCAGGACTAGCCAAGGATCGTAATCCAGAAATTCCAATGTTAAGCTGAATTTATCACACTGGAGTAATGCAATTGAATCATGTGAATAGATCCTGAAGACAAAATGTGTTTATAATAATAGGAAAGAAGAGATTGTTAGCCCCTGTACAGAGATAAACTCCTAGTGAGAGTCAAGAAAAGGGATAATCCTCAGGGCACAGTGTCTGTACCACTTGGTGTTTGCACAGCACATGCCTTGTGCTCCTCACTTTTAGATGTCACTGTAATAGTCAAGATTCATTCTGATACAGTTTTAAATATTTGCACCATTTGGCTCATGAGCATCTCTCAGCCTTAGTGTAGCAATTTGTCATCCACGTCCGAGTGTGCAGCAGTAAATCTGACATGTTTAATTTATTAGTGATTTCATTGAGTCTTGGCTTGCTGTCCAGCAAGTTCCCATCTCTGATAACTCCAGTCCTGACTTGTTGGCAAATAATGCTCCAAATACCTGCTGCTCTTTGTCCATCTCGTTGCTTCACCATCAACTTGACTCCATCCTTATGTAGGTCTCCATTTATGAGCCTCTCCTGCTGTTGTGTCCTGTCACCCTGCAGTGGTTTGTAATTCCTTTAATCAGCACAGCTATCAGCTTTTTGGGAGGTGGAGGTCCTTTTCTTTTCCCTACACTGCTGTTTTATGCTTCACAAGTGGTTCCATTAAAGTTCTTGGTTTGCCAGGTTATCTTGGGTTACAGCCTTTCCTCTGTTTGAGTTCCATTTTGGTACTGAAGGAAGTGAAAGAACCTTCATATCAAAGAGAAGGAAAGCTGAGAGCAGAGAAGGGTTTCAGCAGGGCTACTCTGGAGAATTGCCCTCGAGATCCTCTCCAGAAGGTCTTGGTAGCAGCACAGAATATTTTCCCTTTGGTGACACTGGGTTTGTCCTCAGTGGCAGGTCCTGCTGTTGCTGCACTTGGTGCAGCAAATAAATTTCCTCCTTAATCAAATAACTTGGGAGTCAGAAAGGTCCCTGTTAACCAAGAGCACTGAGGTCAAAACTGATGGTGTTGGAGTGGGTTGTTACTGGTGCCAAAAGTTGTTATTCTGGTGAGATGATGGAGAATTCCTTTGTCATCTTTCCATTTGGTAACTTCCAGGAGGATTTTATTTTGAACACTGAACTTTTTGCTGTCTCCCCTTGGATGCCTCTTGCAAGAGCATTGCTTTCTGCTGCTGCAAAACACACACCTCTCTTCCCAGCTCAATCTCTGATTGTCATTCCCCCACTTTGGGGGTTCTCTGAGTATTCATGTGCTAAAAACTCTGATCATTTCTGTCATTTGACCAAGCAGAAAAATCCCTGGAAACAGAAATGTGTCAAGATTCACATTTAGGTTAATGATTAGCAAGGGTAGAAAATGATGCATTGGGAAAAATGAAAAGTATCATTCCCTTCAGGTGTGGAAGAATACACAGTGCAGGTAGACAGCAAAGTTTCCTTGCAGAGGATGAAGATTCTTTTCAGCCCAGCTGGACAAAGTAAAATGGACATTGATCTTTTGGTATCTCTCTCTGCTTTCTATAGGTTTTTCATCTGCAAACAAATAAATCATATAAAATGTATTTATTATGAGAAGCAGGAATAACATATTGTGTTGTCACTAATAGAATGCAAGGCCTTTGTTGGAACAAACCAGCCTAAAAGGCACTGAATCATGTGTTTTAATTCTTTTAATCTAATTAAAGTTGTACTTACTTTTCAATTAAGTGAGATAAGAGTGCATTTTAATTAAATATATGTATTTATGTTTCAACAGATGTGAACAGTCTTATTTTTAAGTAGGTAGGGTGTGTGTGAGCTTATAAATAATGTGTGTGTCTGCACAAAATGCATCACTGCTTATAAAAGGAACTGGATCCAGTATTTTAATTTTATTTCTAAGCAGACTTCCCTGGCAGGTTCCCATCAGTGACAAAGGAACTGGGACAGTGCAAACTTTAACCTATTTCATTTCAAATGTATTTGCTCTTGTCAAATGTCTCCCCTCAAATTATAAACCCAGTCCTTCTCACCTCATAACTTCTCTGGTTCATTCTTTCCCCCGTATCTTTTAATCCCATAGTGGTCAAGTGATTTAGCAAAGGCTGCATCTGTTTTCTCTTGTTACCTGATAACTTCTTAATGAGGACTAACAGCTTATGTGAGAGCAAGGTTATTAGTCCTAATGGATGGGGGGACAGCTGATATGGCATGGGAAAGGTTAAAGATTACCCAGCAAGTTGTGCAAATGTACACAACAGCACAGGCCAGGGAGTGCAGGGGTGGTTTTGCCCTGATATTCCTGGGCCCCATCCCTGCACACCTCCTGCTCCCCAGGGTTAGTAGGAATAGTTTTTTTTCTGGACAGCTATAAATTTATAGCTGGTGCTTTGTCATCTGGTTGCTGGAGGTGGAGATATTAAAGGTGTTTTCTCAAATAGGGCAGCTACAATTTTTGGCCTTTTCGCTTTGCCGTGTATTTACCGACTGCTCCTTCCTGCCGTGTGTAAACTACAAACTGATCATTTTCCAGGGTTTTAACTGTTGGCCAAAAAACTGCCTTGCCAGTTTTTGTGAGGACAGTTGGAGTCCATCCCTGTGCTGGCACTGGGGCTGTTTTAGGCCTGTCCCTCACACATCAACAGGTTACATTTCTCAGCCTTGTGCCTTTGCCACCGTTCAGACGCGGTTTTATTCTCATCTGCTGGAGCTGGGCATAAAAAAGAAATAATAAGAAACAAATGGCAGGATATTACTAAAGACTTTAAACCCCAAAGCCATTGCTGTGCTCAAGGCCTGGCTCGATTTTAAGTGGAAGTATCTCCATTAGCATTAATGGGGTGAGTCCATCAGCAGAGGCATCTCAGAGGTTAATCAGCCTTCCTGGCTGGGCTGCCCATCGATACCGTGTGGCGCCTGCCTCTGTTGGCCCTGCAGAGGTTTTCCTGACAACACACTAACAGACTTTTGTGTAAGTCATTTCCTATGAATTATTAAAACAAAACGTTTGGCTGCTAATTGATGAACACTAATGTGTTTTCTAATCACTGCAGTTTGAGATTTTAGCACTAAACAAAGCAGTTGCAATTGATTTGTGGCTGCTCCTTGGTTTCAGCCTGGGATCTGGACCTGGTTTTTTTTTTTTCCCTTTTCGATTTAGCAGGCAGCTTAGTTTGTCTTTTTAGTTAAGAATTGGCTTGTTACAGTGTCATTCCATTCCCATCTCTTTTGCTATTTCTTATTTATATTGCATAATAAATCTGCTTGGTTCTTTACAGGCAGATCAGGCACAGTCCTTGATTCAAGGAGAAAATATTGCAAGTTGTAGTTGGGGTTGTTTTCCTTTAAATCCGCATCTCTCCTACTGTGTCTGTTCTCCCTCTTTCTCCAAACAAAATAAAGCAACATAAAAACAATCTCCAGCATCTTTAGTGGATAAAAGCTGATGCAGAGAATAAATTTTCAAACCCATGTCTGGAAAACATGCAAAGCCTGGAAAGTCCCTTTATTTGTGCTGGGATGTGCAGTGGGAACGGGATCCTCCTTTCCAGGATCTCGAGGGTGGCATTTTTAATTTTCCCAGATTTGAGCCCCATGTTCAGTTTTTAATGCTGAGGAACCAAATGAGTGTGTCAGATCTAGGGGAAAGCCAAATTCCACCTCTTGCCCTGTGCAAAAACTCTTGTGAGGATCAGCACTGGGGGCTGTGTGTGAACACACCCAGCTTGGCCTCGCCTTTTCATCCTTCCAACTATCCACGCTCTCGGAATAAGTAAAAAAAAAAATTATTACAATATTTAACTTTACAACACCTCTTTTTTCAAGAACACTTTGGAATAATTAACTCCCCAAATAAAGGTGAATCCTTCCAGTTGATAAGACCCCAAATCTTTTCAAGCTGTCCCTGCTCCAGCCTTTCGCAGCCGATAAATCCCGTCCGTTCCGCGTGCGCGATCCGCAGCGAGGGGAAAAAAATGGGGGGAGAAATCCACAGAGCAGCCCTGACCCTCCTGTCTTGGTTTCCTTGCTCTTCCCAGACAATCAAGACGGGGCTGACGATGGTGGGGAAGGTGGTCACGCAGCTCACGGGGACGCTGCCGTCGGGGGCCACCGAGGAGGAGATTTTGGCTCACAGCAACCTCCGCCGGAGCCCTCTGGTGCCTGGGATTGTCACCATCATCGACACAGAGACAGTGGCAGAGGGACAGGTAATGATTTACACACACACAACCTGTATTTGCACTGGGACCTCAGGGGAACGTGTGTTTTGTGCTGTGGAATGAACGAGGTTTAGCCTAGCCTTGTGTATGTGGAAAGGGGGTTGAAATAAAGCCCAAACTCTGTGCTGTCCCTCTAAGGTCTTTACGTGGCACTTTGACAAGATAGAGTGTGAAGTGTCACATTTTGTCTCTCTGACACTCGTTCCTAATTGACATTGATTGATGCTGATCAGTTCAAGCGGGGATGTAGTCTGATTATGTTTATTAATGTCTAATGTGGCTGGGAGACGTGGCTGTCTAGAAATACAGTGAATTGTTGAGTTCCAGGGTAAAAAAAAATGATGAGTGAAGTTGGATGTTAGGTAGAAAAGCTTGTAATTGTATATAAATGTCAAAACTAAAATGCAGTCAAGCACAATGCTGTTTTTTTGAGGCTTTTATACTGTTTTACTACTAATACAGTAAATTTACTATATATATACTATAGCACAGTACAACAGGCAAAATCATTTGTTAGGAAATTCATACTATTATCACAAATTGGGGGGTTTGCTGTCTTTATGATAGAAAAGATTTCCATGTCTCTTTTTTTGTTTGTTTCTCTCATTTAATTTTTAAGTGTCTGGTCCTGGAATTCAGTGTTTATGCAGGACTCCCACACACTTCATTATTCTGTAACTAGTCTGTAAACTTTTTTTTCCTCGTGGTCACATTTATTGAATTTAAAGAGAAAAGCACTTTATTTTTTTCTTGTTTTCCCCTATATTTATAGTGCTCATTGCAGGTAAGTCAGTGAGGTACCAAAGACACATCAGTAGTCGAGTTGATCTGACAGGAAAGTAAAACGTTTGACTTGAAAAGAAACAAAACAAAGCAAAACCTTGTTATGGTTGTTTCTGAGAACTACTTTTGGAAGTACTTAGCAAAGCAATGCTACATTGAAAGGGGATTGTTCATAAAACATTATAGGCCTTTTCTTCCAAAATTGAAATAAAAGAAAGAGAATGGAAAAAGAATTTATTTACTGAAGATCTTAGACTCGGGTCTTAAAATAATTCTCTTGGCTGTTGGGGTTTTGTTTTTGTTTCCAGGGGAAAAAAAGAAGTCTTTTGGCTCTTCATATACAACCAGGAAGGAAAAAAAAAAAACAACAGGAAAATTTTCCTTCATAAATTTCTGATGAAGCCTTTTTAATGTGGTCATTATTTCTGCTGGTCGTTGTCTGTGCTTTGATTCTTCTGCATAGGCCTGAGGGGGGGAAAAAAAAGATTATCTTAGGGTTTTAAGTCCTGTTATGTTTGATTTAGAGGTTTTATGAACTTGTCCTCTGACCTTAACAATAGTAGGGAGCTCTGAAGCCTAAAGGGCACTATAGGAGAGGAGCTGTAAAGATGATAACGTTTGCCTTGTCCAAACCCTGCTGCTCTAACATAAATAAGCCATCAGTTCTAGGAAAATCATTTTTGCCTTGAATCTCTAGGGAGGGAGTCTCGAGGTTGGAGAGCCTAATTCTGTGCATCTATTGCATTCATATTTTGTGATCTGAAGGTTTAAAATGTTGTTAAGTTATTAATTTAGTTTTGGTGCTGCGATTTGCTTTCAGAATTAGTGTGGCATTTATTTCCAGGAAAAAGAAATTAACACTCTTTTCTTGCTGAACTGTGCTTCTAATAAAAAGGAAGTTGATTAAAAATAAATAACTAACTACCCTTTGCACTGGGTTGTTCCACTCTGCCCCAGTGCAGACCCTCCTCACATGATGGGTATCTTGGGTGCTCCCAGTCCCCCCCAAGTTCTTGCCTGTCCCTCCAGCTCTGTTTCCAGGGGAAATGGGAGCTGTTGTGCCCATGTGGATCCTGATTTTGGGAACTACACTGACATGTCCCTGGCAGGGCAGGGGGCACATGCTGGTACTGCCTGGGCAGCCCTGGCTGGGTTTTATGGCACAACTGATTCCCTCAGTTCAGGGAAGTGTTTCAGCAGCTCTGACCTTTAAATGAGGCCAAGATCAGCTTGGGCTAATTGTGATTTTGATTGCAGACACTGGTGGTGGAGCATCCAGCTGATTCCAGGTTGTTCCTCATTGAGTTTACTTCTGAAATGATTTTACTCTCTCCTGGCAGATGTGTCTGCTGACAGTGGTCACCCAAACTGCCTCTGCCAACCCGGGCTGAAATGGGAACTGCTGGAGCAGGTTGGCTGCTGGAAAAGTCACTGCCATTCAGGGGTCACTCTCTGTTTTCTGGATGCAGTGGCTTTTCTGAAGTTACTGGTTTGTAGAATCACAGAATTGTTAAGGTTAGAAAAGACCTGCAGGATCATCAAGTCCAGCTTTTGCCCAGATCCCACCAGCCCATGAAGCCAAAGTGCCACATCTGCTCATTCTGGGGACACTCCCAGGGATGAGGACTCCACTTCCCTGCACAGCCCCTTCCAATGCTTGACCACCCTTAGAGTGAAGAGTTCTTTCCTTGTCTTACCATCCCAGTTTTCAGATTCCAGAAATAAAAGGTCTGGATGGGAACAAACCAACCCTTAGTGAGGTTGCTGCTCCCTCCTGGGGTGAGGTGCCTGTTTTGGGATGTGCCCACCACAAGCTTTGGTCTTCCTGCACTGACTGGGAACCCCCAAGGACTGGGAATGCCAACCAAGTGTGTTCTGGGCTCAATTAGCACTTGGAAAGCCTTGCACCCCATTCCTCAGTATGGATTTCTTGGGCTTCCCTGGTTTCCCTGGATTTGGGAATTTCATAAGCAGGAAGGAGTTATTTTCTTATCATCAGTGGACTCCTAATGTAAAATAAATAACCCCACTCCTTGAGGTCAATAAAGATTTCTATCAACCTGCACAGCCTAACTTAGAATTTGGGTGTTGCAGTAAAATAAAACAATTTCCAGGTAATAAAATGTACCTTTACAATAACATACACATAAAAAACCCAAGGAAGAGATCTGTTTTAAAAAGAGAAAATGGAAGATAGTGGTAAATCTAAGGCAAGGCAAGCCTATCATTTGGGAGGAGGAATAAGCACTTTTTGCAGTGGGGTAGGAGAGCTTTTAGAAATAAATATATTTAAAGGCTTACAAAGTAATTATTCAAGTGCTTATCCAGTTGTTTCAAGCACAACAGCCCAGGTTTTGAAGGTGGACTGAGGTGCTCTGTGCAAATACAGCAATTTATTGGCCAGTGGGATGATTAAGGGACATGTTTTGGAAAAATGCCAGAAGGACTCTACAACTTCAAGTTTTCACTGATTTTTTTATTATTTCTCCAAGACATGAAATACAAGGAATATGAGATGGAACTCAGTGCATTTATGCACTGCACAGAGGGTGAAATGCAAACTCACCACTGAAAAATACACAATTAAAGACCAAAGAGATCTCCTAAGGGAATCTTCCAGGATTAAATCTGCAGGGGAAATATTTTTAATAAACCTGATGAATGTAGATACTGTAGTAAACTCCCATCCTCAGCAGTTGTTTATGTGATAGCTCCTACTTTCATAATTGGCAATACTTTAAGAAAATTTGAATTATAAGGTAATTAAATAAATGCAGAGGAATGCAGAATTATTGATATTGGCTGTCAGGAGATATTTGCAAAAGGAATAAAAATAATTATCAAGATGCCCAAATAACTTTGTGGTGAACCAAAATATGTTAACAAGGTTGTGTGCTTGTTTAAACTTCCTCCTAATGAAGTGTTAGCAAACCTTCCAGTTAGATGGAAGGACTATTTATTTGAATCTGTTAATTAGTTGAAATGGATAAAACTAAAGCTGTACAGATGTCCTCTTCTTTCAGTAATTGGAATTAAATGTGTAAGACTTTATTGGCTCGAGTTTGAAAGAAAAATTATTTTCTTTTGACCTTTGTTTCTGTATTTTAATTAATTCACCCACTGGGCCACCCACGTGCAGGCTGCAATAATGACCCTTCTCCAAAGTCACCCTTTTTGGGGCTGAATGTAAATCTGTTCAACATCCAGCAAGTTGGTTGACAGAGAAATATGTGGTCATTTAAAAATACAGGACCTGGTTCTGAGTGCTGGGATTGATGAGACACCAAAGCTCATCCACAGCCCAGCAAAAGATTTGGGGAAGGATTTTCAAAAGAACTCAGGAAAAGAAGATAACATGTTGATCTGTTTATGTTTGAAGATGTGATTGGGGTTTTTTCCTTTTTTTTTTTTTTCCCTGTTCCCTATTAACTTTTTATTGCATTAAAGAGGAATTTTGGGGAAAAAAACCAACCTGACTGCTGCAGTGTCCCAAGTTCATTTTCATTTGGTGAGGACTTGATAGCAATTGAACCAAGCCAAGATGCTTATCAGGAGCAGGAATTGTTGGGAGACTTTGGTCTAAAGCAAAAAGAAGCATATTCCATAATAAAACTTTAACTGCAGACATAATTCCACTGGTCATTAACACCAGGGCTTTGATTTCAGGACCAGCTTTTGCAGAGTCTGATCTGATCTTCTCCTGCTCATGGATTTCACCTCCATTTTCTTCACTTTTTTATATCTCCCTGTATTACAGAAGAACTGGGTTTTATATAGAAATATAAAAGGAGCACCAGGATTCCCTCAGAGCACAGTGCTGTCTGCCTCACTTTTATGAAGGGAGATCTGGTTTTTGTCAAGAAGACATTTTTGTCTCAGATAAATGGTTCAGGCTGAGCACGAGGCTGGTTTGAGTTTATGCTGGATCCTATTAAAAGGAGTGCAGTAGTTAATGCCACAGATCTATCACTTTTAGCCCCTTTCCACTGATGTTTGACCTTGGCTGGGAGTTGGGGGGAGGCTGAATCCAACCCCACCTTCAGCTGTTTGAGGCATTGGAGATCTCAACTGCACAGCAAAGATCTCTCTCTCTGATACAATATTCATAATTATTGCCAAACCTATTTGTTTTTATGATGATGGGGTTAGTCTTTCTTAATTGTATTAAGAGTAGGACCTGCTTGATTAGATTTGGGTCCATTTTTATTTGTGTTACTTTCATGTTTTATTTAAAAACATGTCTCCACTGGGATAAGTGGTGTAATTTGCCTCTAAAGATTAAAATAATTGAAGTCATAATTACTAGTGGCTTCTGTTGAGCAATATGGAAAATACAGCAGAGGAAGAAAAATATGGCATGGGAGAAAAAAGCTCCAGCTCCAGCCATCTCCTGCCCTCCAAGCAAACCCTGCTGGCTGAGAGTAAAAGTGACCATCCCTCTGGGTTTTGGCTCTTCCCTTTTGAGGGAGACAACAAGGATTTGATTCCTCTTGGATTTCCAGTGTCCTGTGGAGCAGAGTGTTGGCTCAGCACATCCAGCCAGGGGCTCTTTGCTGGGCAGCTTTTTTGGGAAATGGTGTTGCAGCTCTGCTGATAAAACACTCTCTGGGTATCAGGAGCAGCTCATTTTTTTTGTAAGTCTGGGTAGAGGAGTTTGTAGTGTTTGTTTCTTGTTTTTCATGAGCTCTGCACGGTGCTCAGGCATCCTGATGGACCTCAGTGAGTGTGCAATTGTGAGAGCAATGCCAACATTTGTGAACCTTCCCAGTGAGAGACTTTTACTTGTAATAGTGGAGTGGTTAGAGGCCACTACCTTGGAGAACCAGGCCTGGTTGGGATGAATCCCCAGGCTGGGGATTCCTGTGGGCTCTGGGAAGGAGAAGGAGCTGCTTCCTTTGGGCTCCCTGACAACACTTGCATGTGTTAGTAGGGAAATTGTCCCTCTGCTTTGATTCCCAGGAAGAATCCCCAGCTCTGCTGTTTCCAGTGGTGGGTGTTGATTTGATGGGCCATTTATTGCCCTGCAGACCTTGGTCCCTCCACCAGCTTTGCAGGCAGCACAACCATTTGAGCCTCTGCAAGAGGTGGCTCCAGAATTTGTGAAATCTATGGGACAGAGGCCTTGGATGATTTTTGGTTGTGGTACAGCTCCATCTCCATCCTGGTCCATCTGAAATCTGTGCTGTTTGCTGCAGCCAACTTCCTGTGAACCCTTTTGCACTGAGGCATTTATATCCATGTGAAGCTCTCTAACACAGAAAATAAAGGATTGCTGAGGCATCTTGTGTTACATCAGCATCATTTGCAATTCCTTAAGTTGTATAAAAAGGGGAAAATCACACTGGGATATAAAGCTGTGCAAGCACAGAACTGGGACAGGAACCAGGCTTTAGTTTGGTGGAATCTCAGGGAGGGACATTCTCAAAGAGGCTCCTCTTTGGCTGGTGATGTAGTTAAGTCCAATTCCTTGGATTTTTTTTTCTCCTTCCTTTGTAGTGTTGGAATTGTAAAAAGTTATGTATGTTTTCCCCAACTGTGCAGAAGAGCAAGGGAAGGACATGACAAATCCTGCAGTGCAGCCTGAAGATTTAAATAGAAAATGGTGATTGAAAAAAAAAGCATTTCTCAGTTCCTAAAGGATTTCTTTAAGAAGATGAAGAATATCTTTTCAGCTCCATCTTTCCACACAAAGCAAGTGTTGTTCCCAAAGCCACAATGTCCTTTCTGTGGCAGTGGCACAGATCAGGTGTTGAGAAAGGAGCTGGAGTGGCACCAGCACAGCCCTGAGTGCCACATTCTCCAAGGATTTCCAAATTTTTGAGTGATGAAGGTGATTTTGTAGCTTTTCATTTTTTTTTTCTTCTCCTTTACTTGGCCAGTGCAGGAGATGAACATATTTGAGTTTGTATCTCAAAACTCTTTAGAAGGTTTTTTACTGTACCTGAAAATCACCTTCTACAGTGAAAAGTAGAGATTTTTTAAAAACTCTTTTTTTTTTTTTTCTTCCAGGAGGATAATTTTAAGCAGTGATTGAAAAAAGGAATAAAGCATGGAATCAGTTAGCATCACAGGCAAATACAGATTTGGGCTTTATTATATTTTAAAACTGGTGCAACTGAGGTGTTTGACAATTTTTAACGTCGTGACATTTTTGCTTTGTCTCATATTTCCAGAGCAAAAATACTTAAAGATCATCTTACCAAGCAGAGTGTTCCCTGCCTGTTGGACAGGGGTTTGTGTTGCAGGGGTGATAACAGCAGTGCATTCATCATTTTTATTTTTTCTTAAATAAAGCCACGTTGAATTAATCCCCTTTACAGCCTGTAGAAAACGCTGCCCATGAAATATCCTGTCTGACTCCTTAGCAGTGATTTAAATCCTGTTGATACCAACACATTTCTAGATTAAATATTTCTGTTTAACAGGCTAAACTTGAGGGGAAAAAAAACAACAAAAAAAGCTGGTTGATGGTGTTACTTTCTCATTATCATTCATCTTTAATTGGAGCAAAAATGTTGAGGCTGATGAGTCCAAATTCCCCGAGAGTGGGAGCTGTGAGGAGATGATGGGTTGGAGTCACTGAGTTTCTAAAGGCTGGGGGGAGAGCAGAGTTTTCTTTGAAAAGCCCTTTGGAAGATCTGCAGCCCCTTTGGTTTGGTGGTTCTGGAAAGAAGCACGAAATGCTGACAAGGGAAAGCAAAACCCCAAATTGTGCTGGTGTGACAGTGCCAAGTCCTGTGAGCAGTTGGAGCTGGGCTGACTCTCCAGCCACGTTACGTGACTGCTTTAAGCATTTAAAGATGAGCCCTCTTTTTGAAGCATAAAAATATCTTCAAATTCTTGAGATATCTGTTTGGAATAGGAAGTATTAAAACCCCTCAGATTATTTTGGAAGCAGCAGACAAATTATTCAGAACCTGAAATGGGCAGTTTTGCACTGTCTTAATAAGAAGGTGGTTTTTGCTCACCACAGAAATCCTTTTTCTGAGTCTTTTTCTGACAGATCTTTCTCTTTGTTTTGCTTCATTTACTGTTGAAGGTGATGTAATCAAGGAATAAAATCCTCCTGCAGCTCTTGCCTGTGTTTTGTCCACACAATTTCCAGCTCTTTTCTATAAATCTAAGAATATCTTTGCTTTTCATACAGTGAGACATTGAAATGTGTTCCTTTGGATGTCCTCTCAGTCACCTTCAGTTTTGACTTGCCCAGGAGTTTTATCACCTTCAAATTGGCTTTTGTTTAAAAAACCCAAAAGTTCATCCTTTGTCCTTTTCTCCAGAAAATGTTGTGCAACACTGATCTCAGTCCAGGTATTTTCCACTGAATTTTCCTCTGTTATGAAAACTCTCTCCCATCTTTTAATTCCTGTTTTTGTTCACAAGAAGGTATTTTATGACAGCATGATTTTTTTAAAGGGGTTTTATTAACAGCCTTTGTAATAATGTTATTTCATGTTCATTGAGGCAGTTTTAGCAGTTTTAGTTTTAACAGTGTTAGCTGCTGTTTTACAGTGCTGCTGCTTCCAGGCACATTCCCAGTCCCTGGCATTTCTTGCATCCTTTGGAAATCCAGATCCCTCAAATCCAAGCTGTGATATTCCCACCTGTGTGACTGATGGAAAGCAAACCTACTTTTTTGGAGTTTTTGGTTTGGTTTTCCACTGTATACTTTGAATCCTCCCAGAGAAAATACTGATTTTATGTAACAATTAAATATTCCCTTTTCTTTGGAAATCTCTGTGCTGCCTCTTGTTTTCCTTTCTGTTGGGTGATTTTTGGTATTGCTGAGAGAAAATCCTGTGTTTAAAGAGCTCTGTGCCCTCCTCAGTGTAATTACAGTGATAATTCCTCCTGTGAGTGCAGTGGAGCCTGGTGGGATGGGAGCTCCTGTCGTGGGAGAGCTGGAGGAACAGGAGAGTTCCTTCACAAATTGAGGAGTAAAATGCCTCTCATGGACATGCAGGGAGGTCACAGCCCTGGCTTTAGCCAAGGGAACTGCAAACCTCAAATGTCTCTTCCTGCTCAGCACAGAGTCCTGCTGGAAGGAGCTGCTGTGCAGCCAGGAACAATTCATGGAGCAGGACAGGAGTATTTTACCACTTTGTCCTATTTGAGTAGGATAAATAAATAGGAAATCCAGGTATAAAGTGCAGGTTATTAGAGCAGGTCTCGTGTCTCTGTGTCTGAAAACCTTCCAGGGGACTGTGTTACATTGTTCTATCTCGTCATTATTGCAGGTGTTGTTGTGCATTGCAGTTGTGCAGTGAGCTCACACCACTGTGGGCATCTTACAAACCAGTTGCTGTGTCAGTAGGTTGGCATTTTGCCCCTGGAGTGTTTCTCCCTGCCCACCTTTGGCTCTGTTCTCTTGCACAGGTCCTTGTGAGCGAGGACTCGGACAGCGACGGCATCGTGGCCCATTTCCCTGCTCATGAGAAGCCCATTTGCTGCATGGCCTTTAACCCCAGTGGTAAGAGATTTTCCTGCTTCATATGGGAGGTGGAATCAAGGTGCAGACAGTAAATATTGCAGGGATGTGTTCCCTGGCTTTGGAAGAATTGCAGGTGCCATTGTGGCCCCTGCAGGTATCCAGGACCTGCTCTGTGCTGGGTGTGTCACACACGAGGTGATGTGGCTTTACTTTTTTAGAAGGTCTTTTTAAAGTTTGTCTTTTCAAACCTCAGCAACTGTTTTGCAGTGGGGGAAGTGAGGAGATTCAGTCTCCCTCTTCCAGTGTAGCAGAACTGAGCAATTCCTGGCTGTGTCCTGCCAGCCCAGGTCCCCAGATGTGGTGATGCCCAGGTATGCAGAGGATCAGCACATGGATTGAATTATACTCCTCTATAAATATGAAAATAAAGCAATTTCACTGGTTTTAAAGTAACTTACACTGCCATTACTTGTTTGTTGATGAAGAGTTTGTGATTCTGCCCTCTCTCCTGAGTGAAATCAACTCTAATCTGAGAATACTTTGAAGAAACTCCTCAACAGTCCTTGTTTTTCTCCTTTCTCTTTCTAAATGAGCAGTGACTGTGAGCAGCAGGGAGAACTACAACCCTTGTCTGTTAATAGATCTTATTAATCTGACAATTAACATGTTCATTGGCTATAACCAAATGTTTTGGCTGATGGCAGCAGCAGTCAGGGAATCAACAGCTTCCACTTGCCTAAATGAACAATTTCTGGGATGTAGCAAATGCCAGGAAGATCATGGGGGTGAAGTCACATTTCAGAGAATAAAACTACATGTCTGTCATTTATGTTTTCACTTCTTCTGACCAGTTGGTGTCATTCTGACACCCCATCTGTTGTGTCAGAACTCTTTAATAGAGCAGTGCAGCTCACAGTGTTTGTGACAGAAAAAGCTGTATTCTCATCTGCCTGGGTTTTCTTTTAAAAGATTTCTTTTTTTTATGGAACTCTGTGCATGGAACTGAGAATCAGCAATTCCAGAGCAGTCCTTTTGCTTTGTGCTCTGGGAGAAGGGCAATACCTGGAGTTGAGCAATGCTAATTAAGTGAAATAAATACAGCTGATAAATTAGGATGATCTAGAGATGTTAAATAAATGCTTCCTTAAGACAGTTTTTATGATTTTATAAATTTCAGGGAAACTGAATTTTTATGCAAAACCAAATTAACTGGTTATCGTTAAAATTGAAGGATATTTTTGCATATTATTGTAATACTTTAATTATGATCAAGTTGTTTGCTTTGCTCAGGGACTGGAATAATTTGTATGTGATAGAGCACAGTGCTACCTCTGATCTGATGGTGTTTGATGGCAAACCTCTTCTGAAATTGGTGTCATTTTTGCCTCCTGCAACTGCTGTCAGCCCTGGGATGTTTGCAGGAGGGATCAGACCTCGTGCTCTGGGCACAGCAAACCAGGAGAAAACTCTTTTCCAGGGAGAGCAGCACTTAGCACAGGGTTCTGTGTCCTTTATTTAACATCAAGGCAGGGTTTTGTTTGAAGCCAGGGCTGTAACATCAGCTCAGTCCATTCTGCAGTCATATATTGGCAGTCAGGCCCAGCTCATTGCAGAGGACAAAACAAGAGGTGGCTTTTGAGACTGTCCTTGGCTCCTCACAGGGAAAAACCACTTGGACTCTGGATTTCAAGCAGTGTCTGTGCTGCTGCAAAGGCAAACAGGGGGCTCTGCTCTGTTTCACTCCACTCTTTTATTCTCTGGGGTTGATAAAAGCTTCATTTCATCACGTCCCAGCCCATGAGCTGCACAGGTGTTCAGGTCTGTGACAAGTGGCAGGTTTGTGTCAAAAAAAGAGGCAAAATAAAGCCACTGGAAAGCACTGAAGGTCAGTGGATGTGGGGGATAAATAGGATTGTTGTGTAGTAAACCAGTGCCACTTCAAGCTGTATTTTAAAGGAATCTGTTGCTACTAAGATGCATTTTTTGTTTCTGCTGTTTCCCCTCCAAAATGCCTCTTTTTTGAGGTACTCAAACTGACATGCAGTCAGCTTTTTTGGTGTTAGATCTGTGGCTGCTCTGAAAATCTGGGTGAATAATAAAGTAACAAAGCCAAAATATCATTTCTGAACATACTTAGGGGGTACCATAAGTTTTTTTTTCCTGCTGCCCTGATCTCTTTCCTCCAGACCTTTCTGTTAATAACAGCTTCTGAGGCAGTTTGATTTTAGGGAGACTGTAAAAGTCTCAGGCTAAAACATGCAGCAAATCATATCATTGAAGGGAAAAATAAAAAAAACATAAAGCAGAAACCCTGCAGTCCCTGGTAGTTCAGTTTTTCTCTGTGTTTTTTCCTGTGTGCAACAAATTTTAATTTTCAAGAGAAGTTGATGGGGTTTTTTTGGGAGGGTGACAGAGAGAGAAGGGTTTCTCCTGCAGCTGAAAATTTGCAGCCAGGCATCTCATTCCCCAAAGCCCTCAGTCCTGTGGAATTCCTGAAAGCCAGGTCCCCTCATATGTTGTTATGGGCTCTGTGCTTGACATTTTTCATTTTAATAGGTAAGACATGGAGTAGGTCAATAAAAGTGAACAGAGCTGGTCCTGCTTGGCCATTTGCTGCTGATGGAGTCTTTGGGAAGCAGACATGGAATGCTGAGGGGATGGAAAACCAGGAATGGTGATATGAGCTCCCTTAATCCCTCCCTGTGCCCATGTCACTGGTAACATCCTTGTTCTGCTCTGGGAAGGTGCTTAATAAATCCCATCCCAAATTTCCAGTTGAGGTAACCTGACACTGTGAGTTGTTTTCTTATTTTTTGATTGTCAGAAGATGAGTATTTCCTGTATCATTTTTTTCCACAGTGTCACAGTTTTTCTCTACACTTTAAGTCAAAATCAGGATTATTTCTATAATGCCATTTATGCCAGTGGGGGTTTTGTGACTTACAGGCAGATAAGGTCCCTCTTCTGGAGGGACTGTTTCCTAATGAATTGGGGAATAATAATGATAATAACAATATTAATTCTTCAACCTGTATTGAACACCCATGTGTGGTCTGTGGCAGCAGCTGCTGCAGGAAGAGTTACAGCCCCACATCCACCCCTTGGTTCTGAACAAAGGCTTTTGGGAAGACTTTAAGCCTTTTCTGAAAACTTTTTAAGATGAGAATAAATAACACAAGGAAGTGAAGTAATATTAATAGTCTGGGGACTTTATTAATGTACCTCTGGCAGGGATGTTGGTGTAGTGGAAACAAGAGGCTTATACTGACAAAGAGACTCTAAGAACAGTTACTTTAATTCACTTATTAAATGAAAATCACATTAAGCCTTTGTGTGGATGCTTTTACTTAGCATTAACGTTTTCTTGATTTATTTTAGCTTGAATATTCAGTTTTGGCTGAATTGGAGGCCAACTTACTGTGGGCAAAAAATATAGTGCTGGTTATTAATTCACATCAGGTAATCTAAATTAATTATTCAGGTGGCATGAGATCTGCTCCCAAACTTGTGCATCATATTTTCCCTGGGAGTGTCCAAGGCCGGGCTGGAGCAACCTGGGAGAGGGGAAGGTGTTTCTGCCCATGGCAGGGGGTGGGACTGGAAGATTTGTGAGGTCCCTTCCAACCCAAACCATTCCATGATCCCTCTGTACAGTCAGTAACAGTTGGAGAACCAGCACCAACTTTCTGTGATGGGATGTAAAGCAGCACTATTGACACCAAGGTCTCTGTTATGGTTGAATTGTTGCCATAATTAAAATGTAACCAGGATAAAACAATAAAGTAAATATTTTGGTGGTTATTAAGATGTTTTTCTGTCAGTGCAACGTTTTGTGAGAATTTATCATTGGGTGGCTTTGAACTTTTATGTGCCTGTAACATTTATATATATTTTTGTATATGTAGGTATTTATTTATATAATTAAAAAACCTGGCTGCAAACCCTTTGCAGAGTGACGCTGTCATTAGAAGGATCCTCTCTGCTACAAAATGCAAATCAACAGGAGCTCATTGTATAAAAACTCTGGCTGGAGGTGACCTGGGCTAAATTTTGGAAGTTCCCAAAAGGCAGGAATGCCCACAGGGAGTTACTGAAATGAAGATGTTTACAGCAAAGCCTCCAAGCTTTCAATGTGTTGGGGAGAGTCTGCCAGGAGCTGTGCAGGGTTGGGAATGGGAAAGATTAAATGTTACACTTGGAATGGGTTTCTCAGTGATAAACTGGATTAGTCTGAACTGGAGAGTGTCTAGACTGGAGACTGAGGGGAGTGAGCAAATATCCTCATTTTTCATTAAGTTGTGTTAGACACTGTGATTTCCAAAGGAGGAAAAACCTCTCCAGTTCTGATGTCCATGAAAATGAATTCCCTTTGTTCCTGTCCCATCACAGAGCCAGGATTTGAGCAAAATTGTGGAAGCAAATATCCTGCATTGAGATGGGACTGGGAATTAAGACTGCAGTGGGATTGGGGAGATTTGGGTCTCTCTCCTGTGTATATTTTTTCTTCCAGTATAACAGTATAAATTATTTAGAAGTTGGATTTCCACATATTTAAAAGAAATAGTAACTGTTTTTATGTTTTAGTTAATTTTTAATTGCGTCATACAGAAGGAAACAGTGTTTAATTGTGGAGGACTGGGAGGTGCTGCTTCTTATCTTTTCACACACCAAACCTGAGAGCTGAGGAGGGGAGGAACACCTTTGAAAAACACACCAATGTGCTCTAATTTTTTTGCAAAATACGTTTATCTGTGTTTTCCTCCATACTCAAGGAGTATATTCCAAAGCAAATTGGAAATTCTGGCTTTCTTACTCTCCTAATGTCTAATCCCCAACTCTTTATTTGTATCTGCAACATTAAAAGGATGTGGCTGTTCTAAATGGGTTTCTTCCAAGGATGTTCAGGTTGCTGATTCTCTAATTAGTATCTGTAATCCTGTATGTTCTGAAAAGTTGTTTTTATTAATTTTTATAAAGATACAGTAAGAAAAATAATACTTTTGTTTTTAAAATCAATAAGTCTGTTTTGGGAAGCCCGTGGAACAACAGCAGCTTCATGTTTCACCCCGTGGATGGAGTTTTTTGTGTGTCTCTGTAAAGCATTTCTGGATAGTTTTTCAGTCATGAATCCTCTGGTCACTGTGTTGAAATGGGCTCTGGGCTGACACACCAACACGTTTTATGGACACACACAGAATTCTGGTCCTTGTGTGTGGGTGAGGATGGAAACACGGCACAAACCCTGATGAGGAGCCCCCAGGAAACAACTGCCCACTCTTTGCTGCCCTCAGCTCAGAGGGAAAGTTAAAAATACAGTAAAAATGTCAGTGGAGTAACTGCAAAAGGAGCTGCAGAGCAGAGCAAACCCTGCCGGGGCCGCGGGGCTGCTGCTCGAGGACTGAAAGGATGCAGGGGAGCAGTTGAGAACCATCCAGTGCAACAGCTGCAGTCAGTTTGTTTTCCAGTTTCTCCCTGCTTTTCTTGTTTATTAGCTGTGACTCTGAGGGCAGAATTAAGACAAATATTTGAATGGCAGCGTTTGGGCTGTTGGCTCTGGCTGAGGGGGTGAGGGAGCCCCGTGGAGAGGCTTCTCCAGGAGCAATCCCTGTACATCACAGCCCTGAGAACCAGCCTGCGAGCTGCCCCTGAGTCCTTTTAGCAAGCTGGACATGCTTCAAGGATCTGAGTTTCAGGAGGCTGGAAGGGAGGACCCTTTTGTAGATTTTTGCCACGTTAAAAAGGAACAGAATCCTCTCTTCATATGGACAGATCAGAGGTATAAAGGCCTTTATGAACTGTGATAATTAAAACCAACTTGTGTGTAAATTATACACATCTCTCCATGCTCCAGGAGTTGTTATATGTGCTTTTAAGAGTAATTTTAGAGTCTATTGGTCTGCAGCTTTATTTCAGTCAATTGTCTTTACTTCACCACATTTAAAGGTGAATTACAGATGTTTTATTTGTGCTAAAGCTGAATATGAGTTGCTAAATTCATTGTTGTCTACATTCAGGCAAAGTTCTCTACAGCCATAGATAATACAATAAAAACAGAGTCTGTAAGGAAGGAAATCAGATCAGTGCTTCAGAAATCAGTTCCAGACAGAGAAGTTTTTACCTTATTTACCAGATCTATTACCCAAATTTCATGATAAACTCTTAAGTTACCTCTCCACCCTCTAGGAAAACAGAAAATTTTATAGCCATGTCAAGTTTAATTAAATTTTATAAACACTGAAGGTAAAAGTATCAAATTTTTTGATTTCAACTTTTTATTTAAATGTGGAATGTGTGCATTTTTTAATATCTAGGCATTTCTTAATTGTATTTCTAAGACATTAAATAGTAAATTATTTGGAATTTGAAAGCTACAGAGATCAAGGGTTTAATACAGATGACACAGGGGCAGAACTTGGAGAACTTTTCACCTCCCTCCACTTATGAAGACTATAAATGATGCTGGGCTGTAAATGGGACAGGAAATGGGACCTTCAGCCTTTCAGTCTGGACCAGCTGCTCATCCTACTTTAGAAATGTTATCAGCAGGCCTGGAAATAACCAACCCCTCCTGATTTTTAATTCTATCTCTACCTTTATTATTTTTTAAGGCCAAAATCTATTGCCTCCAGTAGGATCTTCTGTCCACAGGAAGTGGCTAATGTGAGACAGAATTCTTGAGCTTGGAAAATAGAACTTATTAGCCCTAAATTTTAGATATGTTCACTCTTTCTGGAGTCTTGGGATTCAAACCAATATTGGGTTGGATTTTGGAGGATGCCAGGACAGTGTTGCTGTTCTGCCCACTTTCAGTGGGAACTGCTCTCCTTGTGGAGTTCCACTTTCTACAGAAACAGCAAGTTGTTCAGACTAATGCAGTGAATACTTTTGGAATAGTAGCTGAGACAGTACAAGGCAGTAACTCGTTACAGGGCTGCAGGACCTCCCACTTCCAGGATTTCCCTTTTGCATCTGAGCTGGGACTGGCCAATTCCACCTTGGACTGTGGCTTTAGACACCACTGGAGAGCTGACACTGCTGTGCTCTTAGCCCTCGTTTCCAGGAGCATCCAAACAAATGTATCTATTCCTTGTGTTTGTTTTGGGAGGCGGATTAAGGGCAGGAGTTTGCACATCTATTTGAAGGTTATTTCAATCCTTCATTACTGTTTTTGTGAGGTTTGTGCCTCCTTCCTCAGTGGGGCTGGGGAGGGAAGGCTGCACTGCCAAGAACTATATGTACAACAAACCCAGTAGGTGACTGTGGGTAGCCAGGAAAGATGAGAATTATCCTTTGTTTGGTTTTTTTAGAGGTTGTGCTTCAACTGCCAATTTGTTAAGGCAAGTAAGTAGTGTTAGAGCCCTTGAAAAAGGGTATTGTTACAAAAGCTTCCTGGTGGTCTTCTCCTGGGACAGTTTCTCAAGAAAAGCTTTTCTCTGCACTTTAATGCAGCACTGCCATGTTTGCCAGTGGCAGGATTCTGTCCTGGCTTCTCACCTTTTTAGAGACAGCCATGGACCCAATACTTTTCAGTACAGGCCCTTAAAAACAAACTGAGAATACAGGAATTAAAACATTTCTGGAACTGTAGCTAAGTCCACGCTCTGTTTGGGAGGAGCACCAGCTTTTAAATGGATGGGATGGGGCAGATACCATCCAATATTCATTTTAATACATATATTCGTTTTAATACATATATTGCATAGAGAAGTGTGAATTCACACAACTACCTTGCACATTCAGAATGGGATGAGGTTTTGGACCAGGAAAGATGCTACATGAGGATGTGAGACCTGATCCTTATGGAGTTAAGGGCATGGGGACAAGAAAGATTCCAAAGGAACAGGTTTGGAGAAGAAGAGAGGAGTTCTCAGGGCACAAGAAGTGGGAGGCTTTTCAAGTAGAAGGAATTTTAAGAAAATTCAAGCAATGAGTTGTCTCTCAAGGTCTTGCAGTAACTCAGTGCCAGAGGAGAATATTCCATGGGATCCCTGGTTCTTAATCCAGTGCTGAAACCAGTAAAGGATGTGTCAAATTCAGTCCACTTTTGTACTTCAATTTGTTGTTTTATTATGTTAATTTTAATGTCAAAGAGAAAAAAGTTTTCAAATAAGATACTCAGTTAGTAAACAGTTAAAAGATGGTGCTGGTTTATAAATACCTGGGTTTTTTTCCTTTTAAATGTGGTAAATAAATGATCTGCTTTCCAGGAGTGTCACTCCTGCCAACCTAGCAGCTGAGAGCTGTGAAGTGCAACACATTGAAAATTTAAAATAATTACGCTTCCTTGGCTACAAAAGAGATTTTCCAGTCATTAATAACGAGAAAATTAATGTTGGGCCAGCAGTAAAACAGATTAAACTGTGTCCCCCTTTGAATGCCTGGCTGCACCTTTAACAGACCTGAAATCGCTCAGATTATTTAAATGTTCTGTATTAAAATGTAAGGATGGCCTTGAGTTAATAGTTAAAGAGGTTGAAATTGGAACATCTCTGCACAAGTTTTTCCCATTGATTAGAGCAAGTGGGCAGAAAAATACTCATCTAGAGAGAAAGGAGCTGTAATTTTTTAATGACAAAATAATTTTTTATTTTTAATTTGACTTTTGTTTTTCAGCTTGAATCATTACCTTGTCCTCAGCATTACAGTGTCTGGAGATCTCCAGGGTACAGTCCTAGGGAGTTATTTATTCACAAAATAATATTTTATTTTTCTTCTCTGCCTTTTGACTCGCTGACATTTTTAAAAATATTTATTCTAAATATATTTGGTATCTTTAGGTACTCGAGTTTATTTTGTGGTGAATTTTGTTATAATCAGAACTTCATTATTTAGTTAAGTTTTTTTGAGATGGAATTCTGTAACTGTAGCACGTGTTCCATGTGGAGTCTCCCAGGGCAGAGCAGCACTAACGTTTGGCTGTATTTTGACTTGCATCAGCCTCAGAGAGGAGTTAAGTGAGTATAAATAAAGCTACTGTTCGTAGGTCGGGTCAGAAGCTTCATAAAACCAAGGGCCATATAAACTTTGTCACATCTTAACAAGATACGTACACAACTGCTTCTGCCAGAGCTGCAGCGGAGCAGGGATCTGCACAAGGAGCACATGGAAGGTGGGAATGCCGGGAGAAATTCATCTGGGCTGGATCAGGAGTGAATCTGTGTGAGTCACTGCAATTCCACTGAGAGCTCCAGTCCTGTAATTTGGAGACCTACAAAGTGTAATATCAACATTGCGTGGGATCAAAGCTCAGATTTAAAATCTGAGAAGACCATTGTTTTTAATCAGTTGTTGTGCAAATAGTGAGTTTGTGCAATAGCTGTGCTGCTCTGTCCATGGCTGTGCATGGACATGGAAGAGTTCCTTTCCTGAATTCCACATGGATACACATGCCCTCCGTGCAGATGTGTGCCTGCTTTCCCAGCACTGCCCCGTGGTGTTTTGAAAAGAAATCCAACCCATCTTGGATGTGTCGAGTCCTTCAGTGAGTAATGACAGAATGACATTGCTTTGGGAGGTGGAAAAGGTTCCTGTCCCTCTGAAAATTGGGAGTTAGAATCACAGCATAGACTGAGTTGGAAGGGACTCACAAGGCTCAAGTCCAAGTCTTGAGCGAGTGGCTCATCAGGGGATCAAACCCACAGCCTTGGTGTTACCAGCACCAAGCTCTGAGCAACTGAGCCCAAAGTGAAGCTCCAGCCCGAGGTGCAGCTTCTGTTCCTCATTTGGATGTGTGCAATCAACAGCTCTGCTGTTATAAATAGGATGTGGTGGGATGCTGAGGCCACTGGGCTTCCAGGTTTGCCAGCCCATGCCCAGTGCAGACGTGTGCCCTCTAATTTGCCCTCGGGGCTGCCCCGCTGACGCCGAGCTGCACAGAGTTCTGGGCCGCAGCAGCCCCAGGATCCCGTCGGCGTCTCCCTCGGATTGCGGAGAACTCTGTGTACCATCAGCAACTTCAATCCCACCCTTTAGGCCAAGCCTCATCTATCAAAGCCGGGCCCAGAGCGAGAGGAAGCTCCCAGATAAACATACAGCAGCGCCTAAACTCCTAATCACTCTGGGCTTCCGCTTCCAGGCCCTATAATTAGAAGTCCTTCTTTTCCTTGTATTCCCAGTTGACGCAAATGCTTTTTGTGGCTTGGCACCTCATTTAGGGCGTGGGCTTAGTTTATGGCCAGGCCAGAGTCTGGTTTAGTCTTCTGATACTGCATAAATAGCTCTTAACCCACAGTCTACATCTGTACTAGTTTTTCCTTTTATGCATATATTCCTTGTATTTTTTTTAAACGTTTCCATCCTGAAAGAAGGTTATTGTTTCCCAAACAGAATGCAGGAAAAGTAGGAAGCTGTAAATTAGGGCAGGTAAAAACAAAGCTTTGCTAATTGTTGTTTTTCCATCTACGGTATCTATTCCCTTAAAAATGGGTTTTAATCAGCTCTGTGGATTTAAAACAACCACACAGTAAAACAGTCATTAATTTAATCTGGCTGCACCCTCATACTGTGGATAAGCAAAATCCAGATTTTTGCAGTGAGATACATAGTGAATCATGTCTGTTTTACACATAAATTTCCATTGGGTCCTGTGTATGCAAGACTTCCACTGAATTTCAGCTGCTATCTGTTAAACAGGGATTATTGCCAGTTTGAAAAATAAGCAGGAAATCCTTGAGAATTATTCACTTTTCATCTCTGATTATTCATCCATAAAGTACATCATAAGAGAAAACATTCTGGACTCAACTTACGGCAGCTTTAAACCGTATTTCCGTCTAAACAACATTTTGGAAAAACTGTCACAAGGTCTCTTAGAAAGCTGAGTTGAAGTTTCCTGCACTTGAAAGTGAAAGTGAGGTAAGGACCAGGATTGCAGTTCACATTTTTCCACTGGGATTAGATATTCCTGCAGGACATGGGGAGAGAGACAAAATGGCTGAGCTGCGATAACGGAAAACTGGGATTCTTCAGTGTGAAGTAACAAGAGCTGGAAAATACCACCGTGAAACCCAAGTCCAGTGTTCTAAGCCACTGGTGATTTATTGTTTGAATAACAGGAGTGAGGAAGAGATTTCAAAATGCTGTTTTATAAATACGCGTTCTTTCCCATCTGTGGTGTTGTGCTTGGGACCTCCGTGTTGATACAAGTTCTGCCAGTATATATTTGTACTTCAAATGCAAATGTGGGTGTGAAAGGTCCCTCTTTAACTTACTGAAAAAGAGTTGCTAATACAAGTGAAGGGCCTGTTTTCCCTTGGCTTTCATCTACTAAAATGCACTTATTCCAAACAGGACAGGCAGCAGGAGTTTAGATTAGGCAAAATTGCCAAATCAGATACCACCCATCTTTCTATTTTTAAGTCAATTCCTTTCCACCCACAAATGTATTATCTTTCACCTCTGGGCTCCTTCAAGTTTGCAAAGACATTAAAAAAACCTTGACAAAACCAAACCCAAAAAACCCAAAGGCAAGGCACGTGAATATGGAACCAAGGGCTGTGTGGGATCATCTGGAACTGATCAGACCCCAGACAGATGAGCCATTTCACAGGCATATGAACAAACAGGTACCACTGGGGGCTCTTGGGTTCATGTGCTGTCTTTTGCGGGGGTTTGGGCCCGAGGTGAGCACTCGAGCTGTGCCCTGCTGGGGTTAGAGGGAGGTTTATGGGTTTGGGGAAAGGGTTAGGGGAGAGGAGAAGGGTGAAATTCCATCCCGTGTGGTATCGCGGGGCTCGCTCGCCGCCCACAGACACCTGTGGTTCTCGCCAGCGCTGGAAACGAGATCCCGGTTGGCCAAACACCGATGGATTTGATGGACAACCCAGGGTGGGAATTCCGGTGTTTTCACTGGCAGCTTTTTGTCTCCAGTTCCAGACAGAGTTTTGGCTCGTTTAAAGTGTTTTTTTACGATCTTCCTTGCGCTGTGCCATGGGATGGGATACCGCGAGGGAGCTCTGCTGGGATCTCTGGGTGCACTCAGCCCCGTATCTGGATTTGTAAAAGATTCCTAGAGCTTTGGGGGAAGAGAAGAATCTAGGTTTGCTGAGGCCATCTGCTCGCTGTTGAGAGAAGCCTTATGGATTCATCTCCTCCAAAGGTCCTTTCCATCAGGAATAAGAGAGAGCTCAAAAGACCCTCCACTTCTATATAAAGCTGTCTGGCATGTGAGAAGAGAAAAACAAGAGAACAGAGAAAATAACTTTTTACTGGGTTGAATTAGACCTTTTGGAATCTCCTTGCTCCAGCAGCAGTGGCAGCCTAACTCCAGCACACAAACCCCTGTTTGCTTCCAGCTTTCTCTGCTGGAAATGCAATACATTATAGGGGACCGCACACTTCACTCGAAGGGAAGTGTAGTTTGTGATGTTGCAGAATAGAATTAATGCAAATTGTGTGCATAATCCCACACTAAAGACTTGGCTGCCCTGCACCAGAGCAACTTTAGCTGTATTTCCTATCAACACAGTCACTACAAATCAAGGAAATTGCCAGTTAAGCCAACATTAACATCCAGACCAACCTCAGCTCACATGCCTGCCCGCCCAAACATAATACCCAAATGCACTCCCGGGTCTCTCATCTCCATAACAAACTCCCTTTCATTTCTAACACCCGGAATCGCAGCAACAGCCGGTAACAGTAAAAGTATGTCTGCTGGAGGGAATCTTGCTGAGGTCAGAGCTGAGATCCTGCATTTGTGTGATTTTGAGGGATGGCTGTGTGCAGTGTGGGTGGCCTCGCTCTGTCCAAGCCCTGCCAGCCTCAGTGGTCAAGCTGAAGGGAAACTCGTCGGCAGTTTTGTGTCTGAATGCAGTTTGGATTTCTCTGATTTCGTACCTTGCTGCTGGAGGGCCTCATGGCCTTGGAAGGACGTGTTTGCCTTCACAAGAGCTGAGGTGTGCAGCTGGTCGTGCTCCTGGTCTTCCATGACTCCATATTGTCGTGGTTGGAGGTGTCAGGTCTGGCCTGTGCCTGTCAGTGGCACTGGTGAGATCCATTGGGCCCACGGAGTCAAGGCCTTGGCCACTGAAATTTCTCTGGGCTGAAGGGAAGGGGGATTTCAGGATTGCCAAGGAGGGAAAACACTCAGGATACCGATCCATGATGTAGTGGTGGCCCAGTAGAAAAGTTAATTAAACTTAATCTTTGCTAAGAAAGTGTTTCTCTGTCGCTCCGTCCACAAAAGAGTTTAATTCCAGTTTAATTCTAAAGTGTTCCAGGTAGGACTTCTGTGTGGCATGTGAGAGGTTTCCAACGTGTCCTGTCTGTATCTGGGGGCAGCAGAAAGAAAGTAAATCATGGACCACATGTGAATAAACCAAGGAAGCAAATGCTTTCTTATGACATCAATAAGATAATCATTTATCCTCTGAGTAGGTGTCATGTAAAACATGGAGATTAAATTCTCCTCCTGCAGGATAAAAGATTTCAGTTGTGCTTTATGTGGAGAATCATCACAACAGAGTTGTGTGGGAATTCCTGGTTTCTTTTAATGGATGGGTACCTTGAAAATTATTTAGAAGGTACTTCAGTGTCACTGTTAACGTGCTAAAATTACTTTGTACTTGGCCTTAGTTAAATGTCACAGGATTCCTTTGGGTGATAACTTATTGTCCTTAATAAATTTGGTAATCTGGACATTTTTGTACAGGAAAAATGGATCTGAAGTTTGTTACTGTAGACTTAAGTTCTGCCATGATGTGGCACTTTTATATGTACAAAAATACTTTTTGGTATAAAAAGCATTCACTTTTATGGCAAATTGACTTCAAATATATTTGTAAATTTTAAAAACTGGGTTATGGACTGATACAGTGGGGAAAAAAGTAAGTAGGAAATACAAGTTAGTGTGTTTCTGCTGATCTTTTAATTGAGTCATTTTGGTACCTCCGCCATTGACCTGTTCTCAGTAAAGTTAATACCTAATTTAGTATTCCACTTGAAAGCTCTCAACTCTGATTTGCTGCCTTTCACCAATAAATCAGACAGTTTCTTTCATTTGTAAGAAAGATGCTCCTTCAGGATTGGTTTGGTCTGGGTTGTTTTGGCTGGATTCTGATAATGTCTCTTCTTCCAAAAATTGTTATTGTGGAAACAGCAATCTTTTTTAGACTCCTCTTGCCTAAGGAAGAGCATTTTGGGGTTTTGCTTTAACATTCATCATTTCAATGCTTCATATTGGCCACACAGTTCTCAAATTTAGTTAGAACATTCAAATTTTTTAGTTGGCTTTCATAGATTTCTGTTGTAATCCTATGTTAATACTTAATAATAGTAGTACTTAAATAATAATACTTTGAATAGGATTTCAGTTGAAGTTCTGGTTCATTTTTATGAGGTGAATCCCTTTCAATTTAGAAATTTTGTGTCTGTTCTCTTCTGTTTCTAGAAACCCAAATGTAAACCACACTCGCTTTTTTGAATAGACATTTGAAGCCTCTTCTTTTGCAGTGATTAATCTCTTGTGCATTTGTGTTTCTTTTTTCTTTTTTTCTTACCCAGGGATGTTGCTGGTCACTACTGACACGTTAGGCCATGATTTCCATGTTTTCCAAATACTGACCCATCCTTGGTCATCCTCACAAAGTGCTGTCCATCATTTGTACACACTTCACAGGGGAGAGACTGAAGCCAAAGTAAGTGAAACTCTTTGCTGAAGAATAATCCCCAGACACCTTATACATTCTGTGTATGTTGGCACTTTAATGTTTGTTTCAGCACACAAAGAGCCTTTCTTAGATTGCAGCCACAGAAGGGATAAGAGCAGAGCGTTTAACCTGGACAAGAATAAATTCTTGCCCTTTGCAATGAGGTGCTGTCAGATTTATTCAGATCTGGCACTGCCTCCAAAGAGCCCCGATTATTGGCTGTGTTTGCACTTAACCTTTTCTCATGTAACTTGTTCAGCATTTGTCTCGTGCCTGTGAAGTAACTGTCAGGGTTTGCTTCACTTTGGTGGTAGAAGCCACAGACAGACAATTAAAGAGTTGAAAGGAAGAGTTAATCAAAAGGCTGTGATTAACTTTCCTCAGCGAACTGGGGGAACATGGGGCCAGTTGAAAAATCCCACCCTTAAAGATGGAGGACTAAGTTGGGATACCAGCCAAGGGTGGGAAAATCTGAAGGGGTGTTTTAAACAAGGCTGAGTTGATCTGCTGACGCAATGGGGAGCAGGGAGCTGGCCCTTGCTGGCACTGCTGTGGCTGCAGCACCTTCTGCCCGAGTCCTCGGCGCAGACGCTTTCGGGCACCAGGAGATCCCCACCTTTGCAGCACTGAGAAACTGCTGAGGAACCTGCTTAAAATACAGAAATAAAAATGTCACCACGGGGTAAGAAACGAGTATTGCACTTGCTGATGCAATTACACACTGAGAGCACAGGCTTGTGACAGCCTGGCAGATGTAAACCAGCGTGACAGGGAGAAGCCTCGGGCTCTGTGATTATGACCCTGGCACTACGAGCTTGGATTAGTCTGGTACCTTGATTACAGCTCCTTCAAACCTTTTTTTTTTTCCTATGAGTTGTGCCATTTCCCTTAAGTTTTTTGCCTTTTTAACAAGTAGTATCTGAAAGCCTTGTTGAATGTGGTGGTGGCTGATAATGTTTCAATCTGTGTTAATTCAATTTACTCATAATTTAAATTAAAGTTTTGTTCCAACAGTTCTGGAAAAGTGTAATTGCTGTTACAGGCAATGGTTTGCTCTGTGAAGGAATAACCAATCTGGAAAGTGAGGGGAAGTTAGGAAAAACTGTGCATCTGAGATAATATGCATAATACTTAAAAGTAATTTTAATAAATAATAGAGTAATGAGATCTGTGTGAATACACACATTCTGTCATCCACTTGAGCATGTTCTATAATGTGTTTAATCTTTTAGAGTTATTTTTGTTCTCCTTTCATACAAAGGCTCAATATTGAAAACCAAAGCACAGGACTCCAGTCATGAGGAACAAAGATGTTCTTCTGGATTTTACAGCTGATAAATTTGTTTTCAAGGCATACATTGGAAACCAAACAGAACATGTTTTAGAGAAGAAACCCTTATTGATACATGGGTTTTGGGGGTACAGTATTAGCATCTCTATGAAAGCATTGCATTAAAATTCTCAGAATCAACATAGTAAAATTTTTTCCAAGTTTGCCACACAGTGTTCATTTGGGATGTGAACAGTATAGCTTTTGGAATGGCATAAGATGGAGAAAATTCTAACCAGTCTGAGGTGTGTTGGTGGATTTCACAACTCCCTGGATAATTAAACAATATTGCATTGGTACCAGTGATTCTCAATACACATCAGTTAAAATATTTATGTAATATAGTGCATTGGTTTACTTTCTTCTAGTGGAATAACAGCACTTTTAGCTGTTTGGTGGGAAGAGTAGCGTGGTGCTGCTCTTTTGTTGTGTACATTTCATGGACAAGTAGCATTAGACAAGAATTTTGGAGACTGTTCAGCATAGAATTCTCAATGCAGATATTCTGTGGCCCACACTGGGAGCCTCTGTACCTCCTTTCTGGTAGAACAGTATTTATACATTTACAACCAGACCTTTTTCCTTCTTTTTTTCCCCAACCAGGTTTAAAACTAACTGTGAATCAAGGCCAATGATCTTAAAGGTCACCTTCTGTATTGGAGCTATAAAAAGTTCTAATTTGTGTTGATGGACATGAGTGATTATCAGTGTCAGAATCTGTTTAGCCAGTAGCCGTTGCAAATTGTTTAAACATCATCATTATGCTCATGTTACGTGTGGGATTTTAATGTCCATGCTGAAATCATCTGCTTTCATACATGAGATTCTGGCTGACAGAGCTTCACTCCACATTCCCAAAATCTCCTTCTTTCACAGGCTGATGGGTGAGTTCTTTTTTTAGTGTGTTCTCGCAAGTACTTATTACTGATAGTGTAGGACAGAAGCATCCTAAGTGGTTTCAGTTGCACGTCTTCAATGATGAAATAAAGTTACTGAGTTTTAAAGTGTTGTTCTTGCAAATTATTTTGTATTTGCCGATGTTGAGTGAATATAAATGTGCTGAATCAAAGAGTGGGTGAGCACTGTGAAGATCAATTTGTTCCTAACAAAGCCACTGGCTTTTTTGTGTGACTGGAAAGAAGATGGAAAGTGGACCTCTACCTCAGAAGGGAATTGCAAGGACAAAGGCCATGGAAGAACGGGAAGGGCTCAGATAACTCACTGGTTGAGTGATGGGAGGTCACAACGTTCAAAGTCACTTTTCTGCAAGTACAGACAGAAGTCACTGTTTCAGTTACCCTGGATTAGTATCTTTTAGTCCTTAAGTGCCACTTACACTTCAGATTTTATATTTTTTTCCCTTGAGAGGACAAAAAGCGTGTCTGATGCACTGAGTAACACCAGGAAGGTCCATTGCAAGCACTGCTTGTATTTCTCTGTGCCAGAGAGAGAACTGAAGCACTTGGAGGATCTAAGCTTGCACAGTTTAGCTGTAAAGACGAAAAATACACCCATGTCCGTGGTGCACAGTTGGTTAAGGGTACATTTTCTTGCCCTGCAGCTCTTGCATTGTGAGCCAATGCTCGTATTTTTACCCAAGAGCATTTTGGAAGCATTTTAATGAAGGTATAGCATGTTCTGAACAGAGGAAGCTCATTTACTTGCAGATGAAAGTTAGACTGTCACCTGATGATCCTTCCTCTTTGATCTGCAATTGTAAACAGAAAAAACAAAATCCCTGAAAACAGTTTTATCTCAGCCTAGAACAAATAAACGCAGCGATAGCATCGTCAGGCCGGTGCCCGGGGGCCTCTGTAATCTCCTCCACTGTCAGACTGGTGTTGTCCTGACTCTCAAACTGCTGCTCTAACTGACTCCAGTCAGCAGAGGTAAACAGAGGGAATGATAAAAACATTCCAGCCTGGGCTGCCACGGAACACGTGCGATTCTACGCTTTTCCAGGGAATGCGGGAAGGTTTTTGTGACGTGATCCCTGAGACGTGGCCAAGGGTGTGTGGTGTCCCCTGTCCAGGTAGTGAAACACTGGAACAACTTACAAGCTTTGATGTGAGCCTTCATGGCCAGTAGAAGTTTCCTCCTCTCATCTGATGTACTCATAAAGTTCAAATGGTTGAAATAGTCTGGGAGAGAGACGTTCTTATTTCTAGGAAAGAAGCTGGGGACAGAGTTGAAATAATAAAGATTGATCTTGGGAAGTTGATCAGTCCTTGATGAGCGCAGACAAGAAGAAATGCTGCAATTAGAAGTAGCTTGAGTGTCTTGAGGAGCCGGTGCTCGGAGCAGTGGCATTTGCAGTTATTAATTGGGAGCTCTGCTCTCCCCACTGGATGTCTCCATGTGCCCAGGGAGAAACTGAAGTCTGAAATCAGTTTTGAGGACTTGGGGAGACAGAGTTGGGTCTGTGTGGGTCTGATAAATCATATTGTGTAGTCCATGATGTTATTATTTTTTCATTTATGTTCGTTGCTACATCATTTCCTTAATTTTCTCAACCAAAAAAATTCACATACAGACCAGTTTTCTAATTTATTTTGACCCTTCGCTCCTCAGTGCTGCTGCTCTTTCTCATTGCTAATGATACTGGTTTTTTCTTTCTGCCATCTTCCTGCACAGCATAATTAAATCCTTCAGTCCTGTGCTTCAAATGACGGTGTGTTTTCCCTGTGACACGGCACAGTGAGCACGAACAGGTCAAGTTCCTGTTGCAGCAGTGCCAGTCCTGCTTCACTGTTGTTTCAATTAACTATCAAAGTTTAATTAAGTGCAGTGAAACGACCAGAATATACAGATTGCACCTGGTGTAACTCCCCATAACCGAAAAAGAAGTGGAGGAGGAGAAGAGCACTAGGAAGATGAAAATGTGTTTTATTTCTTGTCATTGTTGTTAAAATACGTGGTTCAGCATTGTGAGCTTTGTTTTTGGACTGTTGCACAATGCACTTGCATCAGGAGGGGGTTTGCCTGGGAGGTGCAGCGACAGCCCAGTAAAGCTCATTTTCCTTGCTCAGAAAATAAATGCCAGGATACATGTGACTGTTGTGCTGCAAGTGAGGGAGGTTGGACCAGATGACCCACTGCGGTCCCTTCCAACCTGACCCATCCTGTGATTCTGCAGTATCAGAAATGGCTCTTTGATCTGTCCAGTCTAGGAAGCTGATCTTCACGGGAGCTGTTGACGCACGACGTGTCCTCGTAGGACTCCAGATATTGAATTACCCAACTGTCTCAGGGCAGGCTCTGAACGTGGCAGCTGCATTTTAATTCTATTTTCTGAAGGATTTTACATCATAGTGTTTGAAAATACAGGGAAATGGGATAGTAGAAGGTAGAAAGAAGCATAGAAGAGCAATTGAAGGAAAACAGGAGAAGACAGGAGGAGGACATGGACCTGCAGGAGTGAGTCCAGAGGTGGCAAAGCTGGGAGAAAGCACTGATGTTCCCACAAGAGGATTTAGTATTGCAATTGAAAATATCTTAAGGGTTCCCAAGCTAAACAAAATCTCAGGTTTGTAATTCTCTTTACTGCCCCAGACAGAAGAGGACAGATGAAATTTTGAATTACAGACACGAGTATTAAATGTGGTGTTGACCTTGAGCTATAGAATAAACTGTGCATCGTGAGAGATCTGGTGTACTTTGTACTTTATTAACATATATCTGTAAACACTATGGGGTCTTGATTGATCTTTGGTATCTAAACATTACATCATAATTAACAACAAATCCAGAAATATATTCTAAATACATGAAATAATAGTACATTAACCTAAAGGACAGCAATAAATTGCAACGCTTAGCATAAACTTGAAAACCACTAATGGGCCACTGTGCAGTTTGTTTATACTGTGAGCAGTCAAGAACTCTGTCTAATGTACAGGAACAGCATAGGGCATAATTTATAGGGCTTTTCATGGACACACACAGCTGATTTTTTGAAGTTATTTCTGAGCATTCTCCCTTGGTCCACTGCTTTCTTCCAGGTCTATTGGAAAGTTATGGGGTCTTCTGCATCTGTACTGGTTTGATATGGATGTATTTAATTCTGCCCTTGGAATTGGAAATAACTCTCTGAATTGCCTCCTAGAATTTCTGTGGTTCTGCTGCTCATTGTTCCTCTGTGACAGACAAAGGAGGCCGTGTTTGAGGCCAGGAGGAGATAGGTGGAATTACTGCACGTGTAACAGCAGCTTCCAGAATATTTTTGTCACTGCTGAGTATGTTTTCATAGCTCTGTTCCTATAAATCTTAATTCATTGCACACTCATCTGTCAACACTTTTTTTGTTGTTGTTATTGTGAGTATTAAAAGCCTTGTGCCTCTGTGTTTTCAGCCATGTTTCAGGCAGTCTGTGCCACGATACCCACGTGTTTGTGAGCGCTGTTTTAGAGGCAGCCTTTGGGATTACGTAGTTCCACGCTTTCTTCCTGGAGATCAAGAATATTTTTTTTAATGTGTAATGTTTACACTGAGGAAAAAACATCCTGTAGTGATTGTTTCCCAGTTTCTTGGCTTGGGTTGTCATATGCCAGGGCTGTTGGATGTAGTTTTTTTAAACAACAGAACCCTCAGGATGCCAAATGAAAACAGCATTAAAGTAGAAACACACTTTGCTGTTGTGCAGTCGGTGAGATGGGATTTTTTTTCTCTGTCATCTCATAGTTCTGTTGTAACTGAGGGTGGCAGTTTGTGTACAGTTCCTTATGCTTGATTTTGACCAGTAGAATTTGCCCCTTTAAACAGCAAGTACTGAAATACTCTTGGTGCCATCGTTTTTCCACAGCTTTGGGCTTTCTTTTTTTTTGGCCCTTGTTAATCCCTGTGGGGTCTCTAATCCTTTTTGAGCAATCTATTGAGGTGAAACCCTTTGTAAGTAAACCCAGGGCTGTGAGAGCTGTGACTTCAGGTCAGTAATGGCAGAATCCCTGAAGGTGCCAAATGTGTCAGGGTTTGGGGAGCTGGTTGAGAGGATCCTTGGGATGTGTCACCACAATTTTGAGGAGCAGGTGTGTAGCTGGTTTTTAGTTTATCTCTGTAATGTTGATGAAGCATTTGGTGTCGTGACAGTCTGTCAGCCAAATATCTTGTCACAAGTCACAGGACTTAAATCCTTTTTTTATCTCTAAGGCTTCGGGGCTCATTTAGAAACTTGCACTTTGATGAATACTTTGCTGCTTTTGTCTGGAATAGCTGGAGTGCATTTCTGGCATATTTGTCAAGATTTTATCAGTGTTTACTCCAGTTTGAGTACCTAGTGTATTGTACAACTGGCTTCAGTGAAATCTTAAAGAATTTGATTGAGTTTATGCTGTTTAATAATATAATGAAAACTAATCCTTGGTCCATGTGTTTGTTTGCTGTGGTAAATCCCACTTGTGTACGTGGTTCTTTCTAGTCAGCTTTTACCTTTAAAAACATTTTTGCAAGAATTGTTTTAGGACTCCTTTTCTCTATGATAAATCATTTTAACCTCGACTACTTGTTTTCTTGAGTTGTCTGCCAGGACTGGGTTGGAAACAAACTTTAATCTCTCTTTTAAAGCATTCCTTCAGAAACAAGAATTTGCTTTCCATCAAAGCATTGTGTAAAGCACACTTAAAAGAGAATGAAATCCTTCTGGACTTCATATCTGAGATCTATGCAAGGAGTAACTATAGTGGAAAATGTTTAACTGTACTCTTATGTTTGCTTCAAAACTGGCCATTTTAAGCTAAAATAAGACTTGTGCCAGTATTTGTCAAAATCAGGCCCAGTGGTGAGATCGATCTCTTTTCTTCTCATCCCTCCCTTTTCCCCTTTTTGGGCAATCTCTAAAAATTAAAACAAGCAAATACAAAACATGTAATTGCAACACTTTCCCAGCTCTTTTTTAGAAATACATTCTTTTTGAAAATTGCACTAAGCTCTTGTGGCTTTCTGCAGCACTTTGCAGCGTGGTTTGTTTTTATAACTTCAGGCCCGTTGAAAAGGAAAATCTCAGAAACTCTTTGAAAAGTCCACAAAATTTGGAACTGGGTGTTACACTGCAGCTTATAATATATCCTGAATATTGACTTCATGGGTAATACACACCAAAACTCAAGTGACTGCCTAAACTTTGGGGATTTTATTCTTGTTTCCAGTTAACTTTTGTGGTGGTTTAAAACACAGGAGTCTAGTTTCCTGTGCCGGTTCTCGTGCTGGTGCCTCTGTCCCATGATTCCTCTTTTCCAGGTCCAGGACATCTCCTTCAGCCACGACTGTCGCTGGGTGGTGGTCAGCACTCTGCGGGGCACTTCCCATGTTTTCCCCATCAATCCTTACGGGGGCCAGCCCTGTGTCAGGACACACATGTCCCCCCGTGTGGTGAATCGCATGAGCCGCTTCCAGAAGAGCGCGGGTTTGGAGGAGATCGAGCAGGAGCTGACATCAAAGCAAGGGGGACGCTGCAGCCCCGTCCCAGGCCTGTCCAGCAGCCCCTCTGGATCACCCCTCCATGGTAAATCCACTTCTTTTTCCTTTTTTCTCCTCCCCTTTGTGTCGCCAAGAAAAAGGGGATTTCGTAAAGCCGGGTGCTGCAGGGATTGTGCAGAAATATGGGATGTGTTCAGGGGCTCCAGGAGGGAGCCAGGGTGGAAATAGCTCAGAAAGGCAGTGCTGGTGTTGTAGCTGAAGTAGAGGATGCTATCACAGATGTGTTAATGATTTCCACTCTAAACTGAAATTTTGGGGTCTTCAGGTTTCAAGCTTAGTTTCCATCTGGCACGTGGTCATGGATCTGTTCTAAATTCAAATGCAATTACTTAAAATTCTCATTGCTCGTCAGCCTTGATGATCACAAGGCACATCTGGATACCTCAAATAAATGGGAGGAGAAATGTGGAAACAGAACAGTGGGAAGCTGATGGCACAGATTTTGGTCCACTTTTGTGTGTGTGTGAGCAATGTGACAAATAATATATAAAGGGGAAAAAAATCTCTAAGAATTGATCTGTCCATCCTGCTCCTGTTGTGGACATGCTTTAGAGAAACAAAAAAGGGGAGTCTCAAAAAAGGTTCACAATTCATCATTGTCCCAGCCTCTTCAGTTTTGTTTTTGCCATTCTCTCTGCCCTTCTCTTTCATGAGGTCTGTGTTACAAGCTGCTGTTGTTTGGATTTGGAATTTGCTGGGTCCTTGTGCCCCCATTCTATTAAGAGTAAGTCACAGCTTCCATGGAAGTGAAGTTTAAATAGAAAGTTTGTTAGGGATACCCACCCTCTTCCAGTCTGAGAGTGTTAAAAATGGCCAGGAACAGTCCCCCTTCCCTAATTAGGAGTAGGATTGGTGCTTGTGAAAGCCCAACTATGTGCTGGGCTTTCTGCTATAGAGAGAACCTTTGTGGGATTTCTGAATCAAAGGAACTGTTTATGGCTTGGTGATTATTAAGGGAACCAGGCTTGTCTCAGAAGAAGCCTCTGTGTTTTCCTTCCTTTGGACTTTTCAGAACAAAGGTTTGTGCATAGCTGTTCTGGAGCCCTGCTCCTCTGCCTGAAGCCACTGGAAGGCACCCAAAACGTGCTCTGAAGTTTCCTCTTCCTTGCAGCCAGTTGTGTATCTACCATTTTGCTTTCTCTCAGGGCTGCACAGCAGCTCAGTGTGTCACTGAAGGTTTGCCATGGCACATTCAATCCCTTTTAACTGTTGACATCACATAGAGGAGAGGAAGGAACTAGCAATTTGTGTAGCTTTCTTGCAGCCAATTCTGTTTTCTGTCAAGGGAAATTGCAGTAAGTTGTTGCCTTTACAGTACTCTGAGGTACGTTTGAAGTTCTGAATAGATTTGTCACTCTTCTTTAAAAGAAGAACCAGCAGTTTCACTTGCTCCAGGATGCTCAGATGGGGACATTGTCTAGGTGGGAGACAGGCCTGCATGGATGAGTTACTGAAAGAAAGGGAGCAGCTTTTAGGGGAGTGTCTCAAGAGTTCTAAGACTTCACATTGCAAATGCCTGTCTTGAGAGGTAATAAATCAGATTTCTTTCAAAGTCTCTGTGCAGTCATCATGGCTTGAAAATCAGCTCAGTTTGAACAGTGAGCTCCACTGGAGGGCTGCACGTGGGTGCTGAGAATGAAGGCAGGAGGTCACTTGGGTTCCTGGAGGATTTCTCACGGGTTTTGCTCATCACTTCCTCAGTGTGGAAGGGCCTGAAGTTGGACACGTGCTGACTCTGTTGGTAACTCTCAAAACTTCATAAGAAAACTTTCCATGACAAATTTGAGAGGACTGTGTAGAGGACTTAGTGGCATTGTCTTAAAAAAGTCTTAGGAAAAAAAAAAAAGATAAATTTGTTTCATTTTAAAGAATCCATTTGGAAAAACATTGTAATATTTTTCTGTAATTTTATTGCTGCTTTTTTCATGTCAGTAATCTTTCAGTTTACCTGGCTGCAGGCAGGCAGGATATTGAACTCTATTACAGGCTTTTTATAAAAAGCCATTTATCATCAACTTGTTAAAAAAACCCCTGAAGTTCACGGTGACTTTCAGCAGAGAGATTGTGTGTGTGTGTGGCAGCTGGATTAGCCAGAGACTGATGATTATTTTAATTTGTGAGCTAAGATGTGTTTACTCAGGTTGTAACAGCTCCTTGCCATATTATAAAGTTAAATTATTGTTGTTTGGAGGAGTTATGACGGGCTGGTGACAGGAGTGTAAACTAGTCCTCGAATCAGAAAAGAGCAGTTCTGGGTTTCATTCTTTGCTTTACTTTTAGCTCACTCTACAGTCCTTGATAAATTTTATTCAGCTGATTTTATCTGGGAGCTTTCTGCTGTGTGACAACAAGAATAATCTCTGGGTTCTCCGAGTATGGAATTACTTTAATTTTGTAGTTTTCTTCAGGAAGAACAACTGCTACTCTCCCTAATCATCCGTGCAGCTGATTATGATGGAAATGAACCCAAAGACTGTGTCCTGGGGGGCACCACTGCACTGGGACAAGTTGTTGATGAAGTGACTGATTGAGATGAGATTGTGGCAAACTGGAGGATTTTTTTGTGTGGAGTCGTGTCATCACGATTTTCCCCTTATGTCCTTTGCAATCTAGAAAACCTTAAATAAACCCTAATGAGTTAAAAAAGCTGCTCTTGATCCTTCTTCTAATATTTCTTTGGCATTAAAGTTTCATTGCTACAACCTTAGGCCAAAAGACTGGACTGTTGTGCACAAAGCACTGGCTTGTTGTCTTCTTTTTTTTTTTTTTTGATTAGCAGTTGTAACTTATTGATGGTAACTCGTGATTAGCTTTTGTTCTTGTAAATATTTTCAGAGTTCATGCTCTGTCATATTTTTCTCACTTGTTTTTTACCTTCTGTTTTCAAAATGAAACTGTTTGCTGTGTATGTAGTAGCAAGGGAATCTATTTCCATTTTGTTGGAGCACCCCAGGAACTGTTTACCCACACAATGTCAGCCTTCACTGAGGGCGGTGATGGTTTAATTTCCAAAGGAATCACACTTTGGCTTTGTTCTTTTTAGCAGAATGAAGTAAACTGTTAAATAGAGGATTATAAAGAGGTATTTCCTTTGCACGTTTTGTAGCAGACAGAGATTTTCTTTGAGCTGTTCTGTTTGTATTTTTGTTGTCAGTTATCAGGAAAAGCTGAGTTAGGTTGGGATCCTTTTGTGGGCTTTTATAAGAATATTATGACACCACTTGGTTGTGGGGGTGTGCATTAGGGTAGAATGTGGCCTTATGTGACCTTTTTACTTGTACAAAATGAGGTTTATGGGCCTTACCTGTCTCACAGGTACGTTGTGTGGATGAAGGGATGAGTAGTCAAAGCAGAACTGTGTCCTTGGGGATGCAGATGTGTCCCTGTTTTCTTCAGGATTCCTGTATGGGAATAGCAAGGAGCAGTTAGCTGTAAAAACATAATGCTCTGCTTGGAAGATTGAAAACTATATATAACTCCTATTGTTTTGATTCTGCAAATTTAAATTTATATAATATTATTATTGTTACTTCTTGTACCAGCAGTAAGTGAAATAAAGTCTCTGTAGCTCTGCTTGGAGTTTCTGTGTCGTTGGCTGCAGGAATTTCAAGTATCACAAGAAATAATAATAATTCAGTAAGTTAAACACATATTGCTACACCTACACATCCACACCTGCTAAAAACATTCCATAATATTATGATACTCTCAGAACTTGTCTTGCCTTTTGTTGGGGATGGAAGTATGTATTTGGACGGTGCAATTTTGCCAAAAAACCCTTCATAATGCACCGTGGTTCTGTTTCAGATTTAATATTGATGCTGAGGTGGAATAGATAAATTAGAATTATAAAAAACCGTGTTGTTCTGGATACAGTGCATTCAGGCTTATATTTATCTCTTTATAACAATACTAGTCTGGCATGTTTTTCATTGCAAAATCTTTTCTAATTTTAAAAGTCAAAATGTTTTGTCTCACTTCGCCTTTATTTGTTACAATTGTGACATAATTAAAATCCAAGCATAAAACTGACAGTTTGATAAACACGCAGCCTGAGATGCTTTAAATATTTTCATGTTACTTTTCACTATTTCCCAGAGTGAAACTCCTTTTACTAGAAGAATTCTTATGGGAAAGCAGAGTTGAAAGGACTGACATCATCAGCCCTTCCTGAAAAACAGATTGGTTTCCTTTAAGTAACACTCACTTAAGAAACCACCTATTTAGAGAGAGGCAGACAAAAATAGTTTCAAAGAAAATTAACTGTATAATAACGTAAAGCACCAGAGGGCAGTTCCTTCACAGAATTTAACACGAAACGCTGTGAACACGAACAGAAAACTGTTCTTTCAAAACTCTCTATTGAGTTTAATTCTTCTCTTTGTAATCTCTAGTGTCTCTCAACAAAAGTACTTTGTAGAAATGTGTGAAAACAGCAACTCCAGCTGCAGCGTGGGCCCGTAGTTTTAATACAATTTTTCAACATTCCCGTTTGTGTGACTGTCGTGCTTCTCCCACAGCATCACACTCGGGTATTTCTTATTTAAACATAATTTCATATAAGTCCTTTTCGAAGCCCAGTTTTGTCCCTGAACGCCTCTGTCTTCTTATTTGAAAGCTCAATTTTAGAAACCTCTTTTACGCTGATCCCACTCATTTCTCCTTAAAACATTAAAACACACACTCCTTCAAACACACGAGCGCACAGAACCCTCAGCACGGGACACATGAAGCACACCGAGAAAGACTCACGGCTAAGCACGTTCCCTCTCACGGATCATTAATGTCATTATTTATCAATTTTTAATAGGAAAGGGATTTTTTTTTAATCAGTTTTCGATCGGAAAATGCCGCGGCTCCCTCGGCCCCCTCAGCGCTCCCGCCGTTTCCCGCCTCGCCCTGCAGGGGGCGCCCTCCCCCCGGCCATGGCGCCTCAGGCGGGGCCGGCCCTGAGGGGACCCTGCGCTGGGGCCGCTCTGACACACGGACTAGAATAAAAACCCCTTCTTTTCTCACTAACACAGACACCGAGCTGCTCGTATAAACATAAATATCGATTGAATTAAAAAATAGAAACCCTCCGCGGGGACGCTGCGTGAAGCACCCGGCGATTGCCTTCGTTTCGCACCTGAAGCGTTTCCTCTTCAAGTTTTTTAAGGCGGTTGGGAAAAACAAAGTTAATTTACCTGGTGGTAATTTTCTGCTGATGATGTTTAGGGACCGTTCTGTGATCCTGTGATGATTCTTTCCTTCTGGAGCGGTCCTAGGGCTGATGATGGAAGTGCCCAGAGCAGCCTCACGTGTAGGGCTGGGAACCGGCCAGCAGCTTACTGGTTGTAAATGAACTGTGTTTTTAGCTGCCTTTTTTCTTTTTTTTTTTTTAGTAACGGGTAGAGAATCAGTGGTGTGAAAGAAGTGGCTGGTGTATTTTGGATAGTTTCTGAAGTGGAAGGAAAAGATCCGTTGCCTTCACATAAGTAGACTGATAAATTCTGTCACAGGGGAAGTTTCTGTCTGTACATCAGGTGTTTCAAAGGTTTTTGTAACCAGCATAGATCACAGACTGGGGCGAATATATGTGATATTTGAAAGAGAAGTTGTGAATAATCTGGATTAATTGAAAATTGAAGGAGACAGGCATTAGAAGGGAGTCGTGGCTCTTGAGATACGGAGTGTAAGGACCCGTGGCTGAGCGATTTATCCCAGCAAATGTTGAAGCAGTGGTCACAGCAGATTGCTGGGGAGAGGCAGCACGCAGGGGACCACGGTGGCAAAGATGGATCGAGGGGGGAGAGGAAAGGGGAAGGCAGGCAGGAGTTGGATTACCACAGATGTGAGTGTCCCACTGAAGTTTCCCTGTCAAGATGGATGAGTTCAGTCTTGGTAACCTCAAATTGAAGAAAATTTTGATAAGGTCAAGTGCTGATGTGTCCGAGGCAGGTACTGAGGGAGGCCAAGAAGTGGTAGTTGGAGTTTAAAGTGTTTGTCTGAAAATGACTTGATAAAAGGACATTTTATGGTTAATTTACAGTAAACCCATGTTTTTCCATCCACAAATCTCCCCAGTTAAGCAGATATATCAAAGACAGGGTGGTGCATTTCCTTCTCATACATTGTAAGTAGTAAGAACATCCTGCAGCTGATGCATCACTTTGATCAGGCTTTCAGTTGCCAATTGGAAATTGATAAATAATATTAATGATCCAGGAGAAGGAATGTGCTCAGCTTTGTCTTCTCAGCGTGCTTTATATGTCTGTGCAAAGGATTAGGTACACTTATGTCCAGCTGAATGCTGTTGTAGGGAGAAACTAGTGCAATCAGCATAAAAGCAGGCACTAAAATTGAGCTTTGAAATCACAAGCCAGCTGAAAAGAGCCAGTCACTGAAGGAGTGATGCAGGAATGGTTAAAGGGGAAGGGCTGGAATCAGGTCAGGAGCAGAGGGGTCTGGTACAGGAGAGACAGGGTAGTCCAGACATGAGTTGGTGGGTCAAGGAATGTAAGTGGCTCGAGGGAGCTGCGAGCAGGGAAATGACAAAAAGTAGCTTTGCTCACCTGATACAAGCCTGTAGTATGTTTGATCAGAAGGTGAGAAAGTAGAATCTAGAGTTTTTCAAGAGACAGTATCAGCTGAAGAAGGAGGTTTAAGTCTGGAGTGTGTTGTATGACAAGGAAGGTTTGGCATGGGGGAAGGTGAAAGCATGCGAAGCTCCGTGTTAGTAACCAACGAGGGGAAGGAATGGGACAAGAGCTGGTGGGAACAATCATTTTATCTGATGGAGCTGCTGAGTTCAAGGCCAAACACCTTCTGCTTTGCCTGGCAGTGGGTGTTGTGGGAAGGCAGGGCTGTTCCCTCGTGCCTGCAGCCCGAATCAGATTCCTTGCCTACAGGATTGGTGATGGGTTCTGCAGTAAATGGGTGCTGCCCTGTTGCCTTTGTTTTTCAGTTTATTTTTCTTAAGTAAGGCATTTAATCAACTGTACATTTTTGGTAGCCTGAAAAATGTAAACACTTTATGGAAAGAAACGTAAGCATTGAGATTGGAAATAAAATATACTTGTATCTTTCAAAAGGTTTATCTTTACCCTTAAATATGCTGATTGGGCTTATTCTTTTTTGCTTAGTCTTCGTGGGCTGTTAAAATCAGTTGCTTTTTCCCATCTCAAGGAAATGCATCTTTGACACTTCTCATGACCTGAGTCACGATGCTGTCACAGAGCCAGAAAACATCCTTAATGGTCATGGGTAAAAGAGCAGAGCTGCTCAGGGTGTGTGGAGGGTGCAAGAGGGAGAGATTGCTATGGTTTGCTTCAGTTCCTATTCTATGGGTGTTTCAGACAAGCCATTTATTATAATTACTCATGGATATTATTATCAAGTTCTCAAATGCAGTGATTCTCAAGGCACTTTTTTTTTTTTTCCCCACATAACTTGGGGTAAATCTCATGTATTCAACCCGGATTGAATTCAGATGCTAGAATATTTGTGTTACTGGTTGAAACTAGAGGGAAAATCAGGCAGAGATAAAAAAATCACAGATGTATTAATGTGTAATTTGTCATCAGTTTTCAGTTCTAATTAGCTCACCCCTCTGGGTAAGGGGCTGCCATTAAACTTTCCACGTCTTCTCCCCCAACACAGCTGCACACGGAGTTGTCCTGAAATTCCCAACCCAATCACTTTGCAGTTTCTTAGGCAACCTAATCAGTTTTCCTGACTGTACTGTCCCAATAAAATAAAAATTAGGATCATAAAGATCATTTTATTCTGTATCATTTGAAAGAGAAGCATGAGACACACAAATTTTCTGATTTTCACAATTCTGGAGCATCTTGGAGCCATCCCTGAAAGAAGGCTTTGGATTGCAAGCTGAGCTGATATGAATTATGATGGATAGATGTGACAAGGGGCAGCAGTAGTACATACTTGTTTTCTCAAGCGCTTCATCATTCACCAGCAGACAGTGTGAGCAAAATTCCCATGTGCAAGACATTGGAGCACCAGAGTCTCTGCACAGTGCCTGCACGATAACCTCATTAGTGCAGTGCTAGTCTGAGCTCACATAGGCCTGTCCTTGCAAGAGTTTGCAAACCCAAGTCCAGTACTGTGGTAGCTGCAGCCACAGCCTCTGGCCCAGAGCAGAGGGGAGGATGGCACTGCCCCTTCATGTTGGCAAAACACTCCCATTAGCTACAAAAAACGAGTCTGGGAGTCTCTCCATCTGTGGAGAGTTAAAAGGTGCAAGGTCTGGCTTAAAGAAGATGGCAAGGTCTGGAGCTGGCCCTGCCTGTGCCTGGCGCTTGCTGGACATGGCCCAGGAGCAGGATGGCCAGTTGGGCTCATGGGGCTGGGAGCCACCATCTGGAACAGCCCTGCTGAAGCGTTGCCGCCGCTGCCTGTGCAAAGCCCGGGGCCAACAGCTGGCAAACCAGTTTAGTTGGGTTTATTTCTAGTTTTGCCCATAAATGGACTTGAGCTTTGTACCAACAGTATTTTTAGTCAAATAAGTCCCGAAAGATGATTATTATGCCAGACTCATGTGTGTGGCAGAGGGGTTGTTTTCTGAGGAAATGCTTCAAGACACCTTTGTTGTACGGCTCCTTTAGCACAGCAAACTGGTGTCTGTACAAAATGAGGAGGGCAAAGAGCAAGGGAAGAAGCAGATAGTTGTGTCAGATTTTCAAGGAGGTCATTTTTGCACAAGGCAGTTGACACTGTCCTCACAGCTGCTGTGAGAGGTGCCGTGGGGCCCAGAACGTTGTTGCTGTTCTGGCAAAATGGTTTCCTCTCCCTTTCGGTTCCTCTGGACTGCCAGTGTAATTTCTTTTCCATGCAGGACAGGAAGAAATACACATGGAGGTAGAAAAAAATGACCAGCTGTACATCACTAGTTGCAGAAGTAAATGACAGCTTCAAATCCCAGGTAGAGTTGAGGTTGGAACTGTTCTTTTTATAATCCATCTTTGGCCATGCAGAGGCACAGGCAGCAAAGGGGTCGTGGCAGCTCCTTCCCTCTCCTAACTTGTGGAGAGGGAATTATGTTACCCAGTGAGGACATTGGGCAACAATGGGACACTTTAAACCCCGGGACAAAGTTTTTGAGATTGAAGAGAGCAGAAGAAAAACTCAAGAAGGAGGAAGGGACCATTTGTTATGGGGCCGTGTTTGGATTTTGAGTGGAAGGTGCTGATGAGCAGTTGGAAGAGCTGAAGCTCAAGGAGCTGGGGTGAGAGGGCAGAGGACTCTGTCTCGTCAATGCCTCAGACAACGGGGCTGGCACTTGCACGTTTGGGCAGAACCCTCTGTCACCATCACATTCCTTGCCTGGATGCAAACGGAGGGAGAGATCTGCTTCCTGAGGACAGTCAGAGATTTAATGCAGCTGTGTTTCCAAAGGTTTGATATCAAGCAGTTTTAAATGTTACAAAAACAACTGTCTGTGTTGTTTTCTCCCATCCATTCCAATGGAATCGAGTTAGTGACAGGTTTTGGATTTACACCAGTTCAGCTGAGAGAAAAATTGCTGCATGAAGTGTATCTACATGCAGGAGCTAAGACATAATATTCCTCCTTTAATAGGTCTAATTATATTGGAAGTACTGAGGGTTAGGGTGTGAAATGAGTTTAAATTTGATAGGACACAACTCAAGGAAATGGCAATGCAACTTGGAGTGGCGATCGTTAACTAAAATAATGAGTTTCCTGACTTTTTCTAGGAAAACATCTCGCCTTTTCCAAAGAAAGATAACTCACGTTGGACTGAATCAAACAAAACGTGAAAGAAAAAGCCCACTTTGGCAGGAGTTGGGGCTGGTGGAGCTGAGTGTGTTTCTCAGGACAAGCTCTGTGGAGTCTGTGTGTCAGGCTCTCCCAACGTGAGCCAGCGTTGCTTCCGCTGGGTTCCCTCCTCGGGTCACAAGGCAACGTTTCTCACCAGGGTGCTGCTGTTTCCCCTTCCGACTGTAGTAGATTACAGATTCTACTGGAACATGTCTGAGAAAAGGTCAGAAACGAGGGTGAAAGTCTTGGAACCGAAGCTGGGAAGCTTTCCATTCTCATCCGGGAAACTTTTTGTGTCGAATAAAAAGCAAAGGAAAATAAACCACCACATTTGTGACACTTCTGGTTTTCCTGCCTTTTTTTTTTTTTTTTTTGTTGGCCTGTTACAAAGGGTTTTATTTCCCTTGTATTGTGTGATTAGGGAATGTTTAGCTGAGGAATCTTCAGTGTTACACTAAAGAGAAATAATGGCCAAACACGGTTCATTTTCCTGTAACTTGGGCTCCACATGATTGCATAGCCTGGAGTTACTGTTTTATTTCCCAAATTATAGATGTTTATATGTAGTGTTAATATCAGTAGACTACATGGTACCCTTTGAAATGGAGTCTGTTAAAACTGTAAGATATAAAAGCTAATCAAGTGGGGTTTGAATTTCAATGACACTGCATTACTAAGCTTTTTGTATTGGAATAATAGAAGAAAAATGGAAAAAATCAACATTTTATTATAAGGCTGAGAGGTGCTTGATACCACTTCAGTTTTTTGTGTAAAGTGTATAGAGAAACTAAAATCCTTCTGGTCATTACTTTCCTCCCAGAAGAAATTGTCTGTGCCAAGTTCTCTTTGCTTTGCTCACTGACAGAGAGGAATCTCTTGACACCAAAAAAAAAAAATCTGCAACGGTGAGACATGTCCTATACATGCTAAAATTTAATTGATTTCATTTCAGTTTGGTGGTAATTTGGTATTTTCATCCCTCAGGTGTGAGGGTGTAGTTTTGATTTTAAACTTGGCTCTGAATTAATGAGTTCCCTTCCCGTGCACGGATGGGATCTGTGGTACCAATACACTCCGACTCAGTTTAAATGAGATAAGAAGTGATTTGGTTGCATTAATGTGGAATTATGTGTGGACTAAAGAGCAGGCAGAGCCATGAGTGGGGCTGCATCAACATAATTCCTTCAGAATCCCAGGGAGGCTCTTTGCATAACTCTGCCCACACGGTGCTGATGCACAACGTGCTCCCGGGGATGGTGGGAATCCCTCTTGTGCTGCATCAGGATGTTGAATAATGTCATTGGTAGTGGCAAAAATCAGTGCTTTTCCTCCTCCTTCCTCAGAAATGGTCTCTGACAGCAGTGCCCTCGAGTACTCTGTTCAAACACTGACCAATTTGAAATCTGGCCTGAATTCATCAAGGCTCTTAGTTGATCAGAAGAGGACAAGTTACTGTATTAATTGCTTTCAGTTGATTGATTGCTTTTCAAGCAGTGTTAGAAGCTTGCAAGTCTTCAGCTTTTTCTGCTTGGAATAGCTTTCCTTTCTTGTGCAACAACACAGTTTGAAAACTGAGAAAAGTGTGATTTGATCAAATGTTTGAATCTCGTGCTTGGCCCTTAAGAGTATCTTACAGGTTTAACGTTTAAAATAATCATAAATAAAAATTGTCACAGTTGAGAAATGACCTTTGCAGTGGTGGAGGTGTGTGGAGAGCTGAGGGTGGCTCTTCCCAGAGGGTTCTCTGCCAGCCAGGCGATGGTGAGGAGGGAGGAGGTGCCTGTCCAGCCATACCTGGGAGCTGCTCCTGATGGCTTTTCCACAGATGTCCAGCTTTGTCAAAAACCACTAAATCTTGGGAAGTTTATTTTCCTTATAGCATCTGTGTTTTATAATGGGGCTTTTAATTTGTTTTTTCTTTGTCTGCTGGGATTTCTTTTGTCCGGCCCTTTCAGGCCTCCCTTTTTTCCTCGGTGGAAGTGAGTCTGTCAGTGATGGCTGCTTTGGGAATTCAGCCCTCCCTCCAACAACAAAGCACATTGTTGTTTTCTTTCTTCACTTTTATCCTCAACTTAATCCACTTTGCCTTTGAGTATCAGTAGAATAAAATGTCTGGAAAAGCGTGGCTCGGGTTTTGGGGGGATGAGATGATGGTGGTTTTGTAGACTCCCAGAAAACAGGTACAAAAGCAGGACCAGTGGATTGGGTTTTCCACGTCTCAGTAGGTAACATTTATCCAGTGTAAGGCTGCACTTGTAAATAAACTTCTGTCAGACTCCTGAGCTGTGGCATCCATGGATTTTTGGAAGTCCCTTAATAAAATTAATAAGAGAACAGCAGCTTAAATTGAGACATAAGACTTTTTTATTTCTCTCCAATGGAAGTCTGAAAGGCTGAATTAGGATTATTAGTAGGAGTGTTTTGACATGGGTTTAGCTGTGACCAGGAATTCAGACCTTGAATCTGTGATATTTCAGTGGAAATAATGCAAGTCCTGAGCTGTGGTGGAGAGAAGGAGTGCAGGCACATGGGAAACCAAACCTCAGCCTGAACTGGCTTTATTGTGTTCCATGCACAGCTCTTGAACTCTGATCTGAAAATCTCTTCCCTGGCAGCCCGTGGAAAGGCAAACACTTGACCCAAGGGACCTGCCTTGCACGGGGTCCCCAGGGCTGTTAAGCTCATGCCTCCTCACTTGGGGTTCTCCAGTGGAAATGCTCTTGAGAGGGCACGTTTGCCATGGGATGGGGGTGATGAATTGCAGTAGAAAGTATCCCTGGAGTGGTCCATAGGATGCAGTCTGTGAGTACAGCCACAGACAGATAAACGCGCTGTCCACGTGTCGGGAGGTAACTTGAGTTCAGGACTCTGCTGGATGAAAAAATATTGGATATTTCTAGCAGACTTAAACTTTGGCTTGTTTGTTGCTCGTCCTTTGACAGTGAATCAACGACTCCTTGAGCTGTAGAAATAATGTTGATGCTTGACTGCATTCTTTGTGCTCTTTTGGCCTCGTACAGCAGCCCTGTGCACACACAACTCCTGTTTACTGCAGGAGTTTCCTACTTGGAAAGGCTGGAGGAGTGAAGGGGGAATTTTTCCAATTTCTGGATGGGTGCAGCAGCACAACAGAAAATTGTGGGGTTTTCTTTAACCATAATTGTCCACATATCTTAATATTACTGTAGTCAGATTTTGAAGAAGGACTTTGCTGTCAGAAATAATTTCATTCCTTTTTGTAGCATTCCAGTTTTTAATTTTTGACTTGTATCACTTGTAATTACATCCTTTGCAGTTAAGCAACTGAATGTTTTAGAAAATACAGGTTGGCAGGCAATGGTTATTGGGACATATGTTTAGTAGTCACAGCTTTTTCAGTTGTCATAGCTGAATTTTTTTATCATGTTTGGCCTGTGCATTATGAGTTCTGGTTTAGATATTTTTTTATTGAGGTTTGTGTGTATCAGATAAAGCTATGCTTCCAAATACATATTTACAAATTAAATGCTTGACCTCCTGAATGCTTCTTTTCAAGGAAGAATCATCTTAGACTTTAGTCCCATTCAGCATCTCTTTTACACATTTTCATTCTCCCTTTCTAGTTTAGTGCTTCTTTTTGTTTGCTCTGTATTTTCCTATGTGTGAGTCTAAGAATGAAGTCATCTGAAGGGGGCTGACTTAATCCTGGAGTTTTCTGAGTATCCCTGACTGCCTTGGGACTCCTCTCTCTGTATGTAAGTAAAGCAGCTCATCCTTGTGTAGGAAGGACATCTGTAAATTCCTCCTTTCTCTGCATTGAAATATTCCGTTGGTTTACACATGGAAAACCACCTGAAGTTGGGAATGGAGGGCACTGAGTCATTAAATGTGCCTTGAGAGGGGAGAGGGGGGTTCAGCAGTTCATAGTTAATCATTAGAATCCAAACAAGTAAAAGAAAACAAATTAGAGACATTTGGAGTGCCCTCAGTAGATCCTGTCAGTGCTGGCTGGGCAAATGTGGATCCAGGGGAATATGGGAGAGGGAAACACTTTCAGAGAGGCTTTGATTGCATGAACAGCAACTAATCAGACAACAATACACAAAACTAATCCTGTGCCTTTCTGCAAGAACCAAGAATGTATTATTAAACTATTCTTAAAAAAATTAATTGCACCTCAGTCTTAATTTAAAACTGAGCTGGGTTTTTTTTGAGGATTTTTTTTTTCTTTCCCTTTTTTTATTCCAAGTTGCTGCAGGAAAATTGCTATTAATGAAATCTGCTCTCTGGGACTTCAATAGGCTTGTTCTTCATTAAAGCCTTGCTGTTTCTCTTAAAATGTATTGACTGAGGCTCAGGCCAGATACTGAACACAAAATACACTTGGTAATTTCATCATTTCTGTTATTGTGCTTGGCCAACATGTAGAAAAAAACCAAATAAAACCCCTAAGCTTACAGATATATAGTATTAAAAGAAGGGTAAAGGAAGCATTGAGTGTCTTTAGGATGATGAGACATTCATTAAGATTTTTTCCCCCTTCCTTTTCCTATTTTCAATCCATCTCAAGTACCATTAAAGCTTTTCAGGCAGCTTCCTGTGAGAAACCCTTTGCTGTGCTGTTTTTCTTCCTTGAAAAAAGGTGGCTGCTCTTGAGGCAGATTGTGTGGATTTGGCCTGGGATTTGTATAATATCTGTGTAGAATGCCTGGGTTGTTTAGGAACCTAATTCCCAATATGGCTCCCTTTTGATTAACAACAAAGCCAGCGTTTCACAGCATTATAGGAGCACAGAAAAACAAGTTAATGATCTAAACCTTTTAATTCAGGGTTGCTTGTCTATTTAAAGTACTTTTGATTCTGTTATAAACAGACTGGCCCCTTTTTTTGTTTAACTTCTTTCTTTGGTTTCTTCACATTTCTTTCTTTACTGTCCATGAAATTTGGGGCTCGTTTCCTTTTCCAGCTGAAGAATGAAAGGTTGTGACTACAGAGTGATACAGGGAGTAAGAAAGCGTATCCAGACTGGGCTTCCATCCAGCACAGACCTCTTTGAAACCAGCTAAATTTAGGTTTCTTGGGGGTTTTTGGGTTATGTTTTCCCTTTCCTTTTTTTTTTTTCAGTACCTCTGTTTCATTTTCTCCTTTTTGAAGGAATATGGAGCTTATGACTTTTTCGATGCTTTCTTGATTTTTACATGTGGTTTGGCCTTGCTTTATTTTATGTAGTTACTTGATGTTTTCCTCCAGCCTTAGTTGTGCAGATGATTATTCTCTATGTCTTTATCCATTGAGACAACAAAAGTGACCTTTTCAGGACTTCCAATTACCAGCACTCTATGTGGTGCTTTAGGAAAATAGTTCCCTTCCAGATATTCCTCCTTTTTTTTTTTTAACAGAGAATTGGAATCCAGAGCTTATTCTTCAAATTGAACTCGAAAACTATTTGGTGAACAAAACTGTCAGGCAAAGCAGCAGCAGGAGGAATAATTTCCCTTCCATGGAAGGGAATCCTCCTTATCCCCTTATATATACTTATATATATATCCCCTTATATACTACTTCCATTTTCCTTTATGTTCTATCTGAAATGAAGATGATTTTTTTACATTTTTTTTAAAATTACAACAGAAACTCATTCTTTTTTTTTATCTTATTTCAGGCAGTTGTAGAAATGCTAAACGAAGAAAAAAAAATCCAATAATGTGTTTTATTACATCTCTATCCCATCAAGGTAAATTGAACAGCCAAGACACTTACAACAACTTCACCAACAACAACCCTGGGAACCCTCGGCTGCTGCCCCTGCCAAGTCTGACTGTGGTGTTGCCTCTTGCTCAAATCAAACAGCCAATGACCCTGGGGACCATCACCAAACGCACGGGGTAAGTGGCACAAACCTTCCTGAAGCTCCTTATTTATAACTCATGTGGAAATAATTTGTGTTGCTGATGATATTTAGTTGTATTCCTGATTTTAATTCCAGTGTATGTGGTTTGGTTGCAGCAGAAGGGGGTGGGGGAAGAAGAGGCAGGAAAACCAGCATTAGAGAAGTAAATAAAAACCTGGAAACAAGTCTCTGTAAATTCATTTGAGTGAGTTGGGAAAATCTTTCACACCAGGAATTGGAATGAAACATAAGCAGAGCTGTGTTCAATCAGAATGAAATATGGTTTTACTTTTTTTAAAAAAAAGTTTGTTTATTTTCATTTCCAACCTTTTCAAGCAGAAATGATTTTTGACTATCAGAACTGGAAAGACAGTAAGCCAGGTTGAGCAGAAAGGCAAAACTTAATCCTCCTGTTTCCTTGACCTTATTTTTCCTCTGTTCCACTGTTCTGTACTGTGTGATTCACGTGTGGACTTCCAGAGCCAGCTGCACTTTGGTACTTCTCACTGGGCCATGAGAAAGCACTGCAGAATTATTTGTGGGGAAAAGCTCCTCTAAAGATACATAAAATAACTGAGGAGATTTTGTGACCTTCATAAACTGTAACAATTCCAAGTTAATTGACACCGTGCAACAGTTCATGCTTTTGTTAAACTACAAGTCTTTTGCTGCAATTAATACATAAAACTACTGGGTGATGAGTATATTTTTTTCTGGTCAGTTTTTGATCATTTCAAGCCCTGAATAATTTCTAATTAAAAGTCTGATAGACCCATTAATTTACAGTTGGCTTTTACATTTTTAAGGAAATAGATGGAGCATGGTGTGTAGTTGGGCAAAACAATTGAGAGTCCTCCAGCTTCCTGACATTTTCCTGCTTTTTGACAAATGCAGGCACTGCCTTCCTTGCTCTAGTGCTTTCTTGCTCAAACCTTGCTCAGGAGGTGAATTTTACCTTGAGTTTTGTGAACCAGGAATTCTTTTTCAGGCAGGAGCTTGTGGATGTTCCCCCTCTCCCTCAGTAATTCCCATATTCTGTGCCTGAGTGTCCAGGACACCCTGTACAATCTGCTGTTGTTTGGGGACAGTCAGAAGCTGATCTGTGTGTCTGTTATACCTATGTATCCAACAATCCAGTCCTGCTCTTACTGATGGAAACAGGAATTTTGTTGGGATCATTGAGCCAAATTGTGAGCTATGAACACACAGTTGCCCAAAGCACAGAACCTGCCTGCAGATAAATTCCTGGACTTCACAGATAATGTAAATGCAACTTAGCAAACAGCAAAGAAACTGAGGGCTGTGCTGGGCTTTAATTTCCTCCATACATTCATTTCAGCTGCTTAGTTCTTCCTTTTTTAAAAATTTTTTTTCCTGCTTACAATTTAAACACAGGGGAGGGAAAAAGATTGTGCTGCTGCTCAGGTGAATTTGGAAAGCATGGACAGGTGTGATGAGGAGGAGGACAGGGAGGAAGGTGTGATGCGGGGGGAGCTTGGTGTGCAGGGGGATCAGCAGGATGTTGCAGTTCCTCAAAGAGGGGAAACACCAAAAGCCTGAAGAGTGTTGCCACTGAAGGACAGAAATGTAAATCTGGACTCCCAGAACTGGAATAGGCACTTAAAACCAAGTGAGACAAGGCAGAGAAAGAGACTGAAAACCCAGCTGAGGGCCTGCCAGGGAAGGTAGGTGGTAGGAGCACTGGGGAGGAGGAGGATATGGGAAAAAACACTTGGTTTACAGTAGTAATTCTTGCAAAGTTCATTAGAAAGGCTTTTTCCTGAATGCTGTGGTGATGCCAGCAAGCCTTTCTAAAACTATTGCAAATGTAGTAAGTCTACATTATTTTATTGAATGTTTCATGCTTAAATACCTTAAACATATTCAGAGTGTTCATATTCATAGTTTTTCTGTAAATTATACTATTCACAAACTGTCTCTGGCCCGTTCTGTGTGATTTTAAAAGCTAATTACATTTAAAATGCTCAGTGAGGCTTATGCAAGGGAGGGAAAACAACAGTCATGGGAAATACCCTGCTGTGTAAATAGAGTTTTCATGAATGAGGATCATAATTTTCAGCACAGCCCTCGTAGCCCTGTCACACTTAAGCCGAGAGCTTCCTTCATTTGTTCTGCATCCAAAATATTTGATGAAAGCACACCAAATTAACATGAAAAGCTGCGTTTATAAAGCAGGGATTTAAGAGGAATGCCTCGGATCCAAGAAGCCTGGCATGCCTAAAATGACCAAATTGAGACAGCAGCCTTAACTTAAACCTCCAGGGGGCAAAGCGTGTGTTTAACATATTTAACATCTGCCCTCGTATTTCTGGAAACACATCGCACTGCGAGGCTGTGCAGTGTAATATTTCGACAGGACAGGGACCATCTGCCTCACTGGGAGGAGTGGAGGAGGCATGTATTACTGCAAATGGCAAAAGACAGATGTATTTACACCTACATGGGCAGCACCTCCAAGCACAGCTCCGAGGAAACAAGGCTCTTCCTTGGGAGCAGCTGCTTAACCTTGTGATGGTGCAGCGATCAGAGAGGGAGATGAGCCCACGATCACTTGGGTTGTACACTCACTGCTCCTTCCTCTCGTGGGGTTGCTTTAAAAAATGCTAAATTTCATCTGTTGCAGAGCATCTCTGAAAGTAAAAAGCAAGGCTAAAATGCTGTGCAATTAGAGGTCTGGGTTTGTCTGGTTTATTTGCTTTTTTTTTTTCTTCTTTAGTACTAAACATCTTCGTGGAGCCTTGTAGGTTTTATTAACCAAAAAGTCAGGTTCTGTTCTGCTGGTATCCAAGACAGCAAAATATTTTCCAGGTACTGGGAGGACTGATCAGTGCTCTTAATATCATGTGTCTGGAGCAGAGCTGCAGAGCATGTCATGCTGCTTGACAGGTGGAATGGCAGTAAATTTTTTAAAAGTGTTCCCTGTAGCCCTATGGGAATGAAAGATGGAATCTGGAATTGTGTCATGACTGTGCTGTTCATCACAGATGCTTTTTTTTTTTTGCAAACATGTAGATTTTGGAACATGTCACTGTTCTGAATACAATCCCCATTCTCAGCACAAGGTATCTCAGAGCATCCCCTGTCCTTTCCTCCTTCCCTGCCCTCTGCTTCTTCCCTTGCTTTTTCAAGTCTCTCACTGTAATTTCCACACCTCCATCAAGCACTTAATTTTTATCCCTCTGTTTTGTCATCCCATTGAGCAGCTCTCCTGCAGTTTGTGCTGTCAGCACATTCTGGGGAGCAGGGAGGCTTTCCCAAAGGGGCTCTAACACTAATGAGGAAGGAAACATCTGATGTTTTAAAGATTAGGGGGATGCAAGACAGCACAAGAGCTGGATTTAATAAGTCTTTATATATCTGTGCCTCAGTTTCCCTCTCACAATTTTAATGGTAATGCTGAATTCCCTGTCAGGGCTGGTGAATGGGTTAATTCATTGCTCTTTTACAAAGAGCTTATAGATTTGAAAGGGGAAGAGCTGTATGATCCATCTCGTTGTCTGTAAAAGGCAGTGAATCAGAACATTCTAGAAGACAGCTTTGTGCTTTGCAGTGACTTTCTAAGTGTTCCTTGTGTTTGTGGAATGAGTTGTAGTTTGTTTCCTTGTGGTAAGAACGTGGGGACATGGATGAGCTGTTATAGGAAGGAGGGAAAGAAAAGAAGCAATAATTGCCCCAGAAGAAAAACTCGTGTCCAAGTTGGCTCCTCTGACAGCAGCATTTGTTTTAGGTCCCTCAGGGGACACAGCCATGATATTTGGATCATACCTCACTCTCCAATTCATCCTTGCTGGGGTGAACAGCAGGATGGAACCTGCATTAGTTGGGTCTTGTCAAAACAGAGACATCCAGTATCCTACAGGAAAGGGCTAAACCTTGCTCTTCTCCAGCCAGGAGATTCAGACAGTGTGTTTTTACACATGAAACTCTATCCCTTCATCATCTCATCCCTCATTCCACCCCCAGTGAAAAACAGGGAAGTAGGTAAAGTGCCTGATGCAGTTTTATCATTTTAATATTCTGTGCACAGAAAGTCACTGATACCTCTTTGGTTTTGTCTCTGGGAGTTAAAGTTATCCCAGGTTCTGCTCCTGAAGCAAACAAAAATAAGGAGTGCAAAATCATGATGTCATGATGCAGTTCAGTAGGAAAAAGTGGCTGAAAAAAGCAAGAAAAAAATTGAAGAATTCTGAAGTCGGAAATTCTCTTTTCTGGCACATTTCTCAGACACGTTTTTTCACCTTTAGCCTTTATAATACATTTTGGTAATAAAACAACTGCTGCAGTGATTTGTAATTCATACAAACTGCAGTTATTTGCACTGAAGTTTGGTCAGATGTCACTGTGGAAGGATTCTCCACATGGTGTGAGGGTCACAATAAATGGGTGTTGCACAGCCTATTAAAAGCTTCAACAGCCACACAAAATCAAAATGGTTCCAGTTTGCTAAAACTCAGAATCAGGTAGGAAATGAGGAGAATTCTGTTGGAATTTGGAGCCAGAAATGCCCTTCCCTCCCTGCTTTCCCTCTGGAATGTCTCCCTGGCCACGAGCTGCCTGTCACTGAGCGCTGCCATCTGGTGCTGTCTCTTCAAGGTTGGGTTCTCCTGTAATTTGTGGAGTCTCTCTCACTCTCAATTAGCATTCCATCCATGTTATGTGAAGGAAATAGTGGCAAACAATTGCTTATGTAAGTATCATAGGGGAAAAAAATTGGTCATCTTTAAAAAAATGAGGTCTCGTGAGCAGAAAGGAAATGCCAAGTTGTTTTTCTCACTCTTTGCTGTGGTCTTTGGAAGTGTAATTACATTTTCTTCATGATCCAAGATTTTCTATCCAAAACCTTCAGTTGAAGCGTGTGTGTCCACCTGGCTCAATTTGTAATTAAAATAAAGAGAATTTGTTCATTTGCAAGTATAATCAGGTCACTGTGGTATGTTGTGGAAAAAGAAAAAGCCTGTGTTATCTTCTGAAATGTTCTAATGGGCTCAGCTAAGTGTCATTTGCCTGATGTTTGCAGACAGAACCACTGAGGCAGAGAAGGGGAAAAAAAAAAAAAGGAGTTGCCAAAATGTCCATGATCATAATTTAGAAATTGAATTCTGACCACTCTCCAATGACTCTTCAGATTTGCACAAGATACATTTTGTGTTTTAAATTATGTTGGCTGTGGGTTATGCAGGAGATTGAGCTTTCAATTAAATATTTAAGCAGTGCAAGAGTGCTGGGCACATCTTCTGGTGAGACATTAGAAGAGCCTTTGACTCAGGGCCTGGATGTGTTGAATTTGTAGGAGATCAGACAGTTCAGACAATTTAATTGGGTTTCATCACTTTTCAGAGATAATATATTATAGTCTAGAGGAGTGGTTGGAACTCTGTCCCCCAAAGTGTTAACTAAACATTTATTAAACACAAGTAGTTAAAGGCCTGATAGTACTAATTAAAATAGAGTTTTTTTCTGCAATATTCTATTCTGTATTGGATTTTTACATCTTTGCATGTTGAAGAATGTATTTTGGGTCTGTACCTTCACCTAAATGTTTTTTTCGAGAGGATCCCTTCATTCATTGGTGTTGTGCTCGTGTCAGATTTAGTTCACTGAATCCTTTTTTATCAGGCTGGTATTCTTTTAATTGTGAAGGGCTATGGCTGAGTGCTTTATACATCCTTGTGTGCTGCACCTTTTCTGGTATTCATTGCCTGAAAATATTTCACCTGTTTCAAGGGGCCAAAATTTATAGCTGAGTCAGAGGATAACGAGAAAAAAGAGCCATTGGCACTTACAAAATCAATTATTCAGAGATTTGGTGGATGATGTTACATCCCAAATGAGACTCAAAGAAGCCTTGAGCATGTGAGTAGCTCTAAATTTGCCTCCTGTTCAGGTTTTATGCAAATGTCAGTATGGCAATGGCTTTTTAAAGGGAGATAGCCATTAAAAATGCCCTCGGATTAATGGGGGTGATACCACTTGAAAAACCATCCACTGTGCAAAATACTGGGAAAAAAAACCCAAAATCAACTGGTGGTGCAGATAAATTGTTGGGTGGCCAAAAGCACTCAGGCCTGTATCTGGTGATTTGGACATCAAATACATTGGAACTAAGTTAAGTTTCCCTTTCCTGCATCCGTGCAAGCTTTGAAGTGGGGCAGGAAGATTTGCTGGGTCATCCAGCTGCTGAAGATTTGGGATTTAATGGTGTGTTTCTGTGCTGGCAAAGGGGCTGAGCAATTGCCCTGAAGAGCCTGTGCTTGTACCTGTCATTGTTTTTACTCAGGACTTGCCTCCTCTCAGTAAATTTGTAAAACTGCCCCACTCGGACCTTCAGCATTTCAGGGCAAACACCCCCAGATCTGTTGGGTTGGAGGCTAATTTTCCTCTCAGTTTTGGCTTCAATATCTGCTGTTGCTTCAGATTTGTGGTTCAGTTTGAGGGAGGAGCCCTCAGCTGAGCTGTGGCCCCAGGCCCAGCTTGCACGGATGCCTTCCCTGTGCCCACCCGTGGGCACTGCTGGGTGGGAGCTCAGCAGCTCCTCCAGGGCATCAGGAGTGGTTCTAGAAACTCTCGGGGTTACTTTCTGCAGAAATCTTAATAGCATGATGTACAGTGTACTTGTTGGGAATGGAGTTGTCATCTAATTTCTGTGCATTTTTCCCCTTTCTGTGAAGACCTTACCTGTTTGGAGCAGGATGTTTTTCCATAAAAGCTCCCTGGTGAGTTCCCACTTCAAACCCAGCATGCCTAAAATCCATTTGCTGTCCTTGCTGAAAATAACTCTGTGCTTAGACTTTTGGATTTTGGATTAATATTTTTTGTTTTCATTCCTTTACCTGCATGGCTGATCCATAGGTTTTCCACCCACATGAATTCACTTTTAAACTATGGATGTGTGTCCACCATCAAACATTGCAAAGAAATGCATTCCCTTATTTATTTATATATTTATTTATTTACCTTTGAAAGCACATTTAATTTTTAAGTAGCAGAGAAGTTGAAAAAATAAATTATTTCTAAGTGGGCAGAAATGATTGCAATGTCTTTCCAAGCAAGCCTTTTTTTTTTTTTTTAAATTCTATATTGCTTCCTTTATTATTGTAGCACTAAGTTGCTTACAGACAGAAAACACTGATGATGACCTCTGGAAAATAAGGCAGATTAGCAGTGAGTAGACACTGAAGTACTGCAGTGAGAGAGGTGAAACAGGTGAAATGGGCACTGAAAAAATCCCAGACTGATTACAGCTGAGAAAAAAAAAAGAATTATAGAATGGTTTGGGTTGGAAGGGACCTTCAAAATCATCTCATTCCACCCCCCTGCTGTGAGAAACAGGTCCATTAAAATTGGGATATGTGAAATAATTAGGGGGAGGTTTCACTTTAATGTGAAAAATTGCCATGTATTGTAAGACTGCAGATGGAAGCAAAAGCAAGTTTTAACAAGTTTTGGGATGTTGGAGCTTGGTTCAGTATCTGGTCAATGTTACAACACCTCCAGTCCCCATTTTGTAATGGGGTGGGGGGGTTTGGTGGTCCAGCTTTTGGGCAGCAAGAATGGAAGAGGTGGGAACATCTTAGAAAATTGAAATTAGCTTGGAGTTCTTTGGGGTTTTTTTTGTGGGTTTGGGGTTATCTGTTTGTTTTGAATTTAGCTGAGGATACTTATGAGCTGTTTCTATCAGTACCTGCTGAAATGTTTGTATATGGCTTTGGTTTTGCTGCTGGTTCCACATGTACCACCCCTCTTATGTCTCTGTCAAAATATTCTCTTCAGCAGAAAGAACTTCTTGGGAGCTTCCTTAGGACACAAACCTTGTTAGGGAGAGGCTGGGGAGAGTTTTGGGGGATATGGGGCTGTGCCAGAAACCAAAGCACCAAACAGCCACTGAAGGAAGGGAAGGGGCTTTGCTTTATCCCTGGAGAATTTCTAGTTCCTGAAGCATCTCCCTAAACCCCATTTCTACATTTTGGTTTATGATGCACCTCAGAGCTTTGCCTGGTGATGCCCTGAGAGCTGCAAAGGCTCTGGAGGGAGAGTTTTGGCAGTGGGTTGTCTCAGCCAAGGCTGTGTCTGTCACCCCCTGCACAAGTGGTTGTCAACCAGAAATGAGTTTAGATTGAGGCAAGATTAAAAGGCTGAGATTAAAGAGGGGAATATATGAAATGGGCTCCAAAATTGGTGCCTGTCTTTCACAAGACTCTTTTGTGGTTTGTTTAATGCCAGTGCTAGCTCAAAAATATGGTCCTTGCTAGTCTACAGAGAAATTAGGATAAAAAACACACTTTGGGTGGGGGAAGAAATCATGTTGTTTCCATTAAGGTCTTAATGAGACCTAAAATTCTGTAAACAAAACGAGTGGAGATTTGACAGCTGAGTGCCTGGTGAATAAAGGAGCCCACCATTGCTTTCCCTGCTTTTTCCTGCTGTGACAACTGGAAACATGTCTTTGTTTTCTTGTTTTGGGCACAGTGATAAATGAATTGAAGTTTATGTGCTTTGAGGCAGATTGATTTTTTTTTTTTCTTGGTAATTTTATGTGCAATTACAAATTTCATGCAGTATTTTTCTCCTGATGCTTTTGTTGCTGCTTTTGTAGAGGAGATAAAACTCCTTTCAGCAGTCATTTTGGTGGGTTTCCTGTGGAATTGTGGATAAGTGCTTTTGGTTTTATGAATATATTTGTTGGGAATATAAAATCAAAGTGATTCTCAATCCTTTCAGACTCCTACAGTTTGATTTATAATATTTGAATTTATAAGGCAGTTCCTTTACATCATAAATATGCAATGTTTAAAAGTCATGCTACTTATTTGACTATGAACTTAAAGATACATTTAAGGGACAAAAGAATTTTATGGGACATAAAGGTCTTTGAGGAACATTCATTGTGAACTGCACAGCCTCTGGTTCTCACAGTTGCCTGCAATTTTCAAAATATTTTAATGGCATTAATATTAATAAAATAATAATTAAAATTGTAAACTCATTAAAATGTTGTCATTAGTTATGATTTTTTTAAGGAACAGAAGTTATGGCAGAGTTTGATGCATTACAAAGTCAACAAGTGGTGGCACTGAATAGTTTCAGTGGGTCTTAATCTGCTCTTATTGTGTTGGCAACATGAAAGAACTTCCATGCTGTGCTGAGTCTCTTCATGGCTTTTTAAGCTCTGACAAAGTGATGCCTTAATTTTCTTCTTTAAGTTTCCTCCCATCTCTCTTGGTGCCATTTCAGTAGAAAATGCTCGTGGGTGTTTCTCAATGGCCACGTCTGCATCTCCATCCTGGTGCTTCTGCATTTCAAATGGACAGAATCCCCCAAAATTGTGTCAGAAAGGTTAATAACAACACAGGTTTTCCCAAATGCTCCAGTGTTTAGCTGGGGTTTGGGATTAACTTGGTTTTTGGGGGTGACTTTGTTGACTTGAGCAGGGGGAGGTGGCTGTCAACTGCTGGGATGTGACATCTCTGCACCTGAGGCACATTTTCCTAAAATTCCTCAATTTTAGGAAATCTATAGCAGGACAAGGGCTATGCAATTAAAAGGGGGGTTTATTACTCTTGTGTTCCTGGCATAGAATTCTGCACAGTTGCAATTGGGGTACAAATACTGCTGTGTCTCACTGAATTCCAGGTGTAGTTGCACAGAGTAGATCCAGAGAGGAAAAGGTAAACTGCTGTTTTCATTCTCCTGGTGTCTTAAATGTGGTGCTGTTCTTCCTAATGTTTGAAGTAAATGAAGATTGAAATTCCAAGGGTGAATGATTTCATCCCATTTGCTTCACTGCCTTGGGTTTAGTGTTGATTCCCAACAACCTGATTCTCTTCCCTCATCCCTTTCCAGGAAAACTCCAGTGCAATCTTTTCAAAGTTGCTACATTGTGAAGATTCTTTTAAAATTAACTCTTTTTAGAAGTGAGGCCGAATGTGCCTTAGTTTCAGCTCTTGGAATAATTGATGAAGTGCTGACAAGCCAAGAGCAAGGCAAGAGCAGGAGTTCAGAGCAGAAACAAGTCATTCACCACCTTCCTTCCCCATTATTGTTTTGTTACCATTTATAAAGCAGAGAGGGTGTTTGCATCTGCAGAATAAGGAGGATTTATAGTTTCCAAGTTGTTAAAATATCACAAGGACATGAAAATATATTTTGCTAATGGCATTACTGTTGCTGAAAATAACTGGCCTTTGGAGGTTTGCTGAAGGAAGAGAATTGGAGCTGGAATGTATTGATGAAAACTCAGAGGTGAAGTAAAATGGTGGTAAAATGAACATTTCCTCAGTTGCAAGAGATTTCAGAAGGGATTTGTTGGCATCTCAGCAGTATTTTCAGAAATCTGTCCAAACCAATAGATGCACTGGGGTTTTTTTTTCTTTGTTTGTTTGCCTTTGTTTTCCAGCAGGACCGAGTTTAACCACAGGAGAAATGGTGTTTTACAAGGTCTGATCTTTCTGTCTACAAAACATCATCCTCCAAGGGAAAAATGTTTTGGCACTGAAACCACCACTTAAGTGCTTGCCTTGAAAGATGCACATCTTAAAGACAAGATGGAAATAGAAGCCAGTTTAGACCATTTCCTCTGAGGGTGTTTGTAACTGTGTTTGGTTGAACACAGGTTTTGGGACAAAGAGTGTGAGGAGCCCAACAAAAATGTGCTGTTAGAGGTCCCAGGTTTCACTTGTGCTTCAAGGCTTGAAAGGACTGAGCCAGTTGTGTCTCTGTAGGAGTTTAATCCAGGTCATAGCCGAGAATAACATTTGCTCCCAGATTTTTTTTCACTTGAAATTATTTCATTAACCTCAGAAAATAATTTTAAGAACCTCAGATTGTGTTGAGTAAAAATTAAGGACGTTAAGAATATTAGGAGTGTAGGTAGGTTCTCTGTAAGAGGAAATAAATGTGGCTGAGTCAGAGCTGTGCTCGTGGTTTGCTTTGTGCAGATTGATGGTGTCACTGTCCTGAACAATCTCCTGTACTAGAAACAATCATTTAGTGATTGAAGTGTAGAAGTGACAAGGCTCTAATTAGTGGATACATTTATGTTTTAATTCTGAAGGAATTTTAGTGTATGTCTGCTTGGAAAGTGAGAGCTACAATAGTTCTCAGGACAGGATTTGGTTAAAAATACTGTTTCTGTGACAGGATAATTTCAAAGTAAAGGAAATCTATTCTGATTTTTTATGAGCAGCTAATAAACACTTAGAAAGTATCAATTTAAATGTCCTAATATAGATGGTGATGTGCCACTGCAAGCAAGGTGATGCATTTACAGTCAGGAACTTTTGGGAGCAGCTTTCTGACCCAGACATGTGTAGCTGGAGGTTTAACAGTTGGATATTAAATGCTTTGTGGTGGTTCAATATCAGAGTTACTCACTATAAATTGCAATTGCTCTTTTGGGACATTCCAGCTTCTCCCACATGTACAAGAGCTTCAGCTCTGATCCAAGGCCATCAAAGTCTGTCTGAATCTTTCCATGGACTCTGGTCAATGTGATGGGATTCCTTTGAAAAGGGCTTTTTTGTTTTAATTTCTAATTGAAACATGTGACCATAAGCCTGCCATGTGTATGATTTATTAGTGTGTGTGTGTGTTTTTTTAATATAAATTAACTATCATTGTAGTTATACAATGTTTTAGTGGCTTTCTGCTGTTTGGAAATATTTTTTTTCTGCTGCTTAATTCCATGGTGACACTTGCAGTAATGGGTTTGCACATATTCATATATTTATACACACACTTCTCAGAATTGAAGGATGTTACTTAAAACTGACCAAGTTAATGTGGTGATGTAATCACAGGCTGAAATCAAGGCATTAATAGAAGAAAAAAGGAAAGGAAGGGAGAGGTAGCAGTGAAATAGAGAAATATAAAATAATTCAATTAAAACCATGGGAAAGAAGGGGGAAGGAAGACCTTCCCAAACAACTTTTCTCTTAAGGAAATGGTGAAATCCTGGTTAATGAATTAGGAAATGGGCAATGCTGTGGACATAGTTTTGGGTTTCTGCAAAGCAGAATGTTAATGTACCTGCAGGTTCCTGTGAGGAGGGACATCACAGGATGTTCCAATGGAACGTAATATAAAATTTCCATATAAACCCCTCTATCTACTCCATGCTCATAGTGGAGTTTCAGAAGGGAATGTCTCTCAATCTGCTTTTCCATGACATAATTCCTGACTTGTTCTAACATGTGGCTCATGAGTGTGCATCCTTTCCCTTCCCTTCCCTTGTGTCCTCTGCATGTTTTCCCTCTGCCCATGTCCCACCTATCCTGTGGCTTCACCAGTGCTGTGCTGAGTTAGAACTGAGCAGCAGTTGGGCTCATTCCTGGCTTCCTTTTGAAAATGCAAGAAGATATCAACCACTTGGAATGACCTGCCCAGAACCTGTATTTTCATTCCCAAAGGATTCAGGATTACAAATGTTTGTATTCACTTCAGAAATTGTTTCTGTTGAATGCAAATGTTCAATATTGGGTCTTTTAAATGGTCCAATTCTCCATTAGAAGCCAGTGCTGTTCTTCCAGTTAATGTTCAGTGATCCAGGGGAATTTGGGACCTATTACTGAGAAAATCCTGTAAATCCTGCCCAGTCTTATGGGAACTGCAGATAATTACCATTTCTGAAGTAACATCTTAAAATTACTGTTAAGCAAGAGATAACTTTTGAGAATTAATTTACACAATTTTATTTTTTTCTTTTCTTTCTTTAAAGCAAATCCAAACCAGCTCCACAGATTTCACCCAGTAAGTCTGTGGGGGGAGAGTTCTGTGTCGCTGCAGTCTTTGGATCATCAAGGTCATGGTTTGCAAACAATTCTGGTCTGAAAAGAGAAAAAGGTTGGTATCTGACAAAATTAGGATTTACATTTAAACTTAGATTCCTTATTTCCTCATTTTGTGACGAGTTCTGAGCTTATTTGTAGGTATTGTTCCTTAAAATCCGCGGCAGTGGAGATTTTTGGATTCATGGTTGGGGTGCTTTTGGTAAATAGGACAATTTGCAAGAAACTTTAATTAGTGAAATAAATCACTGCTCTTTTATTATGATGCAGACAACAAACTTTGATAGTTTCAGTCCAAAGATACTGTGAGGTAAAGGTGAGACACCTTTGCTAAATCAAATGTACAACATGTTTGGGGATATGGACACACCCTGGCCAGAAACCCTGTTCTACCTTCTTTCTCTTTTAAGAGCTATTTGTGTATTTTTGAAACAAGGGGGAAATCATGTGTTTTGTACAGTTTTGTCTTTATCTCTCCATCCCTTTTACGTCTTTTAATTCCCATTTTTGATTACGAGCATATATAGGCAAGAGACTCAAACCAACCCAGTCTACTCTTGCTGTAAGCGTTTTTCCCGTTTCCTCTGTGCTGTTGCCATAAGATTTCCTTTCCCCTTGCAAGCAGAGCAGTCCAAGCAGTTTGTGGTGGAGTCATTGTACATCATCAGCTGTTATGGGAGCCTGGTGGAGCACGTCCTGGAGCCGCGGCCGCTCAGCACAGCTCCCAAAATCAGTGATGACACCCCTCTGGAAATGGTGACCTGCCCCAGAGCCAGCTGGACTTTGGTTAGGTACCTCATTCCTTTCCCTTTGCCTTCCTTTTGTCCAGCAAGTGCTTGGGATCTCTCTTTTTGGATGAACTGCATCGTGGTTTCCACTGGTGTTTCGGTGTTAAAGTTTGTATTAAAGACTTCTGAAGTTTTCCACTGAAGGAGAGGACTCTTGATAGGAAGTTCAAGCCTTCCTTTTCAAATATATATATTTCAAATATATATATATAAACAGAGAATTACACACAGAATATAATATATAATTATATATTCAACTATATATAGATATATATAGTTCTATTAGTTTTTATGTGCCTGAACGGGAACTAACCATTGAAATGCTTCCATGGACATGGAGCTACATCAACATGTTAGCAAATATATATATATATATATATATATATATACTTATCAGTTGATGATTTTAAATGAGCAGACTGTAATTTATTTTTTATATGAGGACTAGAAACAATTATTTCAGTAGTGTTGAATAACAGAATCCTGCTATGAGACATGAGTGAAGTTTCCACAGTGAAACATTGCAAAGTTAGGCAAGTTATCCTGAGAGCAGCTGAAGGTAGCATTTCTTAAGACAGTTGAAGAAATTATTCCTGACATGTGGAAGAAAGTGAACAAAAATTGATGAGAAAGTGTTGTCAGTGCTTTTGACGTTTTAAAATATTTTTCTATCGATTTTTCTTGGCTCCTGTATTCCTTAGTGCTGCTTATGGTTGGACTAGATTGATCAATACTTGATTTACCAAGCTATTTAGGAATGGCCCACCCTAATTAAAATTACAACACAGACTTCTGGACCATTATTGTTGAAATGAGTAGGTTGTAATGGAATTGAAAATTCTAATTGGATCAATAGTCCATAACTTTACACAGCTTTATTTTCACAGTTTGTAAATGCTCAATGACTTCACAATATGGAAGCAGTGCTGGTTAACTGAACAAAAAAAGTTCCCCAGTTTCTGTTGTGTGTTTATATAACGTCAGCATGACATACAATGGTCCTAAACATATTTACCAGCTTAATCTAAACCTCCTTCTTGGGTGTTTTTGTGCAATCCATGCTGCAGTCAACACACAAGAATTGTCTTTGCCTCCCAATGTGCACCATTTGGCCCTGCTGCTCCACTGCCTGTGGTGTGTTGCAGTGTTTGAACAAGCTAATTTAAATAATTACAAACATTTTGTGAGCTTGTATAGATAATTGCATGTGCTGACAGAAACACTGATTTACATTCTCTGTATTAACTTAAATATTAATAGTCTTGTGTTTTACCTCAGAACTCCTCAGTGGAATGAGCTCCAACCACCATTTAATGCAAACCATCCACTGCTCCTGGCTGCAGATGCTGTGCAGTACTACCAGTATCTTCTGGCTGGCTGTGAGTAGCTGACAACTTCTTGTCTTGTCTGTGTTTTCAGCAGAGTGTGACTTTCTGAGTCGGTTTTTCAGCCTGTGTTTGCTGAACCCCAGAACAGGGGCTGTGTGTACTGAACTCTGTTAGTCATGGCAGAGTCGTGGACACAGTGTAGGGATTTTTCAGGTGGATCAGGGTTGTGAGGCTGTCACCCAGCCCAGATGTGAGTGTTTAGCTGATCCTGAGGATGGGACCCACCAGATCCCCTGAAGTCTTCAGGGTTTCCTCACCTCATGCTTTTAGCCATTTCCTTCCATGAATTCCATACTCAGTGGCAAGTCAGTGCATCTGCATTTTCCCTCTGCCCTGGAACTCCTGGTTGCTGGGCTCCTTCCAGCCACAGTCTCACACAACTGCTTCCCTCAGGAGCCTTGGCTTTGCTTCCAGGGATGGCTGCCCACCTGCCTCAGCCTGTGTCCTGCCCAGCCACATCATTCCCAGGGAGCCAATATGCATGGCATGGCATATTCAGAAACATTTCTATATCTGTATCTAAAGATATATGGTGTATGTGTATTATATATATTCTAACCTGTGTATTTTATGTTGGGTTTATAGATAAATGAGCATTTATATTAGTTTTTACTTGACAGCTCAGAAAAAGAGAAGACTATTAGCAGTGAGTAGCAAGTCTCTGTTTTATCTAAGGTGTAGTCAGGACCTTTTGCAAAGAAAAAATAGAAAAATAAACACTAGAGAGAGAAATGTATCTAGAGAACATAGTAACAACGACAATAACAGAGCAATTTGTGATCTTCACATTTATTCAATATAACACTACTCAGTGAGGTTCCTGAAAAAATGAAGTCAAGGCAGGTTTCACAGGGAAGAGCCCAAGACACCTGTTAAATAGCTGCTCAAGCCAGACCCTGTGGCTGTGCCTACCTGCAGCTCTGCACTGGCAGGGCTTTGCTGTGCCTTTAATTGCCAGCAAATGGCTGGAGAGGGGCTGAGGGTGGATGTTACATCTGTCTGCCACGTTGGTGTAAGAGGAGCTCTGGCGCCGTTTCAGGGTCACTATTTGTATCTGTCTCTCCGAGGTAGGACCCAGCAGTTTCTCTCCCTCTCTGTATAGCATTGCTGCCAATTGTTTGGCTCCATTAAGTGTGCAGGGGAAATAAAAGCCTGAATGACCAAGTCACAAGGGGGTATGGATAGACCCTTTCTTTGTCCACACTCAGAACATTGCATTAGGTCTCATTATCCATTTATAATAAGTGACCTTTGCCCCCCCTGGGTCATTGAAAAATCCTCAGTGTGCTTTTTAGCACAGAGTACCTCTGTCAGCAGCCAGGCAGAACAATGAGACGTCTGGCAGCCTGCTTGGAGGGCTGCACGGGCAGGTTTCCATAAATGAGAGCTCTGATGCCAAAACACAGGCCAAAATCTTCCTTAGTCTCTGCAAAGTATAAACCAGGCCAGTGACTTCTTGTGCTAAGCAGGGAATATTCTAAAACCCCTGCATTTGGTTATTGACACACGGTTCAGCTTTTGGTATCTTTGAAGAATCTCAAAGTTACATTCCCGGCTAAGAAGGAAGGAACAAGGAACCATTGTTTGAAGAAATGGTTTGTACAACAAGTGTCCAAGACCTTTTTCCCAAGGGTATTTGTAAGTGGATCAGCACAGCTGTTCCACTGCTTTGGGGTCATCTGTGACATCTGCTGCAGAAACCTGGATCAGTGTGTGCAGTTTGTATCTACCTGAGCTCCTTATCAGGGCCAGGGAGCAGGAGGTTTGCACCTTTCTGTAAATTCATGGCTTCAAAGTGAACGTACATGTTTAAATTCCACAACCTGCTGGCCTGCAGGAAGTGTCAGGATCCTGCTCCAAATTGTTTCAGGCTTTTTGCAGTTGGTCCTCACCTTCTGAGGTGATTCTGAGCAGATCCCAGGCTCACAAGTTTGTCCCACGAAGGCCCAGATTTATTACAAGCCTCAGGTCCTCAGTGCTGGGTGCAAGGTGTCAGATATTTCCTAATCTTCTCATATTTAATACGTAATATTTTACTTTCTTTTTGACTCTGCTATTCCCTCGTTATTTGCCTGTGTCCTGAGCAACTTCTAAATCTAATCACAACAGAAGAAGGAAATCTAAGTCACACTTTATTCTTCGTGTAGCATAAAATGCAAGGCACTGCACGTGTGCATAGGAGGGGTTGTGGTGTCCACAGGCACTTTAAATGGAAAGGACTTGACTTTCTCCAGAGAACTGCCAAGTTTTGTCATTATTTATTCCTTAAATTCTGCTTGCTTCCTGCTGTTTGATACTTAGGAATTAAGATGCTTCTGGTAGTTTAAACTCTTGAGGATTCTGTTAAGATGGGCAGGGACACCTTCCACTAGATCAGGTTCCTCCAAACCCCTTCCAACCTGGCATGTTTGAATCCACACAGACATGTCCATGGTACACCATGGAATTGCAATGGGAATAGGTAACTTTGCATCACAGCAGAAAGTTTTACATCCTTGTTTCATTCTTCTCAGTTTCTTTCTTCCTTGCCCCTCCACTTTGAATTTTTCCATTGCACTGGAGACCAGGGCAGCACTTGGCAATATCTGAAACGTGGCCAATTAACACATCAATGAATAGAAATTAGATCAGAAACTTCCCCAAAAAAGTATTGAATAAGTTGAGATTTGATTTCTCTCCTCTGGCTCTGGAAAGGGCACCTTCACCTTCCAGACCAGAGTTTTGGCTCATCAGAACCAATTTTATGGACACGGCCTGCAGTTGTCAGAAGTGGGCCAGTGACAAGAATTAATATATTAACTGGTATGCAGTACTCTGACAAATTGCTTACTAAATACATCAAAATTGATTGGGCATTCTGTGTTTAAATTGACAAATGACTGCATTAGAGGAAGGAGGGAAATCCATTAATTACAGCTGCCCTCAACCATAGGAAATGTAATCGTATAAATATAGATTTTGTTAAAACAAAAGTCTGTACTTTACTCCAGTGTTGCTGGTAAGTGTACTTGCACCTCTTTGCTATTAAACCTGCAATAGGAGGTTTTGAAGACAGATCTTTGCCATTGGCTTTTAAATAATCCAAGAGCATTTCTGTTGTGTTAAAAGGGGTGATGCAGTGTTGCTGTATCCCGCTCCGACCGCTTCTGGAAATTGTTCCTCTCTCAGAAAAATGGACCTGTAGCTGAAGCTGCTGCTGTCTCATTAATTGTTTATTCTAAATGCAAGGTAATTTGTATTCCAAGATGTGAGGATTCAAACCAGTACTCTGCATTCTCCTTCTTTGTCCCTGTACTGGTCTCCAAGTAACACTTGTAGGGCGGTTACTTATTTCGGAGTAAGAATTTGCACTTGAGTTAGACCTGAAGATATAATCAGTTTTATAGACTTTGTTAAGGGATTCTTGAAATGATTAAGGCCTGTATTTATAGCTGCCTTTGACTTTTGGCTGTTACAGCAGATATTCATTTCTGGACCAACTGCTGCACATATCTTGTGTTTTACTGAAAATGGCTTTCATTAGAAGTCCAATTTAGTAACTATCCATTGTCTTCAAAGGGAGGGGTGAGCCTTTCCCTGCTGTTTGTTTGGGCTACATGATAACACCATTTATACAGATAATCTCTGTAACTCTGACATCATGTTTGCACTTCCTGCTCTCTCTAATGAAAGCTGTGCACCCTGAGCAAGATTTCTTCAAGCAACACTGTAGTTCTTTGTGGTCTATTTTATATTCCTTTCATACATTCCATTGATGGAGATAAAAATTACATACATTGAGCTGCTGAATATTGTGGAAAGCAGGACTGAGAGCAGGAGTGGAGAGTGTATTAAGTAACAGTGTGAATATGTGCTGTGAGGACAGATCCTTTGAAAAGCAAGCTATGATGCCTGGACTCACAGCCAAGCTGCTGCCACAGGACTTGCATCCAGCAGACACATGAAGAATCTGGTCATTCTGGTCTACCAGCCCTTCCCTGTGCACAGCAGAGCGTGCTGATGGGCTGGTAATAAGTGAATGAACTGGGGCTGAGAATTGCATTTACTGTTCTAGCTCTATTTTTCTTCTTGCATTCTTTTGTGTGTGAATATTTAACAGTGGATTTGATCTGTCTCACTCAGAAGGTAGGTTATGGTACATCCCCTCCTCTGTATGTAACTATAGTATGTTATGGGTTTTTTGGGGGAGGCCAGAGCTGGCTCTTGCTGTGGGTATGTTCAATGTCTATCACAACGAGCTCGGTTTCAAATAATAAAAGTGATCAAAACCAGAGGCTGTGCTGTACCAACAGCTGAGCTGTCGTGTGGTTACGAGGTGTTCAAAGCCTTTTTGCTCTGGGGCTGTGACATCTCAGCAGGGCCTCGCTCAGACACGACTCTGCCCTTGTTTCAGCTGCCCCATTCCACTGTCTCTGCTGGGCTTTACTGGTTCTGCACTCCAGGGCAGAATTGGCCAGTTGAACAGAACCCATCACTGAAGGGCTGCCAAACCAAGCTCTGGCCTCTCCCTGGAGTGTGGGAAGCCCTGTGGGTTTCCTGGGGGTGCACGTTTCACCCTGGCAGCATTTTCCTGTATTGATTGTGTGAATGTTGCCCAAACTCCTGCCCTTTCAGCTGCACCTGGTGCCACAGGGCAGGGCCTTCACAAAATTGTGTTGATTGAGTGTTTGAGGCTTAAAACTGCAAAGTCAAGAGTGCCAGAGAATCTCTTCTAGATTCCCACTTTGCCATTATAATTCTTCCTGCCTAATATTGTCTCCAGCCAGTGGATAATTTTTATGCAACTCTACTTTGTTGTTGCCATGTAATAAAAGAATGCAGCGTGGTTCTTAAAAGAGCTTTCTGGGAATCTCCATCAGTAGTTTCAAAGAAGTTGTGCAGGTATCCTGTTAAAAATCCAAATCCTTGGGGAAAAATGTATAATTCCTGGAAATTTTGAGGAGACCATTTCTATGCATAAAAATGGCTTCAGAATTTCAGAAAATTAATTTGTGTTTATCTTGACTCAGGTATTCTCTATATTACATGAAAATATGATAATCTATATGAACATATGAGTGATGCAGGTAAAATATGTTGTAGAAGAATTTCGGCAATTTTAAAATTTAGAATTTTTTTTGCATTTAAAACTGTTGCAGATCTTAAATACATATGTTAAAAATACATATATATCTAAAAATATATATCTAACAACACATATATATCTTTTTATTGAGTACAGTTACAGGATTCCCAGTGAAAGTGATTCCAAGCATGCATTTCTGTTACAGAGCTGTTGCATGTATTTGAGGTTGGCCAGAGTCACAAACAATGGAAACAGAATTTTCAAGTTCCCTTCTTACCCTCAGAGGTGGAACAGATGCCAGGCTAATCTGCATCCCCTTCCAGAAAAGGGGTTTTGAATGAAATCGGAGTTCATGATATTTTTTTAAGGAAAAAAATTATGTTTCCCTAAAACTGTAACCTGCACTTTCTGCTCCCTGCAGGAACCAGGATTGAGTGTTAAAGGAAAGCAAACTTAATTTCTGCCTGAGCATGGAGTGACTGGGGTAAAAGGGAGCAGGGCAGATGTCAGTCCCTGAACGAGCTGCGTCGTGGCGTAAATCACGATCCATTCTTCAGCTGTAATTGGTGTCTGGGAAATAATAGAGATGAGGTGGATAAAAACCAACTCTGCGAGGTGCTTTGGATGCTGGGAATGTGTATTTTGAGGTTTTGCTGCAGAGATCCACCTGGGCATGTGCGTGGCTTCATCAGATTCCCCACTGCTTGCCCGTCGTAATCCGTGTTTTATAAACTAACCGCTGGAAACAGCGCTGCGTAGAGGGATTAAAATACTTTCAGATGTGTACAAACAACAATAATGAACAAGGGCACATGCTGAAATAGTTCTTTACTGTTCTGACGTGGTCATCTGGAACTCCTTAGAGCGGGGTCCGTGGACACGCAGGGGTCAGTTTTCAAAGCAGTGTTGGGGGATTTGGCCGCGCGACTCCCATTGACGTTAATGGGAGTCAAACGGGTAAATCCCCACGCACCGCTTTGAAAATTTACTACTAAGCCTCTTGACTTCTCACTACATACTTTGATTGTAACAGTAATCCATGGTTAACATAATTTTCCCGACAATAATGTCAAACATACTTTTGAAGTCAGTGAATTATAGAAATAGTTACCTCTCCCGTAATTCCTTAAAGATGGCCATCAGATGGATTTCGCCGTGGGTTCGTGCAGTTGGAATTATTCTTTAACTCAGGAGAGAATGTGGATGTTCTCTTTTGGTACAGAACTGGTGGTGTGCTCACAGTCTGAGCTGCTGAACTGCCTTAAGGTGCTGTGGACTGTGAGTCATCTCAGGTTCTAGTTCTGCCCAACTTCCTTGACAGGTTTCCTAAGGGAACTTCAGAACTGGAGGCTGGAATTAAGCACAGTGAATATATGTGTGTATATATATATATATATACCAGTCTGGCATTGCAACAGGATTGATGGTGAGGCCTAAACACTCAATCAACATTTTTTAGAGGAAAAAAAACCAGCCAGGCTGGTGAGTATCAGACCAGGGTAAGTAAGGAGGAAGTAGAGCAGTCATCAAAGCTGGGAGAATCTAAGGAGAATTCATCTCCTGATTTCAGACCTGCCTATTCTTTCATGGAAGTGCTGACACAGAGAATGGATGGTCCCTGAAGCACTGTGGGCAATGCACAAATAGTGAAGGAATAAAGCTCTAATCAGTTGGTGGTGTGAAATAACTCTCAGCCTGGCTAAACTACTTTACAGGGCTTTTTTAAGCTTAATTTTAAAATATTTATGTGTATAAGGATCTCAGAAAGTCCTTACAGAAAAAAAAAATGAGTGGGGAGAAGTTTTGGGTAGAAGTTTTAATCTGCCTGCCATGCTCCTGCAGAAGTTTACAAGCTGAAAGCTGCATTAAAACCAGAACTTTGTTCACTAACATAGAGCCACAAGTGGAAATACACAGAACATATCACCAGACTCCAAACAGTTTATTGTGAACATGGCTGGCAGCATTCTAAATGAAAACCTGATCTTGATTGTCAAACTTGAGCAGAGGTAGAGCAGTCACAGAGCAGCAACTCACTGACACAAACTCACTGAGGGGTTGTTGGCTGTGAACTACGTGGCAAATCCAGCTGTGGGACACCAAAAACAGCCTCTGACAGAAGTGACAGCACATCTGTGAGATGGGAAAAAGGTGGACCTGGTGAATTTGGAGAGTCTGTGTGCAGGCCTAACCCAGAACCATCACATTCTGCTTGCCATGGGTAGTATCACAATGTCACTCCTGCACTGGTAGCTCCAGAAGGAGCATGAGGTACATCATTCAAACTGGGGAGCTGCATTTAAAAAGAAGCACTCCCAAAGCTTATTGACAAGCATGTGATTGCCCCAGGTCTCTAAACCTCTTATTATTTTAGATAGAACAAAAAAAGCATCAAAATCAGGTTTTAGGGGATGATTTGTATGAGATGTCCTTTTATCCTGGGTACCTGTTTGCCACAGAGGCTGAATGTCTTAGTTAAGAGCACACTGGCCTTTTACAAACTTATTTCAAATTATAAGGGTGTTTTTAGCTGGAATAAAGGCAAGCTCTCTGGGTGTCTGCAGGCATGTGCACCAAACAAATAGGCTTTCTAGTCCTTTTTAGTGCCTTTGTTTCCTCTTAATTCGGACAAACATCCAGCCCTTAGAGAAGAGCACATTGGGAATTTCATATATAACTCTCAATTAAATTGAATTGTGCAAAGCTTATTTATATAAATGAGAAAATTAAAACCTTTTGCTTCGAGAAGTACACAAAACTAAGTCAAACTAATGATTTATTGTTCCCAAATTAAAACCATAAGTGCATGCACTGTGTTTGAGCTGTAGTGCTTCTTTGTTCCAACACTTTTTTATGCTGCTGAAAGATGACAATTTATAATCTTTGCATGAAGATTTGTCTTAGCTCTTGGTATTTATTGTATAATTAGTCCATCTCTGAACAAACCCACTGTGTGTTAATTCCAGTATTCCTCAAACTTGTGTATTTGTTTAGGTCTTGCTCACGTGTCAGAAGTGTCTTTGCAAATTATTGGAGATTAATACAAATTGTTTGTTTTCTTTACTTGTCAGTAAATATCACAGAGAAGGTCTGAAACAATGGGAGGGTTTTTTTTCATACTTAATCATAGAACTGTGTGAATCAGATCCAGAGAATTCCACAGAAATACCAGCTCTGCTGTATTTCAGCCTTTGCTTCAGCTGGTGTTGAAATTTGTGTCCCCACAGTCCCTTTTGTGCAGTTTTCCTGGCACTGACAATTATCACACAAATAATTTGTTATGTGATTTTTTCCAAGCCCTTGCCTTTAATAGTCTTCCTTCAGTATAATGCTAAAATTAATCCTGTAACTACAGAGAAGTTTAAAAATTTACTTAAATAATTTAAATTTACTTAAAATTAACTTAAATTTACTTAAATTGTGGGTAAGCACCTGTACCTTTGATTTTTGAGGGTAGAAAATGAGATGACGTGAAGGAAGATGAAGAACAACAGTTTTTGCTGAGATTCTGGTTTAATTTGAATTGAATGTAAAGTGGTTCAGCAGATGGATGGAGGGACAGGAATATATCCCAGATTTAGAGCTGATAAACTTTTCACTTGAAGGAGGCCAGACATTAAAGATGCCACTATTATTTTTGAGCAGCTCAAAGATGTTTTTTTGCCAAATATTTGTGGCAAAACTCTGATTCTTGCTGCAGGTACTAGTCCAGTTTTTCAGAAGTGCCCTTGAATTCTTATTTTTGGATTGATTTGCATTTATGAGGAGACTTTAGAAACTCCTGTCCTGTCAAATTACATAGGCAAAAGTTGTATGTTCTAACTCTCACCTTAGATTTTTAATAAACACTCATTTTCTTTGTGGTTTTCCAATTCATACTTGTGTATTTTAAGTGCAAACTCAGTTGCATTCTGATACTTGATATGTGTTTGTTCCAGATGTTGGTGTCAGGACAGAAAAAGTTAAAAATTGGCAAAATTTGGTGACAAAGCATTGAATTGATTATTTTAGGGAGGTAAAAACCACCTGCAATTTCCAGTAAAATACCTCTGGGCAGCAAGGGCTGGCTCATCCCTGGTCTGTGTGAGCTCCATTTGTGACTTACCCCAATAAAAGAGAAATTACAGGAGTGCCAGAAAAAAAGCCACTGCTTGCTACAAAGCTTTGGAAGAATTTGAATTTAATTATTTTCTATCCTGAATGAAAGTGCAGTTATTTGGAAATTGAAAAAAATTCTGTGTTCTTGCATAAGAAAAGCCTCACTGATGGGTGAGAGGCTGCTGTGATTTCCAGTGTGAATTCAGATTTTTGAAGAATTAAGCTGGAAGATAAAAGATTAATTTTGAGCTCAAATTCCTGGAAATGTCCCTCTGGGCTTAAATTAATCTCATTTTGAAAGTTGCTATCAATGTGAGAAGTGTGTGTGACCCAGAAATGAGAGAAGAAAGGGGGTTGCATTTTTAGACTGTGTTTGTTCCTACAACTTCAAGGGCATTTTTAACTTGAAAAAAAATGACCATATGTAGATGTGTAATAAGCAGCACAGGGATGGCAACTCTCCAGCAAGGATCACTTGTCTTATGAAGTCCCATCTCCCAGCACACTGGGAATGGTGGGAGTGGAGCCTGGGACCAACAGTGTGGATCCTGCTCTCCAAACCAGCCTCTCTAAAAGCTGCTTTTGTGGTAGGTGTGGTACAGAAATGCTGCTTTATTAAACAGCCAAATAAATTGCTGAGGGCTGACCCCAGCTGAGGCTTTATCACTGTTGCCCTGCTGGTGAACTCCGAGGCAGAGCTTTGCCATGGAATTCAGCATGTCCTCACTTCTGGGTGGAAAGAGTTAATGCTGGGCTGGGAAGCTGCATGGAAAAGCAAGACCTGTACAAAGCTGGGATTCCTCAGGAAAAGCCTTACACTGTGGCACCAAAATGAATCATTTTTTCAGCTTTTTAATTTGTTTTTTATTATTATTTCTTTCTCCCTGTGAAGCTGTCTCAAATCTCCAGGAAAACGTAAAAGTGTTGCATGAGGGAGAAATTTGGTGAGTGAGCAGGGGGGGAGGATGTTTCTCCCTGGGCTCTGTGTTTGCAGCTTCCCTAATCTTGACAGCTCTAGTAGTTGCCCTTGGGATAGAAAGAACAGAAAAAAAAATAAAAATCAGAGCAGCCCATAAAGTTCCCGTTGGTTTGAAAGCAAAACCATCTGCTGGAGCCATGAAGAGTTTGTTAGGGAGTTCAATAAGTGGAAAGCCTGCAGTTGATAGCTGTGCCCTCTGAAACAGGCAGGAGGATTTAGGGGAGGGAGCCAGGAGAGGTGGGGAGGAGCAGGGCAGCACCAGAACAGGTCAGAAGAAGGGTTTATTTCAAATGTAAAGCTCTGAGGTTGGGCACTGTGGCAATATTCACATTTTCCAGGGAATCCTCAGGTGTTTGTGATCCAGGAAGGTGTGTGTGTTCCCTGAACAGGAGTTTGATGTGGGCTGCACAGGCACATCCCTGTCATTGAATGAGGTCTGGCACAGCTGGAATGAAGCAGATAAAGGCAGTTTCTGTGTTATCTGAAAGCTGATGAAGGGACTCTGCTGAGCTGGGGGCTGCCAAAGTGTGTGTATGCACAGGCACAGACTGGAGGGATTGCAGGGAATTCAGCAGATCTTGGGAGCATGGAATGGCTTGGGTTGGAAGGGACCTTAAAGTTCATCCAGTTCCATTCCCTGCCATGGGCAGGGACACCTCCCACTATCCCAGGCTGCTCCAACCTGGCCTTGGACCCTTCCAGGGATGGGACAGCCACAGCTTCTCTGAGCACCCTGTGCCAGGGCCTCCCCACCCTCACAGGGAAGAATTCCTTCCCAGTATCCAGTGCATGGTACCTCATGGCTCCATAGCTTCAGATACCCACTTAGAGAAGCAGGATGAAATTCCCTTTATTCCCCACAGTGCATGGATTTATGCAGACCCTGTGCTGTTTCTGTTCAGAGGTGCCATCCTGTATTCTTGGGTACAGTTGTGTCTGCTTTGCCATTAAAACTCCAATTATTGGGGGTTTACAGCATGGCTGTAAACATTTGTAGTGGTTGGAAACTTGTCACATAAAGGTCAACTCTGCAGTAGTACAGTTTTTAAAAATTAATTTTCAAAATTTTGAGTGATTTTATATCTGTGTGAATCCAAAAATACATCAATATTTTAAGAACTGAAGGTTAGAAGAAGAGACAATGGATTATCCCAGTGGCTGTATGGATGCTTCCAAGTCAAAGGGCAGGAATCTTTCCATCCCTTTTGATGTCAATATTGGAGCTCTTTCCCTACTTCTAGAAAATCCATTGTCACAGATACAGGAAAATACCAGTAGCTTATTGAAAAAGCTTTTTTCTTAAAAAAATCTTTTAGCACTTCATCTGATTTTTCCTTTTTCTGGTGTTTTTGCAGTGGTCCCACCAGGGAGCCCAGGGCCCATCACCCGACACGAGTCGTACGACAGCTTGGCATCCGACCACAGCGGGCAGGAGGATGAGGAGTGGCTCTCCCAGGTACACTTTGGGGGTGTTCCAGTTCAGCAAAACAGCAGCAGTAGCCCCTGGAAGTAAAATTCACAATTTGGGAATTCAGAATGGGAGGTAAACTCGAAATAGCTGCTGCTGGGTGTGAAAGTGGGTTTAACGCGGTGCGAATTTGGTGGTCTCCACATTTTAAACAAATAAGGTAAAAACCAGATAAAGCCCCGTTGTTACTGGGGCAGTCATGTCCCTGGGAAGCTCGGGATGGAGTGGGAAGTTTCAGTTGGCAACAGCAAGTTACCTCTGTCCTCCTTCCTGATGACATGGTCCTTTTTGGCCATGGATACTGGAAGTTGGCTTGGCCAAATGACAGTGCCTTTGGATGGTGACCTGTGCTGTCCTCACTGCATTTTAACATCAAAATGGCACATTAGCTGGTTTCCTTCCTTCCTTTTCTGGTTACCAGCTACTGCTATGGCTAGACATAAGTACTATATTGCTTTAATACTGGGTGGAATATTTTTGTATGAGGTCAAATCTTTGTATTTTTTTATCCCTTCTTGCTTTGTCTCAGTCAATGAAGTCTCTCTTTAAGAACTCAGTAAATATTTGACCATTTGGCTCAAAACAGAAGTTCAGTTTAAGAATGTAGGTCATGAATAATACACTGAGAATTAGTTCCTGTTAGAAATGAAAGGTTAGAGCTAAATAAATAAATAAAATTCACAAATGCTCTGTATTTGCCAAAGCAATTACAAGGTGCCTGATCCATGGAATTCATCCTGACAAATTAGGTGGGTTTCCTTTGGTTTAAGAACAAGGTTGTTATGGGAGTGATGCATTAAATGTGTTGCTGGGGTGTATGGCATAAATATGAAATATTCATGGATGGGATTTGCTTCTCCCACTGGTGAATAAATCATACACAGCTTTTTCCTAAAATGAGAGGTTGGGCTTCCACATGGACCTGTCCAGGAGCACATTCATTGGGGAATTCAGCCATGGGAATGCACTTTCCTGGCCTGAGGTTTCAGATGTGGCTGCACACTGAGATCTCATTTGTTTATGCTGTGTCTAATTTCTCAGAGCATAAAGATGGTGAAACTACTCAATGAGGGGAGTCAACAGCAATTTTGTCACTGAGCTCATTGGGATTTCACCTGTAGTTTTCCACCTCTCCAGTACTGTTGGAGATGTTTGCTTATTTTACTCTTCTGGTGACTTTGTGGTACAATGGGAAACCTCAGGAAAAAGAGATTACGGTCAATCTACCTTGTAGGTGTTTGTTTATTACTAATTCTTGGAAGATACAAGATGTCCACAGAACTTAAAACTGCTTGAACTTCATCACATCCATCCCTCTAGAAGAGTAAATACATTTACAAGGGGAAAAAAAAGAAAGATCCCAGTTGATGTCCCAGAACACAGATAATTCCAAGAATGCTTCTGGAATGTTTGATTTTTGCTCAGAGGAGGAGTGGTGATAGCCCTTGGAGCACGAAGATGCTGCTGTTCTCTGAGCAAGCCACTTTAGATTAAGCCTAAAGTGCAAGTATGTTTTTCAAAATTAAAGTGTTGTTATCAACAGTAACAGCATGCAGTGAAAAAACACCGCCCTTCACTTCAACTTTTCAATTAGAACAGTGGGTAATGTGTGCTGTCAGTGGGAAGTAGATACAATATGTTTGTCCTGCACACAACAGGAGAGTGAATAGGAACATCTGGCCGTAGCCTCAGTAAAATTGCAAAGGCATCTGTTTACCTCTCGGCTCTGTGACACTGATGGTTTCAAGCTTAAAATATACAGATTACTTTATCTGTGGCCTAATTTACACTGCTACATAAAAGCTACTTGCCTCAGAAAGGGCTGCAGCCAAGCTGAGTTAGGCTGAGAGAAAGGCAGAGATGGAAATAGTGCTACACAGGCTGGGTGGTTGTTGTGTTACGTTGGCAGAGAACTTCCAACATCCAGGGTTTGAAATTGCTTCTTAAAGCTGGAGAGTCACTGCTAGTGTACACCTATGTCATAGGCATCTAAAATGTGTTTCTCTGAATTGCATTTCTGCTGTGAAGCTGATCATTCTTTTAGCAGAAATTGGTAGGAATTTACTAGTCTGTATTTGTCATTTTTAAAGTATGAGTTCACCAGAGCTTAGTATTTTCATTTCATATTTCCTTTTTCTGACCTTTAAAAGCTCTTTTGATTTTTAATGTTGTATTGTATGATCTTTTCAGCCTTACTGATTCTATTCTATGGTTAAAGATGTTCTATGCTTTGTTTATATTTTTATGGACAAGGCCCAGTTTCCCTGAATATCTACATTTCCAGCAGTGTTACCATTTTAAATTTTTATGGTTGTTTGCAGTTCTTTAGTTGCCTTATTTAAGACTTTGCCAGAATTGCTACTCATCAGGTTTACAGTTATCAGTGTGAAAAGACATTTTTAAAATATTTTGGATGCTTCATTTACTGAAATAACTTACTTTTGAAAAGGTCCTATCTGGGCTTTCACTGTGAGCAAGTACTTAGAGGAAAACTTGAATATTTGGAATTATTGTTGCACACACCACGGGTGTTCTCTGTGCCTTTTGGGAGCAGCCTTGTCTCTGTGTATGTCTCCATATAATCATCCAGACAGTAAATACCTCAAATGCACCTCTTATATAATATTGGGTGGTTGTTCACTGCACACAAACACCCTACCTTTGGTTTAATTCTTCAGAATTTTGGTTACAAGAATATATTTGTGTTGGTGTTAACACGTGCACGGTGACCCAGGCTCATCCCAGGGCACTTCCCTTGGCTCTCAGTTACAAATCTTGTGCTTCCCAGCAAGATGCTCCCTGCCAGCCATCTTCTCACATGTGCCAACGGTAATTATGAGCTTTGATTTGAGATCCAGTTCACACTGTGTCCGTGGGAAGCAGGGCTGTTAAAGGTGTGAACTTTTTTGAGAGCAGCTGTAACAAAGCTGGAACGAGATTTCTGAAAGGACATCCCTTGCTCTGGTCAGGCTGGGGGTTTCTGTCTCTGTTCTGTGTAGGTTTAGGCAGAGCTGTTGCCCTGTGGTTACACCACGAGAGCAGCTTTGGTGTGTTTGAGCTTTAGTGTGTATTTCCTCATGGCAAGGGGAGCAATGGACAGGATCAGGTGAAGTGATGGCCAGGCTGGAGCATTGCTCTTCAGAACAGATTAGGAACTGGGGGTTCAGTGAACTCAGGCTGGTGGTTCGTGGGCTCTCAAGACTCTGCCACAAACTCTTGGCTCTGGCTAAAGCATCCTTTCTCTAGCAAAGATTCTGAATCTTGCCTTGTCAAACATCCCTCCAAGTAACGGCTCCCAACACCCTTCCTCACTTGAGAGCAGCAGGGTTCCAGGACTTCAACCTTCTGAGGGAACCGCTCACTGTCCAAAGCTGCAGCTTTGTGTTAATATTTTCCCACTTTCCCTTCCCACAGGTCGAAATAGTGACTCACACGGGGCCCCATCGACGCCTGTGGATGGGCCCACAGTTCCAGTTCAAAACAATCCATCCCTCAGGCCAAACCACTGTCATCTCCTCCAGCTCCTCAGTGCTGCAGTCCCACGGCCCCAGCGACACCCCACAGCCCCTTCTGGACTTTGACACAGATGATCTTGATCTCAACAGTCTCAGGTAAAGACAAAGCCAATTTCCAAGCTGTTTCACATTCCTTGTGTGAATAACTTGCCTCCTGCTTAAAGGAGGCCATCTGTGCAGGGTGTGGCATGCTTTCCATCAGGCTTGCCCAGGTGTAAGTCTTAGAAGGGCACGTGACTCTCCAACAATAAAAAGCCATTTGGGCCTCAGATTCCTTTTGCTGCCCCTACCTGGGCACAGCACAGGGAAAACCAGTATAAAATCTGTTGGCCTTTCTCAATAAGTTTGTTTTCTCAGACACGAGTGGGAGCTTTATGCCATGGGTGTAGATGCTACCTGTCAATGATCAGTGTATTGGAACAATAAGTGAACTTCTGGAATATTTTCTTCATCCCTGTTCTTTTTCCCCCCCCCCCTTCCTTTGCTTCCTTCCTTGTAATTCTTCTTTATGTATTTAATTTGTCTGGTTTTGGATGTTGGCTGATTTGGAATTGGGGGCAGGGGGTGGGCCAAGGGAGGGAAGGAGAGTGAAGGTACCTGTGGGTTTCTATTTAGTGGTGATTTGTAGAAGAGCTTTGTGCACCATGTGTTTGTGTCCTGCCCAGTAACTCCAGATTTAACAAGTTTCCATGCTTCTGACTCTGCATGTGGTTTGAAGTGCAAAGACTTGGATTGTTTGGGACTCTGTCTGAAACTCTTAGGAGTAAAATAGGAGAGATGGATAATATGACTAATCCCATTAAAACTCAGCAGATTGTCCTTGGACTGCAAATCCATGGGTTTGAAATGTGTGATTTCTCCTTGTGTGCAATTACTGCCACAAGTAAGGATACAGCTGTCAAATACATTATTTTTTAATTGTTTGTATGTGCATGTATTAAGAAAACAAATAAAAATAAACTAACGTAGATACATGCTACAAAAGGAACGAACAATGAAAATGTGCCTTTTTGCCTAAAACAACAAAGAAAAAGCTGGTGTTGAGGGGGATGATGGAGACTTTTTAACCACTTTGGGTAGGGTGAGGCTCCCTGGGGATTCCTCCCTGTGTGTAAATCCCAATCCACCTCAGACCGGATTACACACAGAGTTAATAAGGTTGGAAGAGACCACGGAGATCATCAAGTCCAACCTTTACCTAGGTTAACAACCTACCCAACATCAGTCTAACATCTATACCATCTAAACCATTTAAACCATCTAAACCATACCACTAAGTTCATCATCTAACCTCTCCTTAAACACATCCAAGGACGGTGACTCCACCACCTGGATTCTCCAGCTCTTGTCTCGCAGAAGTCCCCAACAGCTTTAAGCAGACCCCAAACTCAAGCATTGCCTGGTGTTTTTTGGGCTGGTTGGGTGATGGGCTGTGTGTGTGTGGCTGTGAGTGTGACTGTGTGTGTCCCCCAGGATCCAGCCGGTGCGCTCGGAGCCCGTCAGCATGCCGGGATCGCCGCGGCCCGCGGCCGACCGCAGGGGCGGCTCCACCGTCATCGATGCCACCTCAGGTAGAGACACCTCCATTTCTTGGGGTTTTTTTAACTTTGCTGTTTATTCACTGTATTCCTCAATCCAGTGGTTTTATGCCCACTAACCATTGGCACAGGCTGAGAGGGCTCTCGTGGTTTTCAGCTGCACAACAGGGTAAGTGCTGCCTTATACAGATACTCACGGAATGCTCCTATGGGGTGACTTTTTCTTTTTGTCCTCTTGCCACTCAAATGTGAAGTGGTGAGATCTGAACACACTGTTTACATAAAGTTTAACATGAGCTCCAGAATGCTAAAAACTGCCTTAACTAAAAAGCAGAACATTTACAAATACTAACACTGAAATGCTTTTATTAATGAATGCCTAAAGCATTGAATATTACAGTTCCATCTCATTTATAAAAGAGCTTTCATTGAAATGTAATCATAAATGTAATTGATTTCTGTGAACAGTCAGGACAACAGGAGAGTTTATCTAATGTTTGTGTAATAGGCACATTTTCACTACTCTGCTCTGAAAGAGTGTGTAAATTTAATACCCCAGTGGTTATGTTAATATCAACAGAGTAATATATGTACTATGAAGTTCTCTTTTTCCCTCAGGGGTGGGGGATACTCTCTCTAAGGAACAAGGGCAGCAGAGCTTTATGTTCCAGTGCAGCTGTACAGTGTCTGAGGGTCCACACAGCAGGATTTTGTCAAATAAAATCTCTCACAAGTAGAATTATTAAACACACAGCATTAGTCAAACAGTCAAGTCAGAGAGGATTTTAATCTTTAGCGATTTGAAAATCCCTGGAGACTGCTGATTGGATTGAGGTTAAACTGTAAAGAGACTGTAACACATACAGAAAGGGTTTTCTGAAGGTTGGGTTAAAGAGAGTTAAAATAAAAGCTCCTGTTTTAGACTCTGCTGTTGATATAAATGCTGAATCCAAGATACTGCATTGTTTGCCAAATGAATTTATTTGGGCATTACAGGATATTTCTTATATGTGTTTATAACTAAGTTCAATGATAACCACATTTACTTTGGATATTGAGAATTGTCATTATAAATTCCATTTTCAAATATTTAAAAGTCGTTAAATTAATTCACTTGGAGCTTAGACAAACAGTTGATGCTGGTTATTTAAAGGGAATTTTGTTTGTTTTACTACAAGACAGAGTAATTTTGAAAATAATTTCTTAATGCACAAGAGACCATCACTGCATCAGTTATGACTTTTTTTAACTAGTTCATTTACGCCTGTTAGCCCTAAAAGGTTACAAGTTTGAATCACAGGGGTGCTTCTGTTTGTGGATGTGTCACTGGAGATTCAGAGTGATTAGAGGCAGAGCTGTGCCTCACTATCAGCTGATACAGATGGAGATACCAGGATTACCAGGGTGGGGATTTTTCCCTCTTGTGTGGGAGCAGTGCCTTTACCTGGAGCGGGGATGTGCAATAATTCTGAAACACGAGCACTCTGTTACCATAACACATTCTAAAATTCTGTTGTTCCATCTACAGTAGAAACAATGAACACATAGGGCTTGTACTTCTAAACAGCTTTTCCTGAAGTGTGGATGAGGCTTTAATATGAACTGGGCCCATGTGAATGTGATGAAGCTCCATTTGTAATGCCTTTAACATGTGTGTCCATATTAAAATTGCCAAAGTCCATTGTATACATTGTTAGGACACTGAATATGTATTTACTGTACAGCAGTGACTCAGTTTTGTTATAACACCTCATAAGTTTTTATAAACAATACATGGATTTTGTTAGGGACATGCTGATGGCAGTATTTTATTTTCTTCACTGCCAGACAGGTTGGATTTGAATTGAATTTTGTTTCAGGGACTTTGCCATTTGTTATCAGATTTTGTGTTGCCTGATCCCTGTCCTTTCTCATGCAGAAATTATTGGTCCAAATTTTAGATTATGTGTGATGGGGTAGGGGTGTGAATTCTGCTACAGACTAAAGGAGACGCAAGGAAAAAACATACACTTTTTTTTGAGATTTTGTGATGCTCTTGTACCAAGGCCCAGCAATGGGAAGAATATTTGATGTCTATTTTCTTCTCTCCTCACCTATGAGATGAGCAGAAAATTACATAGAGCTCAGCTCTGGATGTGAAGGCTTATTTTAAATACTGCTCATGTACAACATTGCATTTTTTATGTTACAATCCACTGCTGCAAACATTCTCATTTCCTGTTGTTACCAAGGCAAGCCCTAAGTGGCTCATGTTCTTTATGGAAAATGCACTTTTAGGTTTGAAGGATTTTTAAGTAGGTCATAATTTTTTTCCTGCCTGAGCTGACCCAGGAAGTGATTCTTCAGCTCTGACCTGTGCACTGGAGCCTGTTGCACTTTGTGAAGATACTTATCTGGGGGTTTGATTGCCTGTTGCTCAGATACAACCCCTGTGGCGCCTCTGCTTATCTGACTCATCACTTCTTCTTCCTATGAAAAGATTTCAAGTACATGTTTATCATCTCCCATTATCCTGCTGCCATCCATGATAACTTCCTTCCTTCTCCCCCGTTGGTGGCAACTCTGTTGTTGCATTTAATAAGCAACTTTTGTGCTTTCTAATCCTGATTTTCATGTCTGAAACTGTGGTGTGTTTAATGACAATCAGATCGTTGACAAAAATCTGCCTTTAAGTGCAAAACTGATTCTATTTTCAATGTGGAAATCTTGCAATGCTGTTTTTCAACTTGGATTGCTGTTTCAGTAATGGTTACTTGGGTAAATTTTAAAAATGCATATTTCATTATGGTTGTCTCCATTTCAAATTCTCCCAAGGTATTCTTCTCTGGTTTATTATTTTAAATCAAATCTTTAAGAAAAGTTTGCAGAGCTGCAGTCACCTAAAGCTGCAGGAGATTTGTCCCTCAATGCACACATTTTAGTCACATGCATCACAGAGAGAACATACCCCCAAGGATTAAATGTGCTGCAATTCCAGATGCTGTTCCAGATTGGCAGTTGGAAATATTAAAGGGACAACACTGACTTTAAATCTTTAAAAACCAGGAAGCCTTTAATGAGAATGCAGCAGGAGAAGCTCTGCTGTGCAGGTAGTAGCTGCTCACTGTGTGCAACAAATGGGAGTGTTTGTGTCCACCCTTCCCAAAGGTGTGTTGGGACTTTCAGCTGGGCTGGGCCTGAGTAAGTCAGGTTTCATTTAAGACTTTATTAGACCCCAGAGATGGAAGAGGAACCTTGAAGGGCCCTGTGTGCAGGAGATGCTGCAGCTGAAGGTCACACTCTACACACCCAAACCAACCAACCTTGAGACCACAATCTGTGGTGTGACCAAAAAACAATCAATGCTGGATGACCTGTGTGTGTGTGTTTGAGAAAATCACTCTGCAGGCAGGACTTGGAAATGTTACATTACCTGTGTGCATGGAATGCTGCTCCTTTCTTTGCTGGGACAAGCACTAGAGCTGATTTTTAGCCAGCTGAGCAGAGCTACAGTGTGATGGAGATTAATCTAGAAAATACAAGCATAGGCCAGACATGGAACTGAGAATTTCCAGGCATCTCTCTGAATTTTCATACTGTAACCTGTGGAGAGTGATACACACACCTCCTTAAACACATCCCTGAAAAATCAAACCTGATAAAACTCCATGAATGATAAATAATGCAGAAATTGGGGGTGTAGGAAGGTAAGGACAGACAACTCTGAATGCTCAGAACTAGAAAACCTCTAGAGAAATGATTTGCAGCAGTTCTGATCACAGTTGCAGCTGCACTGAGTGTGTGGGCAAGTGTTGCCTTCAGACTGCAGCACGTGTGTGGGCTCAGGTGTGCTCAGGGCTTCACTCCTGCTCAGTTCAGACAAGTGGGTGGCATCTGTCTGTCTGTGAAAAGCTTTGTTTGTTCCCTCACACAAAGAGGTTTTGGACACTTACCCATCAGCCAAATAATGATTTGGTTGCATTATTAGTGGAGTATGAGAACACTGACAAAGAAGTTGTCTGATCTCTTTTTTCCATCAACCTTTTCCTGCTTGGAGGAGATCATGGAACAGAATCTTGTATCTGTTTCTTTCTTGCTCAGGACAAATGCAGAAGTTGGAGTGGGCAAGATTCTATTGAATGGTATTATTTAAAGAACAAAATTAAATTTGCAGAAGGAAAAGATCCTGGGGATTTTTTTCCTCTTTGTGTGTGGGGTGGGGGCCATCTCAGTGTTCTCATCTGAAACCTGGCTGTGCTTCTTAGGGATGCACATCATTTTTTAATGAAGATTATTTATGACTGTTGTATAAAACTCTGACAACAGTAAGCTCTTCTTCTGGTTACTTCAATCAATGCCCACTTAAAATCAGCTTGTAATTTAGTACTTCCCTCTCTTTTGTGTGCAACTGGCTGGTCATGGACAGATAACTGTGCCTGCAGAGGGTTTAATGAGCAGAGGAATTGCCTTGGGTTTAGTGGGGGAGGGAGCTGGCCTCCCCTCCCTCCTCCCTGACCTTTTATTGTTCATCACCACACCTGTGAGACAGGCACCACTGGACCAACTTTAACTGGCCAGCACTGCTCTCACTTGGAATTTAATGAACATTGTGCTGTCACACCTTAAACCATCCGAGCTCTTCTCTGTTGTACCAACAATCAAATATTCATTCCCGAGTGCTGAACACCAGGAAGTGCTGCCTTGGAGTGGGAGAGCTCAGTTATTCAGGTAGTAAAGATGTGTGAATGCAGCTGGCAGATGAAGTCACTAACATCATGAATTCCCAGGCTGTCCTTCCTGCCACAGGCAAGAACTGCCAGGCCTGAGCTGTGGCTGCTTCCCCATTCCTGGAGTCACAGAGACTTGAGCTGCTGTGCTTGAGTGGAGCCAGGGCTGGAGGGTCCTTGTTGCAGAGAGATGTAATCAATAGGGGCTGCAGTCCTTGACCTGAACCTGTAATTACCTGCATGCTCTAAAGGTGGCTTGTTGTGGCAGATAGAGATTGCACTCAGTATAATGCTGAGCTTTGATGCCAAGGAAGAGATTTGGCCCTTGGTTTGTTCTTCACAGCAATTGAGAGGTTTTAATAAAGGTCATAGAACAAGCTGCTCTTAGAGGGCATCACCTGTTCAGTAACACAAAAACAGGTTCCCAGCACTGCCTGGTTGGGATTTCTGCATCTCTCAGTTTAAATTGAAATGAGTTTGACTACTTATTCTTTTCTGGAATAACTTCTGTGTCAATTCTGTTAATGTATCTGTTTAAAATGCTTATGATGTGACTTATTTGCATAACATGTTATGCATTATTCCTTGAATGATGACAGTATGTGGGATCTATCAGGTGTCTTTGTCTCCTCACATGTGCTCCTGCTCCCTCCATCCTGCTCCTCTGCCTTGCTCAGTGTGTGTGTGCATGAGCTGCATAATGCAAAATTCTGGTACTTAGAATGTTTTCAACTTGATTTATTTCATCTAATTTGAGAAAATGTTATCTGATGATTTTTGAAGAGAGCCTTAAGACAGAAGTGACTTCAACAGGCTCCAAGATGCCAATGCAGTGTACATGATTACATCTGGAAACAGCTATGCCCTATAGACTGGGGAGATGTGAGGAGAAATTAAAATGACCTGACACTACTGACTGGGCACTTGCTGCTGGATCATTGCCTGGACTGAGAAAAGACTCAGCTGCAGGGAGACATGGAGTAGCATTAATGTCTTGAAACCCTGGTGGGTGTTTGCTGTAGGCAGGAGGAGTACAGTGGAGAGGACAAGCACGGGAGCAGTGACTGAAAGGCAGAGGAATTGTTGTGTACTGATTTAATTTTCCTCCCTGTGGTGATTATGGGTGATTTAGTCACTTCTGGAGAGGGGAGCTCACTCTGCACAGCTCGATGCAGTGATGTGGGGTGACTGTTCCCCTGCTGGGGTCGTTGCTCCTATTCCAAGTTTGCCTTTGGGACAGTTGAGGAAGCTCATGGCAATTCATCTCTTCTGAGACGGTTGTGCTTCAACAACACAAGTGTGTATCAGCTTAAAAAAACAGCGCAACGTGCAAGTGAAAATCAAAACCCAGCAATTTCTAGTCTACTGTATCAGGTGGGATTTGACTTTTAGCCATTTGAGTTCCTCAAGGTGCTTAATCCCCCGAGGCTGCTCCCCTTGTTGATCTTGCCAGTGTGATTTTCACCCCAGCACTTTTCCAGTTCTCAGTGAAAGCCAAACTGTGACCTAACCAGCATCATAACCAAATGCAGGGTAATGGGGTTTTTCTTCCCATCTGAAGATAAGTTGCAGTGGAGCCTCCAGGGGCCCTGATAATGGTCACTGGCCCAGTCCTGCTGCTCCCAGACAGTTGTTCTCGTGTCACACAACCCGCTCGGTGCGTGTTCCCTGGTCCATTAATGCAGACACTGCAGTGTCTCATTGCTTAAGTGTTAGGAGCTGACTTCCAGTTGGGGAAGCCACCTTCAGTTCATATAATGGTTTGTCAGCTGAAAAATAGCAGTGGGCTGGAGCGTGGGCCGAGCACAGAAATGCCTCGGGTTTATTTAGGGGGGGAAAAAATCTTAATATCCGGGGTATTTTGCACATCATTAGTTAAAACTCAGTCTTAATATGAGATTGTCTGATGTGCCCCTTAATTATCTTTCATTAACAGTTGTTAATGTTGTGTGTAGGTTAGCTTTAAAGCTCTGAGTAAGTGGAAAGTGTTGATTGTAATCATATCTGACACCACAATCTTCTGTGGAACAACACATGAGCTGAGATTCCCGATGGGCTCCTGTAGGATACAATATTTATTATAGCTGGAGATCTAAGAGCTCCCAGCTACTGTTAAACTTACAAGAGATCCAGAAACCTCAGTGTCTGTACTTGTGTTTTTAGAGATTGCACAGAAATAACACACTGTGTGGTATTTGTTCATTGACATTTCTGCTCTTTTCCTGCAGTGCTTAAAGGAATCCCTTTGCAAATCTTTATATTTTTATAAGCTTGTAATATATTCTAAGCTCATCTATTAATCTAGACTGCTTGAAATGGTCTTAAAACAGTATTACATGTGCAAGTTAAAAGCAGGGTATTTGAACATCCATCTGCAAGTGAATTTTACAGTCAGTATTGTTTCAGGGAAGGCTTTCCTTTATAAGCAGTTTTTTTCCAGTTTATAATACAGACATTATTATTTAGTGATTTCACTAAATTAGACTTCATATTTCAAAGTATTTGCTTAACACAGAATCCATCTTGATCTTTACTGAAATAGATTTAAACAAGACCATCAGTGGGGTTTTTTTAATGTAATATCAGCACCTATTTTCAGTGCAGTTGATCCAAAATGTGCAGGTTTTAGCAATTGTCCATTAGAGTGTAATAAAGATGAGTGAGCAGCAGTGTGGGTTTAGGTATATGACACATAAAACCAGAGTTTAATACTTGGAGGGTGTTACAATCACAGCCTCCTCACCCTGGCTTCTTGCTGGAATAAGGATGTTCTCTGCTGGAAATAAATATTTATATCTCAGTTGAAATATAGCCTGTTGGTACTTACTTTTGTATATATTTTATTGCCTTGGTGACGTCAGGGGTAAAGAAACAGATGGAAAATATTTTGTTTTCCTTAATTATCCAATACTGTGGGATACCCATTGGCTCGCAGTCATGGCTCCTCCCCTGCCTTGGACTCCATCCCTGGCATGATCCCAGGCAGTTTTAATAGTGCTTTATCTGCTGCTTGCATTGCTTTTCACTTTCACTTTTTATTACAACCCAAGCTGAATTGGGTGCTGGTTACAACTCCAGCCCTGGGTGGAGAGCTCCAAAAAGCCAGAGCTGGTGCCAGCAAGTTGTTGCTGTGGAGAGTGGGCAGAACGTGGAGTGAGCCAGGAAGGGGAGTGTGGGGTGAAAGGAGCCCCTGTTCACCCTCCTCTTCCTCAGCCAGCTCTCCTGTGCCAGTGGGGTCCTGGAATTGCCTCCAACTGGGAGGGTTTTAGTCCTGTCCACTGCTGGGCAAATCCTGCCTGGGGTTCACCTCCTTCCAGAGGGAATGGGGAATGTTCAAGGGAGCACATAAAGCCAAGTACTTGTGTGCATAAACCTCCTGGTGCTGCTCCCCTTGTGAAGGTGAAAACAAGCAGGTCAGAGATGGCAAATGACAGAAAACAGGGTTGGGATTATCAACATCATTATCATGGGATGAGAGGTGAGAGGTGGGCTGGGAGCCCCTGGTGCCACAGGGCACGGGGCTGTGCAATGGAGCAAGAGCAGGGGAAAGAAAAAGGTGGTGGTATGACAAACATATGGTTTTTGCTGGAGTTTGGCCACAGATTTAAGGCCTCCAAGTGGATTCCTGGGGCCTTCGTATCCTCTCCCAAAACCAACACGAAAGCCTTTCCAGATATATTTTATAAGCTCAGTGATTGTAATAGTCCTATCAAAAATCCCCTGTCCCCAGGTCAAGCGGGGTGCAGGCCCTCCTCTCCTGAAATCCCAGCCTTGCCAAGCCTTTCTTCCCTGATATCTCCCTCCAGCAACAGCGGGCAACCATTTGTGCCTCCTGTGCCGGGTGTGCTGTGTGTGATATCCACGGGGGCTCCAGCACAGCTGCTTTCCCTGGAGCTCACATCTGCTCACAGGGGCGGGCACTTGTCCCAGGCACAGCTGGCCCTGGCTCTCTGCAACCCACCTGGATTGCTGGATAACCCCTGGAATTTGAGAGGCTTTGGCACAGGGGCTGGAGCTTGCTCGGGAGCCTCTGGTTGGAGTGTCAGTTTTGGTGACTCTCTTGTTCCCTTTTTGTTGTGTTTCCCCTCTCCAATTTAAGGTGCTGTTGATGTGAGAAATGCCCTGCAGGAACTGGGAGCTCTGTAATTTGTACTCTCTTTCAGGAGACTACAAAGAATCCTGACTCCAGGGAAGGAGTTGTCCAGAAAAACAGTACATGCCTAATTTTGCCTTGATGCAAAAAAGCAGGAGGAGCCACCGTTGGAGTAAGAATCTTGCTGACTCCTTGCAATTCCCATTGGCTGAATTCTCATTAATTGAAACAATGCCTCTTCAGACTTTGACCTCTGTTATTTACAGCAGGAACGCAAAGCAAAGCACCTTGTCCTGTGCTGTTTGCCCATCACTTAAAATACATTTTAAAAGGCAACTTAATGTCCTCCAAAGGTATTTGTGATTCAGTGTCAGGTGTAGTAAATACATCACCTGCAAGGTTTTTGTGTTGCTGGTGAAATTTTTTTTTAACAAGCAGAAAGTTACCATGAAACAATTTGGAGAAGAAAGGGAATACTCTGGTATTAGTCTTTTGGTGATGTTTCTATTCAAGCTCTAAAAAACTACCCCAAATAAAACCAAATCAGCCCACAGTATACAGTGAAACACTTACAGGGAACTACATTTTATCACTGAAGTTTGATAAAAAATTCACTGTATCATAAGTGAGCCATTTCCCCCTTGATTTGTGTCCAAAATATGAAGAAAAATCTTGCAGCTGCATTATGCATTTTACAAAAGAACATATGCATGCATTTAAATCATTTACATTTCATCTTTGCTTTCCCTTATTTTTAACCCATATTATGGTGAGTGACAGCGTGTTTGGGAAACGGAGGTTGAAAGCAAAGTTTAAACTTTGATGCCCAGTAAGCTGAACTGCAAGCAGTGCTTCACTATTTCATGATTTCATTTCAAAGTTTGGCTCATGCCTTTTCCTTTCTCTCTCCAGTGAAACATGTGACTGAATCTTTGGGAGAAATTTAAGTTATAATGCAGCTGGTTTATGCTGGTCCTGCAGTGCCTGCAAATCCATCCCTGTGGATGCAGATCCTGGGAGGATGCACAGCCATGTCCTTAAAGATACTCTGGGTCAGGGCTCCGGGAGACTATTAATTGGTGTTCATTAGGTGGTATCAAATATTCCTTATGCTATAAAGCTGTTTTTGATGGGGGTGAAGAGAGGAAGGTAGAGGGCCACCAGCTCTGCCTGCTGTACTGCCCTGACACAACTGTTTGTCAGCACTACCCTTCCCTGCGTAAAATTGGCCACTTTTCCCTGATCCGCTTTTGTAGCGGGAGTTGAGGAAGGGTTTGGACTGTGGGTGTGATGTCTTGTTTAGTGCCATCAGCAGGCAGCACTCCCCCTTTGCTCTGTGTGAACAAATAGAATTCAGCTTTATTGGCCTAGTTGTAGCCTTTTACTAACCCTTGAGTGCAGATTGTGCAAGCCGTGAAGTGCTGCCGGGATGGAACGTGACGGGAGGACACGGATGTGTCAGAGGGGTGGCAGGTGAGGGGGTACATGAGTCCACCCCCACCTTTTCCAGGGGAGCTGGACTGTCAGGAGTAGCAGAAGAGCAGCAGCACCATGCAGAGGTACCCAGATGGTGCTGGGCATGGGGTTTGTCACCTTCCCCTCCGCCCTGGCTGTTTGGAAATGTGGATTTGACTCAGATGTTTACACATGGTTATTAGAATACTGAGTGACTTCATCCCTAAGAACCTGCAGAAGTTTTTCCTTGTTGTCTTTGCCTTCCAGACTCTGTAAGAGTTAAACTCAGAGTTTTTCAGTTATTTTGCTAGTAAAGATTGACTTATATTTGAGGATATCACGTGAAGGAGCTGTTATTTATTTGTATATCCATCCTTCCGTGTTTAAAACCAAGTCAAGAAACTAATGAGGTTACAAAAATATTGCTGATCCTGAAGCAAATATAGTTGGAGAACATATGCTTTGGTTTTACATTTCTGCCTCTAAAAGGTGACATGTCCCGTGTTTGTCATTTAATTTAACATTCTATATATTTTTAAACGGCTGTATGATTTGAAATCTCCAGATGCCAGGCTTTGTGCTAAATGAGGTTGACAGTTCAGTGATGTGGAAGGCCATTATCTCACCTTTGTGCTTCTAAACTGTAGCCACTTGCCTTTGCCTGCTCATAATGCATTTACTGCATTACAGCCCAGGAATTTTTAACACCTATTGAAAGCATTAATTAGCTATGCCATACTGATGAGCACTTTAAGTGAAAAGCAAGAACTGATGCTGCTCTTTGAGTTGGTTGCTCTCCCGTTGCTGGTGCTGGGGGTGCAGTAAATGACTGATGAACTCCAGTGCTAAAGGCTGGCTGGGATGCTCTGTGTTCCAGACTGCCTTACTCTCAAATTTCACAATTAATTATTTGATACTTAGATGATATCTTTAATATTCCCTTGGGAAATGAGTGTAAGGTGGTCCTGTGCCAGTGGCAGCTTGGTGACATGTTCCTTGGATGATCCCTGTTACCAAGATGAACCTTGTAGCCCTCAGTGGTTTGGGTTAGAAGGGACCTTAAAACTCATCTCGTTACACCCCTGCCATGGGCAGGGACACCTCCCACTATCCCAGGCTGCTCCAACCTGGCCTTGGACACTCCCAGGGATGGGGCAGCCACAGCTTCTCTGGGCACCCTGTGCCAGGGCCTGCCCACCCTCACAGGGAAGAATTTTTTCCTGATATCCCATCTCTCCCTGCCCTCTGGCAGTGGGAAGCCATTCCCCCTTGTCCAGTCACTCCAGGCCCTTGTAAATAGTGTCTCTCCATATTTCTTGCCAGCTCCTTCAGGTAACAGGGACTTGCAAACCACACCGTGGGAAAGGCCACTGGATTTCACACAAGCCAGTAGAGGCATTTCCCTAAATGCTGTGGTCACACATATTGACTAATGAATCCTAAAGGAATATGATATGATCAAAGAAAGTGATTTAAAGATGAAATAGTAGCATTGTAGAGGTTTATCTGGAGGTTGTTTTACTCAGAAATGTTACTCCCATTTTTAAATAGATCCTTTGATATTGTATGTTCTATCCTCATGGTTTGTCATTAGTGGATTTATGTATTTCCACCATCGTTGTTAGAATAAAAGCACCAACACAACGTCTTAGCAGCCAAGAATGCAAGTTTAAAAAATTAGTGTTCTGTGAAGTTCCATCTTGATGTTTGTAAATTGATACAACCCCATTCCCATAAACTGAAATCCCTTTAAGAATATAGAAATTCCATATGTTTTGTCCTTTTAAAGGGAAATTGGTTCCATTTCTGCAGATTATCATTTCAGAGAATGAGGAGCACCCCCACATTCCCCAGGCACACTCAAGCTGTGAAGCCCAGGCTGCCCTGACTGCTCCAGGCTGTGCTGGCCCCTGGCCACCACCATGGGTGACATGTAGGTGCTTCTGCCACGTCCCATCCCTCTGTGTGCGTGGAACATAAGGCCATGTCTTGATAAACAGCTATAAATGGCTCTATCACTGCTGTCCATAAACCAAAATTCAGGCTTTTGTCTCCTGTTTCTGCTGTCCTGAGTCAGCAGGTCTCTTACAGAATCATTTTTCTCCAAACTTGGAAAACAGATAATCATTACTTGGCCTGTTAAAGTTCAGTAATACAAGAATAAGTCATAAATATGTCACTTGTATCTTAAAAGCTAACCAGCTAGAAACTCTCCCTCTTGTCTGATCAGGCCTCCGGTGCCTTTGATCACCATTTTCTCCTCTTTCTCAGCACCACAGCAAACTTCTTAGTTTCCCACATTTTCCTTTGCCATTGTGACAGTGTTCTGCTGCAGATTACAGCTGTGCTTAGGCACCATAAGGTTTATATGATTAGTCAGCATTTGGTTTCCATATATAGCAAAAGGACGTCTGGAGAAAATATTCTTTTACATATTTCCAGGCAATAGGATCAAAGCCCTCTCTAGGTTCTCAATTTTAATTTATCTCTTCTTGCTTGCTGTCTGAGGAACATCAAACAGACCCTGTGTTTGCAGGAGGGAAGGGAGCCCTTTGCTGTGTGGCTCTGGGAGAACCATTCATCCCAGCCAGCTTCAAATCTCAAATCCTGCCCTTTCTTCCTGGGGTTTATGTCTACATGTTTCTACCCAGGTGTGCCTCCTTTTCTGGAATCCTGGGACCTCTCCCATTTTTGGTTCCCTGATCCTCAGAGTTACCCCTTGTCTCCATCAGTCTCAGTTGCAGCTGTTGGGCGCATCCTCTTCCTTCATCACAGTTCATACCTGGCAGCTGAGGAATGCTTATTCCTGTCTTATCTTTAGGGGTTTTTGGTAAAAAATGTCCCAACCTCTCTTCATACTCTTAATATCTCTCAGTGTTTGACCAGAGAATTGGATGCCCCATCCCTGGAAGTGTCCAAGGCCAGGTTGGATGGGGCTTGGATGGAGCCACCTGGGATAGTGGGAAGTGTCCCTGCCCATGGCAGGGGGTGGAACTGGATGAGCTTTAAGGTCCCTTCCAACCCAAACCAGTCTGAGATTCTATCATTTGCTTCTCCACAAGCAGCTCATCCTACAGGTGTCAACTCCTAAAATTCAAGCTCTGGTATCTACTAAAAATGTGAGAACCAAAAGCACTTCAAGTTGGGTCTGTGTAAGGAGTTACCTGGAGAGACTGATATTGTCCCAGGAGGTGCTGTAATTATGTCAGCTCAATTAGATCCTTTTTTTCTGTATCTTTCATTAGATTCTTACAGCAACAATTTGTAAACCTTGATGTTTATGCAGTGTGGGCACTGCTGGAGACAGCCAGAGGTGACTGTCATTAGTGAGTAAGCAGAATAATTATACAAACTCTGTAACATTTTCATACGAGGAAGTTTTCTGAACTATCAATAAGTGTAGTAAGCCAAGACATTTGAGACCTTTTGACATCACATTTTTTAGAAAGGCCTTTTTTCTGCTGATAGAAGATCTGCATTTAAAAAAAAATATAATTAGTTTGATTTCAGTCATCTACTCAACATTTCTAAGCCACTTGCCAAATGATCCCAGGTGTGGGATTGCAGCAGGTAATTTCCTGCACCGTATTTGTGGGGATGATTTTCTGTGTTAGAAGATGATATCAGCTCACCTGGCCCCTCAGTGACAGAGAAATCCTTTGTTTATTCATTTAGTAAGCAGATTAACCCTAATGAATATGGCTTCCTGGAAATAGATACAGGGGACAATAGCAGAGTGAGGAGTGGGGAGAAATGGGGCAAATTCCCTTTTCTTTCTTCACTTTTAAATAATAGTGGCTTTCAGAGCAGGGTGTTTTAAAGCCGAAAGGAACGTGAAATATGTCAGCCAGAAATTCTTGATTTTGAACAAAATCTTTTGTGGTTCAAAGAGGTACTGGGGCTTCCTTAGTGTGTCTGCTACAATTGTGCCCTATTGAACCTGTTGGAATGTTTTGTCCTGTCAAAAAGGAGAACAAAGTGAGCATCTGAGATACCTGCACTGAATAGCACTTAAATCCTAAAATTGGAGGACCTCAGTGTGTGTTTTATGTTGTTAGTCCTCAGTGTTTTGTGGGATAGGGGGGTATTTTTTAATAATTATTTCATTGAGTTAGGGGTTCATAACATAATCTGCCTTTTAAATAGATCATGCATTCTACTAGACAACCAGAGAAGAGCATTAGAGTCTTGATGGCTGAAATAATTTGATTTTATTTATTTTATTTCACGGGGATAAAGCTGTGGAATTGTGTGTTAAGGTGTGTGTTGTATCCCTGTCACCTGAGTAGCTGTACTGGATGGGGAGGCAGTGTCCATACAGGGTTAGGCTGCTCATCTTACTTTATTTGCAGTCGTTCTCTCATCTTGAGCTGGCACAGAAAAGCTTCAAGAAGCATTTGAAGCAGCACAGTTTGTTGTGTGCCTGTTGGATGATGTATCCAAGTGTCCTGCACAAGGCTCAGGAAAGGCTTGACCATTATAACGTGGATTTAAATAAATGAGGAGTTATTTCTCTGCTCTTGACGTGATATTGGACTTTTGTTCATAACCCAGTGTGAGAATCTGCCTGGAAAAGTAGAGGAGGTGAATCCCAAAGCCCTGAGAAATAAAGGGAAAGAGGGTCAGTGCCTTCAGGGCTATAAATCAGGCTCGTTGTGGTGTTAGATGCAGGTTCGCAGCAGTATCACTCAGTTTGTGTTTGAACAGCATGAATAAATTAACTTATTCGAGCTCAAAGAGGGAATAATGTCATGGTGAATTACGTTGTGTCTGTGTTAGTAATTCTGTATTTTTTAATGCATACACACACTAAATAGTGTTTGAAATTAGGGGAAAACAGTTTGCTAGCTCAGATCACTGCTGTAAGCTACTAGTCAAAGTGTAGACATGAGTACAATGAATGATTTTGCTGCATATGAGAGGGGAACAATTTCTTGCATTTTTATGTGACTGGTACTTGAGATACATTATTCCCAAGACAGGGATGTGTAGACACAGATGTGAAAATCTCTTAACTTCCAACCAAACTTTTCCAGATCTTATCACTGTAATTTATTCTTTACTCTCTGTAGACTAGAAAAATGTCTTCTTTCACATAACTTTATACATTGGAGGGACAGGCAAGTTCTGTTCTACCACATGGTGAGTGTTGAAGATCGGATGCCGTTGCCTTTAACACGCTGACTTTTGTAGCTGCCTGTAAAAACTCTAGAGTTTCAGAGGGGAAGTGAAAAAACAGAATTTACCTTTCCACAAAGAAGAAAAGTTTCCATTGTTCCTCAGTTCCATCGCTGAAAAGTATAAACGGGCAGGAGCAAATAATTTTTTGGAAGTGAACATCTATACATGGGGATGTGTGTATCTGTATCAGGCAGCAATAAATTACAAAGGAATATGTTTGCTTTGTATGGAGATTGTTTTATCCTTCTTAAAGCTACTATTTATATAACCTTTAACCAAACTGAGAGTAGCCAAAGGATTTTTGAGAGTGAGAAGTGTTTTTCTGACTGGGGTGGGTAAGAGCTCAGTCCCCTCCCCTCGTGCAGCCGCTGTGCAGGAACTCACCACGCTGACATCCAGACAATCTGCCAGAGATTATTTTATTCCCCTGCATGTGAAAGCTTAAAATAGATACATGTCACATTAGGTGTCATTAAAATAGAGCTTGTGATAACTAAATAATAAATTTAGTGGTACCTAATTACTTTCAGAACATGTTGACACAGTTGCCAGAGATGACGGTCGTGGGGAGCCTTTGGAAGGAGCAAAGACTGTCTGTATTATCAGAGGGGTTTTTTTTCCTTTTAGTAAAAACCAAAGGACAACAGTCATTATACGATTCTGTACTTTAAGTATTTTCATAATCCAACATAAATTGGCCCACCCAAGGATTATGTCTGTCTTATAAGGATGTGTTTATATAGTCATTGGGTGAAAGATTGCAGAAGTTGAACCACTAGTTTTGAAAGTCGAGCCAGACCAGGAAAAATCAGGATACAATTTGGCACTTATGGAGACTAAATGATTTCCTTTTTAGCTGCTGATTTCTACTGGGAAATGTATCCTTGGACTGAAAATTGCATCCGGAAAAATGTTTATGTAGTGTTTTTCAAATGACTGATTATTCCTCTAACCTTTAACACGCACTGTGTGTGATTTTCTTCCTTATTAACTCTTTCACAACCAAATGAACGATTTCCTTCACTGTAAATAAAATTAAGTACGTGTTTCAATTCATGCAATGCTTTAATGCTGTAATAACACAGAAGCTGGGGATTTTATTGAGTCAGTAACACAGGGAAATCCAGCTCAGACTCTGCTGGAAGAGGAATATCCTGCTTAGACCATGAGGCAGGCAGAGCATACAAACTTTTTATCCTGATTACTGCAGAGAAGGAGAACAAAACTGTTCCTAACATACCATTAGATGCAGTTTTCTGCCAGCCAGAGGAGATCTCCCCAAGGCATGTGGCTGAGGTAGAGGGACCGTGCTGCCAGCTACTGGCTATTAGTTGCTGCTGAATGCAGTGAATTAATTCATTGTGGGCTTGGGGTTTGTCTGCAGGGGAATTCATTAGTGCTGCTAGAACAGAACCAGGAGTTTGAGAGAGATCCACAGATGCTCTGTCTGGAGTTCAAGTGTTTTCAGTGGTGGTGTTTTCACATAAGGACATACCACAATTCGCTATAATCACGTCATCGTTATCCTTGTGTAGAACATCCTCGTGGGGTGTCTTTCCTTGCATCCAGAACCTCCTGGATGCAGGGTGGGAGTTTGGTTTCAGAGCAGCAGCCTGACCTTGCTCCCCTTGGCTGAGGTGACCATGTAAACACGACAGGGTGGGACTGAGCCACATGTTTTTAAAAGGCATCTGAAGTGATCCTGCACGGAGTGGATCCCACACTAACAGACGGGTGAGTCTGGAACCAGAGCTTCCATTTTGGCAGAGCTGTCCGTAAATGATGGCTGATGTTTTCCTGTGTAGAAACACACCAAAATTCCAGGTAAATTTTTTGGGTTTCTGTAAAAGGTATCACCCAGCCCATCTCAAGTTGTGTACTCAGTAAAAATTGCTTGAATGAAAAGGCGACAGAAGAAAAGCACATCAAGAACATTCTTATAGTCACTGCTCCTCATGGTCTGGTCCAAAGGACAGGTTTGTGTCCTGTGAGATGAAGCAGAGTCGGAAAGAAATGAAATTCCAGCCCTGCCAATCCTGATGGATTCATGCAGAGATGTCCAGTGCTCCTCATCTTCCTGGGGCCCCGCGCCAGTAGCAGCGTTCGTGCTCGATGGGGTGATCTGTCTGTCCTTCTGGCATCAGCTGGGGATTAGCTGCTGAAAAACAAAGGCTGATATTCCTTGTGGCAACTGCAGCGGTCATTCTTGGCCTGGTGGGATAAGGGGAAGTGCCTGGCAGCTGCTATTTTCTTTCATCTCTTCTTCCAGCTCTTTTTTGGTCGTTTTCTCCTGCGGAGTTTTGGGTTTATGCAGGAAGGTTTGTATTTATAAGCAAACAGAGGGTGCAGCCCTGCTTACCTCAGATAGCTTTTCCCAGGAGCTGCAATTCCCAGGCAGTCTCTTGTATTTGAGGCCGTAATGGGTTTAGGAAATTCATAGAATGTTAGCAGTCAAACGCCTTTTAACCACCTATCGATGGAGTGAAATTTGGCAGATGACAGAGGGAACCTCACATTTTATTCCTAAAGTCTAAATAGCTTGTCAGCCGTGCAGAGCCCCTTGAATTTATGAGATCTGAACGTTGGGGTTTGGGGTTTTTTTTTTCATGTGGAACCCAGCAGAGCCTCTGACGGAAACTGTTGACCCTTCTTTGTGCTGTTTCTTTACTGTCTCGTCAGACATCTGGAAAACAGCATGTTTGCAGTCATTTCACAACATAATTTTGCATTTACATCATGTGTTATCTGGTAAAAGTTTTCTTGTTTTTCAAGAGGGAGTGGGGGGGGAGAGGGGGGGAAGAGGTGGAAAGAAGGCAAAGAAAAATCAGCAAGTCGAAGGCTGCCGCGAGGTCAAGTGGTGACGGTGGATGCTGCCTGTCCTTGAACACATGTTGAGCTCCGAAAAAGCCAAGGCAGTTCCCCAAAATTTGGTAACCATTATAGTACTTCCGAAGTGAGTTCCGGCTGTCAGGCCCGAGGTGGAGGGGGAAGGGGCCACGCTGAGTTTCCCCCGTTGTTGCACACCAGGGTTTGAGCCTGGCAGCTGATGAGGGCGAGCAGAACGTCACGCAAGGCAGAGCTAGACAGGAAAGGGCTGTTTGGAGAGAGGATCAGGAGATCAGCAGAGGAGCTGTGAACTTTACATGCGACCGAGGGCAGCGAGTGCTGCGCGAGCCACCTGAGGGCTCGGGGATCAGAAAGGAAATTAAAGGATCATTTAAGTGGAGTGGGACCAGACAACTGAAATGACGATTTTCATCTCTGAGAAAGGAACACTGGGGTATATTGAATTCTTTGAAGTAACGGAGCGCGGTGGATGGAGGGAATATTTTCGTTGCATTCCACGCTCTGGTTTAGCAGCTTCTCTAATGGAACCCATCTCTAACTTTCCTAAACCACCTATTTATAGCACTCAAAAGATGGGACTTCAGAGCACATCGTGTCCCCCTTAACTGAACCTGTGTGCTCTTTCCAGTGATCTGAAACTAGCCAGAGATCTTCTAAATTCAGATGAGTATTAATTACTGAGCATAATTAGCAGATTTTTGCTTGTATTTTGATTACATAGTAAATATTTTTATGTTGCTCATGGTAACCCCTTTAATTCTAATAAACCTGAGCGTGAGCCTCAAGCTCTCCAGAAGTTCATGATGAGTTCACAGAGAAGATTGTCTCTTTTCCCTTCCCCTGTTCAGGATTAAGCCTTTGGTCAGAAGCTCCTCTATCCCAGTGGTGCTCTCTGTTGCTTTGGGAATAGTTTGGCAGAGGTTGGGCACGAGGTCCTGCCAGTCCAGGTCCTGAGGAAGCCTGTTAACACCCTGGCAGAGAACCTCTGCTAATGGGGCATTGCAAAGAGAGAAAAATCTACTGCTGCTAAAGCTCAGGACATTTATACTTTTTAATTTAATTCAGAGTTAAACTCAGAATCCAAACCTGTGTTAAAACTACTGTTATATGAGACTCAGAAGCTGACTTGGCTGTGGCTGTACATCCCACCAGAGGAATAGAAAACAATGAAGCCCGTGCAAGATCTCAAAATTTGGGCCATGTAGAAGCATTTGCACGTGCCTTTGTTCACCTCCCAGCTCTAACTGAATCCATTCTACAGTTGATACAGTCCAAACTTCAAGGAAAAGAAAGCACACATCAGTAAATAACTCTGGTTTGTTGGCTTAGGACTGTAGGTTTTTCTACAGAAGTGCTAAATTTTAGTGCTGGAGTCGTCTCCAGGGATGTGATTCCTGGACCCTCCTGGGCTTTGGAAGTAGCCACAGTGGAAGATTCTTCTTTTTCTGTGATCTTTCCATGTATGGCCATAATGGCTTTATCTCCATGGGCCAGGTTTCCAGGTACCATAGAGATGGGTCTTAACAGGGAAAAAAACTGTGGATGGCTGCAGTTGTGGTTTTGGAAAAGCTTGCTCTGGGATTTTTGTTTAACAGCTGTTGGATGGGAGGATGCTTAGTTTGCTAATTTGGGTGCCAACGCTCCGTTGGGTTATTTCATAGTGGGACTGGCATCCGGCTGCGTGGGGAAAGGCAGGAGGGCCTGGGGGTGCTTTCAGCTTCTTGCTGTGATGTGTTTGGCAAGTGTTGATGCAGACTGGGGGATTTGGACAATTTTGAGGAATAAAAACAACTCTGGAAATATTAATTGTTTCTGCAGTTGGAACGTCAGGCAGTAGCTTTAAAGGGATCAGATGCAGGGAGATGGGTGTGAGCACAGATAACCTATGCAGATATTTTCCTTTTAAGATGACTTCTGTTGTGTTTATAAATAACCTCTGAAAACAAAAGAAATGGATGTTCCTCTTCCATTGCAGTAATATAGGTGTCTTGGGAATGTGTTATCTACTATCCATTTCCCTTTCCTCCTCATCCTGTTTCGTTGCATACTGATTTTTTTTGGTCTACAAATTGCAGGACAGCAGCACTGGGTATCCATTACCAAGTTTGTTTCCCTGAATGCTTTCTAGCAGGAGGCACACATGGAATACGCTGAATTAGTGGAACCAAGCTCAAGGGTGAGAGCACGTTCCCCCTTTATCAATCAAGTCCCTTTATACAGTGAGAACAATTTGTGTGCAGGAGGCTTTTAAATAATCCCTCCGAGTGCCAGTCCTGCTGAGCCTAGAAGGTAGGGATGGTTCACTGAGTTATTATTTTGATGTAGGCCTTTCTTCCTTGAGGCCACTGAGCCTTCAGGTTTCTCCAAGCCTTTAGTGGTCTGCACTTCTCTGTTATTCTTTCCCTGAGAGTGCTGATTAGTGACTTGCGGTGTGGATGCTGATTTATCGCAGCTGAGAGTTGCCCCTTGGGGGCTGAGCAGAAACACTCATGAAGGAGCCCTGATTAAAAAGAGTGGTAATGAAGACAAATGTTTCGGAGGGAGTCAAGAGCAAACCAGGCCTTGGCATTCCCACTGCTCCTCTGAGCTTTTGGAGAGGAGGTAACAGTGGCCAAAGGAAATATTTCCCCCTTGTTGTTTATTTCTCATGGCACTGGAAAAATTTTTCTTTTCCTCCTGGGTGTTCTAACTCTCACTTGTTAACTGCTTTTCATGCAGGGTTGCAATTAACCCTTGGCAGATACTTACCATGTTCCCTTTATATTCACTCTATACATAAAGAAGTTTTTATGTTTTGACCTGTTAACCATTTTAAGATTCTTTAAACTTGACAGTTTCATCTAATTTCTCACGTCATTAAATCGTACTTTATTTTCCAGCAGTCCATTCACAGGAGGTTTGGTGTTTGTTTGATATCTTTAATCATCTTTTTTTCCACACTGCCCTTTATAATAAGGTAAAAGAATGACAAAAATTAATGCTTACAATCAGGTTTTAAATCACAGAGAGGTCAGAAAGTTCCTATCTAGTGCTGGATGTGTGACTAGAGACACATCTCCAAAGCTCATTTGTAGGTTCTGGTTGGTCTGACACTTCTATTAACTAGGAATTCAAATCAAAAATAAATGGAATGGTTTCACTCTATTGTAGGTTGGTTGGGTTTTTTTAATTCTGTGGGTTTTTCCATTTTTCAAGATCAGCCTGGGCTATAATTGATGTCTGAACTAAAAGCTGAGTACGTGGAAAAACACGTCCTGCCTTTACTGGTCTTTGTGTCCCACGTGCAGGGATGAGGTAGGTCTGTTAAAATCCATCCTGCTTTCTGTGGTTACCTTCTTGTCAGATTTGTGTTCACGTGGGGATGCTGTGGGTCCAGGGGGATCTCTCCACTGCAGGGCTGTTTATTGAAGCAGCAGTGACACACCAAGACCAGTCATAGTCTCTGAACAGGAGCTGATGCTGCTGCACAAGGCTCTTCCTTGGAAGGTGCAGGACTTGTCCCTGCTGTGTCTCCCCTGGTTCCTGTCAGCCTCTTGTCCCTCCAAGTGCCCCTGAGGGGCTGCTCTGCCCTTGGGCACTTCCACACATCCTCCCAATTTGGGATTGACTGGAAAGGTGAGGAGAGTTTGCTCCCTCACCTCTTCCAAAACGACAGACCCAGCACAGCCCCTCAAGATACTCCGCTTCCTACGAGGTACAGAGTGACCTGTTCATCCCTTCTGTCCGAGCTTGGGTGTCTAAAACAGCAGACAAACCCAAAGGTCAAGTGCAGTTGGATAACTGTGCTGTGATCTGCATCTCAGATGGGTAAATCTGATGCACATCCCAGAGACAGGAACTCTGGTGAATGTGGACACTGTGCCATCCTTGCAGTTCTCCTCCCTTGGGAATCAAGTGAAGAGCTGGACACTTCCTCATCCATGAGAATCTGTGGATCGCTCTCTGCATTCAGTGAGAATTTCAGGATATTTTCCAAATGCTAATTAACTTTCTCATGAAATTTTAGCTCATGCTTTGCTTCAGAACGACATTCTGACCTATCATGCAGAGGGTTCTTTTTCTTCCTAAAATAGTGTGATAAAAAAACAGCTCACCCCAGGAAAAAAACAAGAAGCAGGGGTTTCTCTGATTGACTGGCCTCGTTCATGATGCACCCAAAAGGTCAAAGACTGTTTTGAGAAAGTATTTTAAAGGATGGGTCTGTGTTTTCTCTCTGTCTGAGAAGCTACTTACAATTTCCATAGTAGTTACTGCAGTGTTAAATAAACTTATTGTACATCTAAGGCTGCTATTTAATCAGGCTTATGCTGATTCTAATTCTGATACTTCCAAACTATTAGAATGTGAACATTGTCCAGCATTAGGTTTGAAAAAGAAAACAAAAATGAAGGTTCCTTATTATCATTGTGTCCAACTGAATTATTTTGTGTGGAAATGCCATAGAGTGAAGCAGCACTGGGGACCCTGCACTTCATGATGGGTGAAAGGTTGGGATTTGGTGCCAGGCTTTTTAACTTGTCTTTAAACTTTTTTTAATTACTCAACTGCTTTGAAAATCCAGATGACATGAGAAGCTTTCAGAGCTGGCTAAAGAATCTCAAAGGCTTGTGAAATTTTAGAAGTGGCTTTTGAAAGTTATTTTTGAAAGTACCATTTGGGTTTTAGTTCCATGTGAACTAATCTGCATTTACTCCATAATTGTATAGAATTCAGGAAATGCTGATTACGTGTTTCTAAGTGAAAAGCCATGTGAGCTTTTTGATGTGAGAAATTGAGTATACAAGGGAGCTACATCTTGTTAGTAACAGTGTCTGGGCCATTAAGAGATCACAGCAACTGGTGGAAGTTCTGTGGCACCAGCCTTTGTCTCTGAGCCACTGCACTAGTCAGAAATTTGGGAATTTTGGGGTTTAAATCTGATTAACTTGTGGGTGTTGGAGAGCTAGTTTGAGGCTGGCATTGCTGCACTAGTCAGCTTGCATCACCATCAGCTGCCCACTAATTATCAGGAAATTTATAGCTGCATTAGGTAAATGTCACTTCACTGCAGTGGCCTGGAATAAGAGTGTTTTCTGCTCTGAATTAGCACCATGGGCACGTCTCAGTGAGGGGCTACCCAAGCAAGAGAAGGGCTTGATTTATGCACAGGCATATTAGGGTTTTAAGAAAGGGTAGCTGAAAGATGCTGTGTTGCTTTTTTGAACCGTAACATCTCCCCCATCGTAAATGTGTGTTTGTTTATTCATTAGACATAATCACATGTAAAGTGTTTAAAAATAATTTGCTAATTCCAGAACGGAGCTGCGTTCAGCAACGTGATATTCTGTGTGTGCTCCATCTGCAAGAGCTTCAGAAGGATAATCCAGAGCAAGGGTGGCTTGGTCTGTGCTCCTTTTGGTGAAAATCAGGGTTGGGAGATGTGATACTTCTGCAAATCTAAGTAGCTTTTCTCAAATGTTACAGAATTAAATGATATTACAGCAGTAGCCTCTTGGGCTGAGATTTTGGGCAAACAGTCAGGGGTGCACAGTTGTCCATTCTGATGCACAAACCTCCTTTGGAAAAAGCTGAAGGATCTCACCTCCCTGAAGGCTCAAGATAAAAGAAACTTGAATGTTAAAAATATATCTATACATAAAAAAATCCACCTTCATTCCTAATGCACTGGAAATAAAGTCCCCAACTCTTCCCAGAAGACCCTCATGGAATTCTCGGTGCTTCAGAGAGATGCCAGAGTATCTGAAGAGTTGCCACTATGAATTCCTCAAAAATACCAGAATGAATGATGGCTGCTCTTCTGTGAATGACATCTCAGCAATTCCAACACGCTGTAAAAATAGAGGGCCACTTAAGAAATGCTGGCTAAATTCGAGGCAAACTTATCCTTTACATCTGTTTTAAGGAACTAAATAGCTTTAGTGGTTCTTTTGCATTTTTCTACCATAAAATCAACTGTAAACTTCTGAAAATTCATTTTCTAAATAAAATTGCACATGCTGGAGCTGTGCATGGTATAAATTTTCCCAATAACTTCTGAAACGATGATTTTTAGAAAACTATAAAAGGAATCTTCCAACTTTCCTTTACAGTGTTGGTTGCTTGCTTTATAATAAATAACAGGCAAGTGGACAGAAGTGATGTTTAACTAATTTTCTGCTGAATGAGAGCCTGGAATTAATGCTTCTTTCATATTGGTTTGAGATACCTCCCAGAACACTTCCTTAGTTATGTCTCACAAATCATAGAGTCATGGCACATTTCCTGTTGGGTTTAGATATCCTTCCAAAACACTTCCTTAATTATGTCTCCCTTCACAAGTCATAGAATCATAGAATTATTAGGGTTGGAAGAGACCTTTAGGATGATCAAGTCCAACAACCCAGCACCACCATCACATAAACCACAGCCTCAAGTGCCACATCCACGTGTTTTTTGAACACTTCCAGGGATGGTGACTCCACCATTTCCCTGGGCAGCCCCTTCAATGCTTTACAACCCTTTTCCATGAAAAAATTCTTCATATCTAAACCTTCCCTGGCTATAAAGCAAGAAACAAAAATTGGAGGCAAAGCATCCCTTCTTTCTGTTTGCTGAGCCCCAACCCATCTCGATTCCTGGATGTTTGTGGGATGCAGGAAAGGTACCCCCCACCCAAGGCTGTGACCCAGGAGAGTCACTGTGGGTAATTAGGCAGCAGCAGAGATTGGAAGAAAGTTGCTGTCCAGTATTAAGCACTTGGCCTCCCTTCTGTTTTCACTCTTGCTGCTTTTAAGGTTCAAAGTGCTGCAGATCAGACAAAGCTTTGGGATGCTGCATTCAGGAGGCCTTTCTTCTGCGTCAGTAACACGAGCGTTGGCACAGGCCAACCCAGCCACTTACTTCAAAAGGAGCTTTTTATTAGATAAGAGCAGATACTTACACATCCTCGTCAGAGGAATATAATTTTTACAAAAGACAATTCTGCCTGCGGGTCTGTTTCAAGGTTGTATTGAAGTTGCTTCCCTTTGTTCTTCATGAGATACACACACACACACACCCCCTGACCCCCTCCTTCTGCCAGACCTCCCAGTTCCAGCATGCAAGGGAAGGGTTGAGGTTCTGGAAGTAAATTCAGCCTAAAACAGGTTTACTGCAGGCTTTAAAGCTGTCCTGAGAGAGAAGACTTCATGCCTTCCCCTGCTCAGTTAATGGTGTTGAGTTCTTCCCCAGTACACTCAGCAGGCAAACAGTGATTGCTTTAGGTTTTATATGTGGTGTGTCTCAGGGTTTAATTACCTTGTCTTAGGTGAGGGATGATTTTACTTGGGAATTTTGAATTTAACTCAGGTGGAGCAGGACCAAGCCATAAAACCAGACATCAGTCAGCTGTACCTTGTAAGCAGGTTTATGTTAATGTGCCAAACATGCTTCTGGTGCTCCACGTTTCCTACTGCAAAGTCTGACTTGCTCCTGGAGGTTTTCCTGTATTTAACTGTTTGTATGTGATACCTTAGCTTTGATACTGGAATTTTATTTCTTTTACCGTTGCACCAGTCAGATGTTAAGGGTTGGTAAGAACTAAATATGAATCTGCTGTTTCTCTGGTCATTAATGCCAGACTTGACAAAGTTTTACCTACATGCCATGTGCAAAAGTTCTTTTTCATGGCTAGAGAAGTGATTGGCAAAGTTGTAATTCTGTTGATGTCAATCAGTATCTTCAATCACACCCATCCCAAAATATTTGTGTGTTTTGCTAAAGATACATGGAAGGATGAAAGAACTGAAATAAATAAAATTAAAGGAAATAAGATAAGAGTCCTCTGGAAATGAAAATTATTGTTACTGCCTCTGTCCATATTCACACACCCCTGTATCTTTCCAATTTGATTTGCCTGCCTTGGAAACAAGTCACAGAATCTCAGAGTGGGTTGGATTGTAAAGGACCTTAAAGCTCATCTCATTCCAACCCCTGCCAAGGGTGACTTTTCCCTCATGGTTCTCCCTCCCCATCTGAGAGCTGCATTCATATTCTTTTTCTAGCCAAGATCATCCTCTGCTCCAGAAGTTAAAGCATTCCTGAGATGGCAAATGGCTTGGAAGGTTTGCTTCAAAAGATGCCTAATTACTGCATGTATTTATAGCCCTTATTGTAAATGCTGGTCTCCAGGGAAACAGGGAAGCACAGGGCAAGTGCTGGGAGAGGGAGACGTGGCTCCTGGGTGGATGTTGGAAGGCTCTGAGCCTTGGAGTCCCTTCAGCCCAGCGTTCTGGTGGCTGGTTAATGTTTTGTAAGCTGGGCAGGTTGATCTTCTGGAATGCAGGAGTGTGTTGCATACGTCTCTGTAACAGTCAGGGGAGGGTTTCTCATCTGCAATGGTAAATTAATAAACAGCCAGCCTGTTCTTGCATCAAACTTTTATACTTGTGCTTTTCTATAAGAAATGACCTTATATAATTAGGTACATTACAATCCCATGAATTTGTATCAAATATATATATATATATATATATATATGGTGGGGCATTGGCTACTGCATGATGTAAAATCTTGTTATGTTCTAGTTTGGAAGTGTTCTCACAAGCACTGTCTGGGTAAAAGACACGTTTCCCTCTAAATTTAAGCTGATTGATCATTTTGCAAATGTGTTACTGCTTTGATGCAAACAGAATTCCAGAATGGATAAATGAACTCCTCATGCACCACAAGCACAGCGTTTGATGGGGGTGTTTTATTGCTGCCTTTCCCCATGTTTTGTGCAGAGCTGCTCAGCATTAAACGTGGTGCTTTAAAAATACTTCGTACAGTGATCCCAGAACATACATAATTTTGAGCAACTTTACTGACAATTGCTTTTTTATGGGCCTTGATGGAAGAGAATGACAATCCTTGTGTTCCCTGGAGGAATGTCTGTCTTTGCAGACAGAGACACTGTTGTGATTTTATCCGGGATCTGAGTCAGTACAGCCTCCCAATTTGGGACTAGTCAGGAAGGTTGAGGTGTGGAGCAGGGATGTGGCAGCTGTCCCCTGGGAAGGCTGGTGACATTGGAGTCTGTCTTAGGCCCTTTGTGTTGGGTATGACAGCCTGATTTAATGGGATCCTTAGGATGGCTGCTCCCAGTCTGGCATCCTCTTACCCAGGGCACTGCTGAATGGAGCCTCAATATGTTTCCCCCCACCCCCAGCTCTTAAATCCTCATTAACCAGCTGACAACATGAAAGCAAGACACGGGACACTTTTCTTTGGTCAGTTCTGGGCACCATTGAGCGAGATGGAAAGCAGGGAGCCAGCCCTTCCACAAGTGTCCCAGCCTCTCTTGTTTCCCAGAGTGATGCTGGAGCAGTTCCTGCTCCACACGACAACTCGTTGAATGCAAATAAAGGATGTTAATCCAGCCTCATTGTTCCAGGGTCAAACACCAAAAAAAAAGGAGAAATCAGTCAGGGTGACAGTGTGGTAAATCGTGTTTGTTTGCTTTGCACATTAGGTTGGGTTCTTTCTCTTGTTTTGAGCCATCATTTCAGCGTGTGCTTTCCCTTCCCTGCCCCAGTGTGTGAGAGAGCAGCATTCCAGCTGGGTTCGCTCTTCCTCCCGAGGTGAGGACTTTTGTCCTCTCTTTGTTGTTATGCAATATTGTGCTGCTTTCAGTGATGAAGGGGAGGGGGGGAGAACTGTCTGCCAATAGGACCGTGATATTTGGATGATTTATCTCATTCCTCTTCTGAGTAACCTAACTTTGACATTACTCGTGAACTCGGAGCCTTGCTTGCGTTGTTCTTGCTGGTAGAAAACATAGCAAGGATGTAGTGGGTAATTGAACCCAGATGCACCGAGGGCTGCTCAGCCAGACTGTTATTTTAGCCTACACTAGTAGGTTTTTAATACGAGTTTGACCTTACTTTGAAACATTCTCAAAATACCATACTTTTATATCAATTTATACACCCCTGCTTTAAGACGGGGCAGAGCCATTCGCAAAAGTAATGAAACACTTTCTACCTGTTAATGCAGGAGATAGAGAAAGAGTTTGGGAGCTAATTTATGCATCTGAGGAACAAGCTCTACGTGCTGCCTGTCTAATCAGAGCATTATCATGTGCCTGGGGTTGGGATCGTGACCATCAGGGGAAATGCTTTCCCTGTGCCTCTTGTATGTGCCTGCCCCTGCAGTCAGGAGACACACTGGGTGTCTCACACTGAGCTTTTAGGTGCTCAGTGGTAGGAAGCTTTACCCACAGTCCACGTCAGTAAGTTATTCAACAGAGTTTAATAGCCACGGTACAAATTCATCTTCATTATTTTTAATGGCAGGTAAATGTTTGGTGCCCGTGTTGTGTGAGGTTAAGCTGCATTAAACAGCTTAGAATTGCATTCCTGATTGAAAAAAGTAAAAAAACCCCAAACCAGCCCGTGTTTCTCTGCCAGAATGGTAGTTGGATTTTGACATACATGTGATGTGCTTTCCATATCCACTCTGTGTTTTCCTAAAGGAGGACGGAGCAGAGCCGTGTTCCCCTCCTCAATACAGGCTTTGTCAGTAACAACTGAGCACAAAAAATCTTATGTATAGTTCCATTTCCTGGGAAGATAGCATACCTTTTTCTGCTTAAGCAGAACTGGGTTTCATTCATTAGTGCTCCACTCAGGTGGAACTGAGGTTGCTGCCTTTCTTGTGTGTCTGAATAATTACTCTTTAATAAAGAATAATAAAGGAATTAAAATTTTGTGGTTGTACATCAACATCCTGAAGTAAAGTAATACCGAAACAAGATTTTGTGGTAGATCTGGAAGCTAAATACTTAAATTGATTTATTTTTTTCCATTTCACTCTAATTTAGGGTTAATTCTTTTAACTGCTCATGGTGAAACAGAGAAGGGATATTTAAGGGCTATCGAAAGCGAGTGGGTTGAAGTTATTTTAAATTATTCTCGAGGTGTTGCTGTGCCCACTCCATGTTCAGCTGGCGTGGTGCTGCCCCTCATTCCCAGCCGTGGTCCAGTGCTTGGTGTGAAAACCAAAGCTTTAATCGGGGTGATGGTGGCAAACGGCTTTAAACCTGTTTGGCTTTGGGCACTGCAGCTTAAAACACAGAAAGCAAGAAATTAAAAATGGGTTAGTGTTTTTCTTTCTGTTCTCTTATCAGAAATGTTCACTCAGACTATAACAACTGTTAGAACAAGATAACAACTTCAGGCCAGCTGTCAAATGTTTACCATTATCAAACCTCTCCCTAGGGTAAGATGCGACTTTGGCTCGCCTCACCGGCAGTAATTTAATTTTTCCTTCGTTCTGACTCGGAAATGGCAGCATTTTTCAAAGCTTCCTCCCACTGATGGCTGAAATTTTCCTTGTGAAATGATTTCCACCAGTCTTGAATCTTTCTTGCTTCTGCCGTCTTCACCTTTCCTGATGGTTCTGCAACTCATCACCAGCTATGCGAACTGACAGTTCACATCCTGGGGCAGCAGCCGGGGCTGGCCTGCAGAAAGGAGCAGCCTGACCAAATTTACGCTCACAAGATCTCTTAATTCACAAAAGCATTTGCTCTAGTTCCTGCTCTCTGCTGCAGGGGCTTTTGGGGGGGGAGCAGGAGCGGTCGGAGGGGAGAGAGGCTCTCTTCACACTCTGCTGAGTCCACAGCCTTCCGAGATGGAAAACAGACGGAAAGAGACATTTCCAGCCATCTTGCTGATCTGTGCAGGGGTTCACTGAACTGTGCAACATAGCACCAGACCCATGTATCATTTAATGTGCTAATTTCTTCTTTCTTTTTTTTTTTTTTCCTCCTCCTTCTTTTTTGAGTGAAGCAGTTTCTCATTTTGTTGACAAGCATATTAAAATTCAAAGTGGAAACAGTTAAAAGAGAACCTAAAATGCAAACTCAATACCCACTGGTTCCTTCCTCCTTTGACATTAGAGCTATGGAGAGATCTGCTTAGTTTTGAAAAGCCTCTGACAAATGAGAATAGTCAGAATAAGTTTTCTATTTGGTCTGAAGCGTTCAGAACATCGTGATTATTTTTTTTCCTCCCTCACAAGCTGAAACACATGCCATATGCTTGCCCAAATGCTTCCCCTTCTTGCACTGCAAGACAGATACGAAACTTTTGTTCCCCCTCTTTTCCTAGACAAGGATCTTATTCCTTCTCCCACCCAGGGCAGTTTGCAGCCAGAGAAAAGTGATGCTTCCTCTGGCCACCAGCACGGCTGGGTGTGCTCACTCCAGACCAAAAAGTCGTTCAAACACCTTTTTTTTGGAGATTCTTTGGCTCTCTGTCGTAAGCTTCTCCTAGGAATAACCCATTTTACATTTTTGTGATTACTTTGGAGAAAAAAATGTGCTATAATACCAGAATGTAAATGCAAGGAGAAACGACATTCCAAGTAATCTGATCACACTCCTGTAGTATTTGCTTTGGTACTTTCCTATCATTAACTATCCAGTTACTTAAGGAGCAGCTGCACAGTCTGGTAAATTAATATATGTTGTAGTCAGAAGTTTAGACAGAAGGAAAAGTTAATGTGGTTTGTCCTAACACAGATCCTGATCCTGTTAAGTGGTGTTCTGATTGAAGGTGGAGGAATTTTTCACTCTTTCATGTGTAAAATAGTCCTGTCTCTCAGTAAAGGTGGGGTTTTAAAAAATAAATATATATATATATTTTTAGTGGCATCTCATGTCCTTAGCATTAACTCTACTTGTATGTTCTGTTTTCAGAGCTTTCAGGCATTGTGAGAAATATATGAGAGATTTGCAAACAGGGGCAAGGAGGGGTCAGATGTATCAAATCCATGGATTCCAGCAAACAGAGACCCTGCCTTAGAAATGTGAATTAATAGGAGAGCTTCCTTCTGCACAGACTTAGAGGAGCACAGACTAGTGGTGTCTGGTCAAGGTATTTGTCATCTTAATAAACTGACAAAATGGAAAAATAAACACCAATCTTATCAGTCTGCATTTTTTGTTGGGGATGAAAGTGTTTGAAGAAAAATCATAAAGGAATCCATGGTAGCTCAAGGAGGTTAAACTCAACAGTTGTTTCCTTTGAAGTGTATGGCCACGAGGTTAATTGCCAAAACTGCTTGTGGAAAAGGTGGTAACAATTTAACAAGACTGTACAACTGCAGCGACTCAGATGAATATCAGGTGTTTGCAGACGGGCTTGGTTGGGGTTTGGGTTTTTTCTTTTCTTTTTTTTCTTTTTTTTTTCCCTAACAGGAAAAGAGGAGAAAAAAACCAGAATGAGAACCAGGGGACCGAGCTGGAGAAGAAAAACCCGACTAAACAGCCAATAATTCCTTGTTTGCTTTGCCAATGAGGCTGTAATTGGCCGGGAGGTCAATGGGAGCCGTGGATTGGCGGCTCCACTCCTTGGGACACGCAAGCGCCGCAGCTTTCCTGGCCCTTCTTTAGGCTCAGGTTTATTAATCCCAGCGAGGAGTTTACAGTTCAAGGCACAGGGGTTTGTATTTCAGCTTGTTCCAGAATTTATTCCTGCAGCTCTGGATCAGTCGGTTCATTTGTCCCTCTCTGAAGCTGCCGTACTTCGACATCTTTCTTAATTTAGTGGGAACAAAGTCTTTAAGCACAGAATTCCCTGAAGCCCTCCAGAAACCCAATTAGGTCAAGGCAATATCATAATTGGGAAGCTGAAATCCCTTACCATTAGTTACACTGGGTAAACAGAGATGCAGAAGTGTGATACAAACAGAAGGAGAAGAAATTCCTTTAATGTTGCTTTGCACTTCCAGAGAGGGAGAACCTCTATAATTTTAACAATATCATCAGGGTATTTTAATTTTGACAGCTTTCTCAGAATTCAGCAGTGGGGGTTTTTTTGTGTGTGTTTTATTTTATATCTGTAGCAATTTGTGGAACTTGAAAAATGTGTACAAAGAGCAGCTTTTTCAAGCTGTTTTCTTGTAGACAAAGAGTTGGCAATGCCTGAAAACAATGAGAAAGAAATCTTTGCATCGTTAACTAAACTCTTTGAACCTCAAAGAAAGTTTGTTTATGATGGAAAGCTCACAAATTCCTATTTACATGGATTTCTCTGTCAGATATCCCTTAATGAAGTGCAAGTTTTATTAACAGCAACTCAAATGATACTTTCATGGCTCGAAGTTCATCTGAGCAATCGGCAAAACTCTGAAACCTTTTTAGTAGAACATCTTGTCCTTGCTCAACTATAAAGCCAAAGCAGCAGCTTGGATCCTAATTTTAATGCAAACTGTAGATTTTTGTCTGTTGTTTTGCTGTTTTCATATTGTGTATTAAAAGCAAAATCTCTTCTGGGAAAAATGCTCCCTTTGCAGCCCAGAACTGTGTGCTCCAGCTGGAGCATCCCGGGGTGCTGCTGGTCACTACTCCCAGCAGTCAGGAAATGTTGTGTGCTGCTGTCTGTGGTGTAACATCTCCTGGGCCTGGTGAGGAATTGTGAATTTAGGGGGTGGTGGAATCACTCAAATAGTGACACTCTCGAGAACATCATTTAACCTGTCGCACACTCTGATAAACAGAGTTGAATCACCAAGTTGTGCCTGTGTGGGAAGTGATTCCAGCCAAAGGATGAGGGTTTGGAAACCTCTGGTTTCATCCTTTCCTGTAAGATCTGACTGAGAGAAAGCTCAGCTGGCTGCCAAACACCTTTAAATCTGCTGTAGTGTCTTGTCTGTCATAAGCCATTTATGTTTTTACAATTCAATTACGGTTCTTGCACTGTTCCTGTGCCAGGGATGTTCTACAGGTGGCAGGGACCCCAATTCCAGCCCTCCAGAAGGTACCTGCCAGTCCTGCTTTTTTATTAAACAGCTACAGAATTTATATAACACCATAAAGCATACCTCACACTTCTAAGAGAGAGAAGAACTCAGTTTACAAGGGTGATATCTCTGCAGTATTGATTTAGACTCTGCTTGTGAAGACAGTGGCATGTTGAAACTGTATGTTGCTTAACATAGACCTTATTTTTTCTATCTTTCAAGCTAAGGTGGTCTCTGATGGTATCCAGCAGGTCCATGTGACTCAGCAGACAGAAAACCTTTGCTTTTTTGGGGATTCCAAGGAAGACTCTCCGAGCTAGAGCAAAGACAAGCCAATCCTCCCTAATTTCTAAACTTTAATAATATTTCTTCTTCATTGTAAAAACACATACTCACTGCAAGACCTGGGGGGGAGAGATTCTCCATCATAGTTTTTATTTATAAAAAAAGAAAAAGGGAGGGGGAGAAGAGAGAAAAACAGGCTTTGCAATCTGCATATGCAAATCCTGCCGTGTCCCTTCTAGACAGGAGGAAACTCTAACTCTCAATAGATATTTCTTTTCTAAATTGGTGACAGACATGGACTGAGAACGTTCAAATGACTTCAGCTCTCTTTCTGCCTTCGTTATGGCAGGCAAGCAGATCACATATGGCATTATGGAAATCACTAAATGAAAACCATATTGATCAGCATTGAGAACAAATGTAAAAAAGCTGGGCTGAAGGAGGAGAGGTGGAGAAGTATGTTCCTCTCTTCAACCAGATAGGCCCTCGTTAAGGCCTTTAATCATTTATTAATGTAAACTCCCTCCTTCCCTTTCCACTCAAATTACCTCAGCCATAGAGCATCCTGCTCCATTTATCTTTTAATGTTTCCTTTATTTAATTTATTTTTAAGCTATACATTATACTTTTATTACAAAATCAAGGGGTTTTTTCTTTTCTAAAGGACAGTGCTGAGCAACCAGATTTGACATAAATGCCCCTGCACGAGCAGTAAGGGGAAGGACTGGTTTTTCCCTGGATGGCAGTGCTGGAGGAGTGGCAGTGAAAAGGAGTGTGTGTTACACAGCCTCCCCCACTTCACGCTGTTTGTAATTAAGGTTGTGTCAGCATTTCCATCATAAACCCTTGTTTACAGGGTTTATAATTCAGCTGTGAAAATTTGCTCCAGGCCAGATTTGACATACAAGGGTTCAAGCTCACAGCAAAGGAGACTTTACCCTCCCTCCCCCAAACTTAAAAGCTACTCAGTTCCAAAAATATAAAAAGGAGAAAAGGTGTAGTGGTGGGTTTTAAGGAACACTGGAAAATGTTATTAACCAAAAAAGGCCAATGCACTGTGTAAGTCTTTAAAATGCTGTGGAGACCCATATGTGAGAGAGTTGTGCCAGTTTGGGGAGAATTGGGGTTTTTTGGTCGGGCAGTGGATCACTGACTTGTAGTCATTCATAAGAATCTGGAGTGATGGACATCTCAATCCTGCTGTCCAGTTTCTTGAACACTCTGTCATTCTCTCACAGTTTAGTTTGCAATTTCCATGACAATAATTAGGGGGTTCTGCTCTGAAATTAGTGCTGGTTTATGCTCCTGACAAAGCTCTTGCTGGCCTGTGGGGTATTTCTCAGTCCCCTCTCAGCTGTTGAGCATAGGCTGTTCTTAGAGATAATAATACACTTTTTACTTAGAGTCTGCATCTTTCCCACAGCAGAAATAGTTTCACTGCCATTTTTTAATCCATTTGGTCAGATGTGTGTGTGTGTGTTTGGAGCAGTTGGGTATCTGTCTGTTCATTTAAAAATAACTAATAATCACGGAGAGCAGCCAGAACGGTCTCCCTGTGCCCAACACAGATGAAGAAGGTGGGAATAAGCAGGAAGCTGCACTGGTTGGGAGTGTTGGTGTGGGTCTGGTTCCAGCAGCACCACGTGCCTCGTGGGCTCGGGATCCAGGCACAGTGGGCACGGCGCTCCAGGAAGAGCACGTCAGCCTGGGCTGGGAATTTCTGGGCTGCTGTCAGCTTTAGTTAAATCCTTATCATTTTAATGTTTTCATATTCTCTGTGCTAACAGACTTCAAGTCTCAGCCTTGTAGATGGCTCCTGATTGATAGGGGATGATACTGGCGTCGCACGCTGCGGCGTGGACGTCTAATTTATTTTAAGTGCTCTTCCAGATTTTTTTGTGTGTGGGGGGAGAGGGGACAATTCCTAAGGGGCAGCAAAGATCCATCCAGTGATGTATCTATAAAATATGTGTGTAAAACATACCCCGTCCTTCCTCTCTTGCACACTCACCCACTTCCAACTTCTTTTCCTCTTTGACTCGCATTACAATCCTACTTTCCTTTCCCTGCTCTCAACATCAAACAGTATATAAATTACAGCCAGAGTGCTGTCTGTGGCAGACATACAGTCCTTGTTTGTGGCAGAAGAGCAGAGCATTAAACAGTGAGTGGACTATGCAGAGAGCTCTCTCTCTCTCTCTCTCTCTCTCGCCGTTCCCAGTGGGAGTGTTGTTTATAGAGCATTATAATTTATAACTGAGGAGAGTGGATTTAATTTCAGCGGAGGGGGCTCGCCAGCGGGGCGCCAGCCTGCAATCATATGAATCAGCAAGCTGCAAACTCTATTGAATGGAAAGTATTATCGCTGCCCACAAACGGACACTGTTTCTCCTTAAACAACTCCCTCGGTGCAGGAAGACGTTGTCTTCATTCATCTATTTTACATATCTACTCCTGTTTTAATTTTGCTGTTTCCTAAAAGTCTTTTCTTTTGTCGAATGCGTCTTTTTCTGGTGCTGCCCGACTTCCTGGGCTGACATTGGAAACTGATTATTGTCTGTATGTTGCTGATTTTGTAGCTCTTAGAGTTGCCTTTGCTTTTTAGCGTGTGTGTGTGTTTTGTTTTCGGTCTCTGAAAATGCCATTTCCCTCTGATCCTGTGTACAAGCAACTTTTATGGGAACCGAAGTTAAACATGCAAACAAGAGGATGATAATCCATTAGCATTAATATTGTAAAATGGTAGTCAGATTCAATCACAGGAAGTTTTATTTAATCATGGATGTTTTGTGCTTTTCTCTTGCACAAATGGAAACTCCTTTTCCCCCCCCCTCTTTAGTCTTGGAGAAGTTTAACATTTTGTCCTTTGAAATGAAACCATCAAATCCGTAATGAAGCCATATGACTTTCTGAAATACTTTCAAGCAGTTTTTGCTTTGATTATATTTTGTATCAGTTATTTTTGTGGTGTTCAAAACAAGGCTGACTCGTGGGCTGGTGTTTCCTATAAGGGTTTTATGCAGCTCTTGTAATTTATTAGACATTTGCAAGCAAAGCAGTAACACAATGCATTAACAGCCTATGGCAAATACAAGTTTTACACGAGTTACTATTTTTCTTTATCCTTCTTTTTATGAAATAATAGCTAAGCTTTAAAAAAATAACCCCAAGAGTGGGATATAGGACAGATGGGATGGAGTTACGGACCTGTGAGCTGGGGATTGGGCAGCAGAATACCTGAGAGCTGCCTCCTGTCTCCCCTTCAGAGCAAAGTTTTGGGGCAAGTTTGGGCATTTTTGAGGGATAGAAAGGGGTTTTTTTAAATCCCAAGCCACAGGCACCACTGGGAAATCACTGCTGGTACTGTGTGACACTGGGCTGGCCCAGGCTCTGCCCTGCCTGGGAAGGGGTGCTCAGAGGGCACCACTCCCCCAAACCCCCTCCAGAACTCCTCTCCCACTTCCCAAAGAAGGATTTCATCCTGTAGGAGGGCATGCTGTGTTAGGGGAGTGTATGTTAATTATCCAGCTCGTGTCCCACACAGCTGGATAAGGAGGATGGTCTTTCTTTTCCCTGCCCTACATTCTGATCTTCAGACCTGACTAAGGAGCTTTGTGTGTCTAGTGCTGATTGAACCGTGGGGGCTGACCCTTCCCCCCGCTCCAAAATCTGTGCCGTGGCATTCATTTGTGTGGATTCAGGAGCAGGATCAGGGCTACGTGATAATTGGCCTCATTCTGCACTCCTTTCCCAGGAAAACCCAGAGCCTTGGGATGGCAGCTCTGCTTCCTGCAGGAGTGCGAGGCCGCTCTCGAGGTGTGTCCCCTGCACGAATAACATTCCTGTGTTCCTTGCAGTTTTAAGCAATGACAAATAGCAGCTTATCTAATGTATTTTAAATAATTGTGGCTTTTTTGGTTTCATCTGCTCTGTAATTTGGCCTCACTAAAACAAGTTGTGCAGCTCCCCAGTCTCTGATGGATCTGATCGAAGTTGTGCTTTTGTTCAGCATCTCTAGCAGGGACATCAGTCTCTCTTTGCTTTGCATTGCATTTATGAGCATAATAAAGTTATTGCCCTCCTTTACACAGAGAGATTGTCCTGCATTAGCAAAAAAAGCCACATAAATTATTTGCAAATGAGTGGTTTGTTTTTTTGCTTATTGATTTCCCAGAAGTGGCAAAATGCTTTAGCTTATGTTCACGACTATTTATAAAATGTAAAATGTATTTTTCTCTCTGTGCCTCTTGGCACAGACAGTGAAATTTGTTAAAGGATTAAAGGCTACATCTGACTGTTCCTCCCTTAACCATTCCACAGACTTTTAAACAGGCTCCTTGACTGTATTTCCTATGCTTAACCTCATACTGAATTCCAAAGGTACATGAAATACTCGTGGCTCTTTAATTCCATAGCACCACATACGGCTCTTTTTGGTCCCCTTAGGGGGAAAAATGTTGTAAAATCCAAACCTGTAGGTAGATTGGAAAGATACAGCTCTGTACCTTCCAGTTTCACCTCATTACCTCTTTTGTATGTGTAAGAACTGTTCTGCACTCCAGAATGATCATATTTTATACTGTTTAAATCTGACTCAGAGCTAGTAAATATTTTGGGCACACAGAGTAAACTAGTTAGTGTTTAACTTGGGCTTGCAAAAGCCAACGTGGTTCACAGTGTTAACATTTTAATTTCTTGTTCATTCTGAGTGCAACGGGAATGAATTAAATCTGGCATTTTAAAATCATTAAGGATTTAAGTTATATTCCACCTTTCTTGTATAATTTCCCCAGCACTTTTGAGAAAACTTAAAATGCTGAAATACTGTAAAAATATTTTTTAATTCTGGTTGGAAAATAGGATGGTTTGTATCTGGAGCCTTCCTTTTCTCTGAGCTAATACATTTGCAACAAATGTGAGCAAAACCTGCGACGTGTTTCACGTGGACGGGGGGAATGTCACCTGAAGTACAGTCAGATGCAATTGTAGCATTTTGTGCAGCAGAACAACCTCTTGAGGAATGCTCAGTTAGGGAGGTCTGGCTGGTTTTATGTAGTTCAAAATTACTTGATCAAAGAATTTTAAGAAATAAAATGCAGGGCTAATCTTTATTGAAAATATACTTTTATTTTACTAGGTGACTTACTACTGTATAACACTGCTTATTTTAGCTTACATGTGCTCCTGCTGTAGGTCTCACTGTAATAAAGACATTTTTGGGTTTGCTTTGATGAAACTTCACAAGAGCCGTCTGTAGGGGAGAAATACAATTTCCCCTGTGCTTTAATTGGGCTCTGTCGTGTGTTTGGCTCAGTTAACCCAATCAAGGGAGCTGCATTCAGGGATCTGAGTGGATCTTATCAGCTCTGCACTCTCTGGCTCATGTTTTTCACTCGCTGCCCAGCTGAGAAATAAAATGTGCCGGGCAGTTTCATTCACGAGGAGGGCTTTGGGGGGAAGCAGGCACACCACTGTCCCCCCGCTTCTGTGCCTCAAAAAAAGGTCATGTCCTTATCAGTGATTGTAATTGATAACAATGTGGTGGTTTGAGGCAGCCCAGTGACCTTGGCCCCGGCTCTGGCCCTGCTTTCCTCACTCCCTCCAGCTTTGATGTGATCCGGCAGCTGATAGGGATGCACACGGGTCAGGCAGAGGCAGCTGCTGGCAGCGCCACATTAAAATAGTTCTGACCCACAAAAGTAACCAAATGCCCGTATTTCTTCATTTAGCAGAATTAATACCTTGTATTTCCATTGACTTTTATAAACTGAGGGTTTTTCTCCCCACACACCCACCCCCCTCCCCTCCTTTTTTTTTTTTTCTTTATTATTTTATTCCCCGTAGCTTTCAGTAATGATGGCAGGAGATCTGCAGTTAAAATGTTTTACAGACTCCAAGGAATAACATGTTTGGAAAGAGCTCAGATCAAAAGTCTCAATTAGGTCGCAGCCTTGCTGGAAGCTTATGGCCACATTAAAATGGGGAAGTTATTTCATTTTTAGTGTATTATGTTTTCAGTAGCCAATGTAGGAAGCTGAAGGCAAAAAGAAACATGTTAGATCCCTCACCAAGGAAACCCTCGTGCTCTTATGAATTTGTAGTTAGGGAAGATATGTGCAACAACTCCAAATGTTCAGTGGTTAATGTAGATCCTTCTGAGGAAAACTTACTGGAATAGCAGCTGGAGGAGCTGATGGAATAGTGTTATTTTTCTTTTTGTCATAAATATTTGCTGTGAATTATTACTGTCACCATTTAAAATGACTCTGTAAAAAGTAGTTGTGCAGTCAGTGCCTGAGTCTCAGTGGAACAGCTCCGAGGATCCCATTAAAAAATCTCTCATTATGAACCTGAGAGGATCCACTCAGAACCCACCCATCATGGGGGGGGGGGTGTTATTTAAAAACAGGCTTTATTTAAAAAATAATAACAAAACCAAGGGCAAAGCGAGCCATCTGGAGGGCTGACGTTTGCTGTGGGCGATGGTATTTGTAGCTGCTGCTCTTTCTTTTCTGGATTTGTGGCAAGGTGGAGAGGGCAGCCCTGTTCCCACTCCGGGAGCCACAGCACGGCTGGAAAGGCAGGCCCTGGGAGAGATTAACAGCACTGATTTGTTGTGATGAATGGAGCCTGGGTAGCTTGCTCTTGGAAGGCAAGAAATATATTTTATGCCATAACCAAATTTGATTCCTTTTTACCAATACATTTTGAATTGCATTTAACAGCCAGATAAATGCAGAGCTTATTTTATTGCAGTTATGCTTCCCGATATCTGCATTACATGGATTTCTATTGAACTTCACATTAAGCACAGTAGATCTTCTCTGTCAACAAATAAATTAAACTTGGACCAAGTAGTGTTTTCTTGTACCTATCATGAATCAGTTTTTGCAGCGTGTTTTTATTTTCCAGTGACAGCAACATCAAAATACCTGTGAGCCTTATGTATCCTCAAGTGCTGCTTAAAGGAAGAGGTGCTGAGCTGTTCCCCATGGCAGAGCCTTTGCACTGGAGCAAGGAAATCAATGCTGTAACTTTTGGAGAAAAAGGAATTTAATAATTTATGGAGGCAGTTTTACAGAGAGACACAGAGCTGGGCAGTAGGATGGGCCCCCAAAAAGTTGGCTCATTCAGTCCTCAAAGTATTGGGGTTCAACAGTTTCCTTTTTAAACATGAAAAATATTCATAGATTAAATTTAATTCACTCTGTAACTGGAGCATTGGCATGTAGAAAGAAAATGAGCATAGCAAATTAGTGATGTTTGACCAGTTTGTTACTTGAAGGTGTCTCTTCTCAAACTGGCTGATCCTTGCTCACTTGACTGGATTTCCCTAATTCAGGAGTTCTCATCCTTTTCCACATCTCAGATCCTTGCTGAGGTCTCTTATCCCTGTAAACCTGTGGTGCTGGTGTTGGATTCCAGGCGCTGCTGCCTGGCATGAGAGCTCCACAGCAAATTCCAGCAGCACCAAGGCTGTTCTCCCAGGCTGCACCTGCACATTGGCATCTCCTCCACTTCCAGGAAAACTAAACTAAGCCAAATTCTTCATGTTACATGGAAAGGCTTCACGTTTCCTATGTGGCTTAATGATGAGTCTGAATTTATTGTGGAATGTTTGATAAAGGGAGGGGAGGTGGAAGACTTGAGTCTGGTAGAAACGAGTGTTCCTTTTCAAAATCGGAGGAAGCGCCACTGAATTTAAATCTTGTCTGAAAATATGCTTCTTTGATGCTCTGAATGTCTGCCTTAGTGCCTGTAATATGACTTGTGTGTGGGAGGAGGAGTGTTGGGTGTTTGGGGTTTGTCAGTGTTTCTCATTACTGCTTGCTAATTCTGAGAGTGGCAAAAAATAGAAACGGGGAAAAAATACAAATATCAGGGGGTTCCTTCTCTTTGAGAGGGTTCTTCTCCTCGGCTGTGTTTGCAGCAGCGCTGTTAAAAGCAGCAGGAGTGTGTGTGATCTTTATTTAACCATCCAGCCAGGCTGCTGGGAGGCTCAGCACGACGTGTTCCCCTTCTTCCCCCTCCTGTGTGACTGGTTTTGCACATGCTGGGCACAGGCATTCACAACATGTGCATCACATCCAGGGAGCATCCGAGCTACCGTGTGTGTGGATGAGCTACTGCACATGCTGGGCTCTGTCAGCACCCTGGCCTGGCCAGCACCAAGTAAATTTTTGCACAATCTGCTTTTTAAACCCAGGCAAGGAGTGGCTGAAATGTTGGGGGTCGCTGCTGCTGCCACCCCAAATCCTCCAGCTCAAAGCTGGCTCCTTGGGAAGGGAGCTCAAGATCTGCTCTTGGATCCACTGCCCTGAAGGGCTGCATGGAGTCCTAAAGCTGGATATTCCACCCATAAACTGGACATTTCACCCCTATAGCTGGACATTTAGCCTCTTCCCTTTTCTGCTTCAATATATGTGCTGCACTGAAAGAGGGAAAAAAAAAAAGAGGCTCAGAGCTTGATTTAATTTTAATAAGCATCTAACTTAGGTTGCAAATAGTTTTAAGTCTGCAAAGCTACTCTTGTGCTTAATAATAAACATCTGTGTAGGTTTTGTACCCTAAGATTTCAGACAAGCCAGTGTCTGAAGAGCTCACAGGCTCAGCATAGATGATTTAAAGCTCAGGTCAGTATTAATGCACAGAACACTTGGGGAAGCAAAACCAGAAAACAATCAAGGAAATAGAGTGTTTCAGGGATGACATAAACAGTTTTGAGCAGAATAATGTATCTATACTTGCATATTCTATAGAAGTGTTTAAAAAAATCAGTTCAGACACAGCAAATCCACTGTTTAACTGTATTTTGTGCTAATTCTTTCAAAAGAAGCCTACATTCCAGCATGTCTTCATTCAGTAATTTAATTGGGATGTGGGTCTTTGAGCTAGTGGCTGATTAGAAAACATGACCTGCTTGAGAGATCAAGAAGGTAAATTGATAAATGTTGTAGCAAAGGTTAGTAATGTGTGAGAGAGTAGAAGCTGCTCTGGGCTTTGAATCACTGATCAAGGTCAGCTGCAGTTCATTAAAATCTTTAGAGATTTAGATTTGCTGTAAATATACCCACATACCACAGTTTATCCTGTAAATCCTGAGTATTGTTGTTTAGTAATATTGCATATTATAGCAAAGGTTTTGTGATAGTAAATTTACACTGAGGTACAAAGCTAAAGCTGAAATATTTCAATCAGAAACCCAGGATGGACACGGGTGACAAACTCTTCACACCAGAGCACTGCCCCCGTATTTTGTACTCAAATCTTTTAAGGTACACCTGGCTTTGTGCTGATGCTTCCTTTAAGTTAAATAGTTTTTCCTTCCCTGGGGTGTCTGTGGAGTGTGGTTGTACTCTCATCCTGGCTCCCAGCTGGAATGGGAAGGAGCCCTGCTGCTCTCACTCCTTATCTTTGCCAGGGTTTCTGTTCCCCTCCTCAGGATGCTTTGTATCCCTTTCAAGTTTTCAGCTGGAACACGGGTACTGGGACTTGTGTTTGAGGTGACAGCTCAGCTCTGTGCTGAGCAACATAAAATCCCTGTTTTCTGCGGCGTGTGCCGTGGGACAGCCAGCCCATCCCCACCCCTGGGCCAGGGACCATTTCCTCCAGCCTCTCACAGCTTCTACCCCAGCCTTCCCAGCTCCTTGCACTCTGCTGACTCTTTGCCTGTGTTGGTTACAGTCCTCAGGAACTTCCCTCCTTCCTGGACCATCTGTCCTCATTTATTGGCAGCATTGTCCAGGTTCCTTCCTTGTCTTTCCAAAAGCCTGATGTTCGAAGGCCGTGTAAAGACCTCTTTCATAGTCATGTTTGGCCAGCACGAGCTGTTGGGCTCTTCCAGTTCATCCTGACTTTGTTGGACCTTCTTTGGATGCTGCCACCCCTTCAGTGCCACTTCCTCAATCTCTGCCTGTGTCAGCAGTGCCAGGTCCTGATTTCATTCCAGTCACTCCTTTATCCTTTGAAGAACACACAAGTGCTGATCTCATATTTCTGCTACTTGTTGCAGCCAAGGCTGCCCTTATCCTTCACAGTGTTGGGTGCTCATGGGTCTGATGACCAGTTCCATTGGACCACCAGCACTGGAAACACTTCTGGAGCAGAATCCACGTTCTTGTTGCAGCCGCATTTGGTCATTTCATTACTCATTTCCCAGCCCACAGTTCTTTCTCAGTGGTGGCCCTGTCCCAGGGCAGTCAGACCTGTGTCCCAGGGCAGCAGAGGCTGTCAGGGTGACAGTGTCCATCCTGTCCCATCGTGTGGTCCCTTCAAACACCAGCTTTCCACTCATCCCACAGCCTGGCTCCATGAGTCCAAATGCCACATGGTTTGATGTGCCCACTTCACATGGTTATACTGCTGAGTAAAATGCATTTGCAGGTGTTCTGGGAAAAGCAGAGAAATGTTCTTTAAAACTTGACCAAATACCTTTCCTTGAGATTATTCCTGGCTCAAATCTGTTACCATGAGGTTAAAGTGATGTTAAATCTACTAAAAAAAGTGCCTAACAGAAATACTTTGAAAGTACTTTTCTTGAAGCATAACTGTGAATCACTTCGAGCTTAATGGTTTTAAAAAAATCTAGAACAAAAGAGTTTTTTCCCTACAACAGCTGTGCAGTTTTATTAAAAATTTAAAGAAATCTTATGTGTCTAATCCTTTGAGCGGATGTGTAATTACTTGGCTTGGGCTCTTACACATGGATAACCTAGCTGTACTGTGAGACAAGATTCTTATGTTTAATTTAAAGAATCATGGCTGTGCTTTGGAGATTATCAACACCAAGCCTCGTAAAGGAACACAAACCCAGGACAACTATTCTGCATTATCATTTGTTATACAGATGTTACAAACCATCTGACGAGCAGACAGTGCAGTTTGCAGTAGTATTGGCAAATAAGGGTGGGGCATGGAGACTAAAAACTGGGGGAAATGGCTTTTGGGGGGTGTTTTTAATTGCCAAACGTTGAGATTTTTCCCTCTTGTTTGGGTATTTACATTTATTCTCTTTAGGTGAAGCTGTTGCTTTTATAATCAGTTGTTCCAAGTGAGTTATCACCTTCTTTGGCTTCATTGTGGTCATTTGATATGAAGCCTCAGCAGCAGTGTCCTGGGGCTTGAACAGGCTGGTTCTGTCCTGGGCTATAAATGCAGCTGCTTTAGAGGGACTTTTGCATCTGTCATAATGTAACTGCCACAGGTCATTCATTTAAAAATGAATGTATTTTAAAGATCCAAAAAAAGGATCTTCCAAAGCCAGTTGAAACCCAGTTCATTTGGCTTTAGGTCATTTTATCAGGATGTGTACATTAGGTACTTTTATCAGAATATGATCCATTATTTAAAATGGTGAAGAACTAACCCACATCTGAAATGAATTATAATCTCTTTCAATCAAGTTTGAGATATCAGTCAAAATCACCCCTAATGTGAGCAGGTACAACTCCATTGAAGTCAAGTCTGCTTACAATCAAGCTCGTTTTAGCCAAGGGACATTTTTTCCTTANCCCCCCCCTCTTAGTAATCTCCTTCCTATTAGTTGCATTTTTTCCCATTACATTTGGTTGTAGTCACCTGGGCAGGACAAACACATATCATACAATTTTCTTCCATAGAAATCGTGTGTGCACATTATTTTCAAAATCTGTATTACAAAGTCTTTTATCCTTTTATTAGTTTAGTACTTAAGCCCTAGACATAAGAAAGAAGCCTATCAGTGAAAATCAATTGAAATGCAGTTAGATACAGATCTGATGTACTGGGCAAGGAGGCTTAGACACAGTACAATAAAATCAATTAAAGCCTTTCCAGCCCCATAGAGTTTTTTACCCATCCAATCACTTTTCACACATTCCCTCCATTAGTTTTGCAAGAGGTTTTTTTTTAATATGAATTATGATGAATGAGACCCTTGTTATGAATATATAGATGGGTCATTACCCTACGAAACCCAGACTGTGCTGGTGCTTAGTGATTAAGGCTTTCTGCTGTCAATAAAGTTCAAATCCATCCGCCTCAATCTATGATAGGGAGAAGCTGCAGCCATTGTTGTCTAATTCACTTAACAATGTTTTAATTGTGATTTGGGTTTGTTCATCACAATAATTTACATAAACCCTTTTGTATTTGTTAATAATTTGGATTAGTCATCAAGCTTAAGGAATGTAACAGATCAAATAAACAAAAGGGAAATAATAATATATAAAAAAAAAGAGACACCAGGCCTGCCCAGACAGATGTGAAGAGCAGATTAAATACTAGTTGTGCACGATGCCAAAAAATGAAATATTTTAGTTTGAGAAGTTAAACATGCACACAGTGCAGGTTAGATCCCGGGACAGGGGTGTGACAGACACCTTATCTCAAAACTCCTTCTCCCTTCTAGGAGTGGATGCTGTGGCTGAATTTGAATTTAAACCTTAAATATTAGCCAAGCCAGGGCCAAGTGCCCAGACTGCTCTGGTATATGAATGTGTATGCAAATGAAGATGCAATAAAACAAGGCTCCTTGAAAAATCTGCCCCAGTAAATTAGCGGAAAATGCACCGCCATAAACAGCTGTTGCATTTTAATCGAGCATCTGTACAGTATATTTTGCTTTGTGTTACAAACAAAACAAAACAAAAAACACCCAGATTGCAGCAACCTCATTTTATATGCATAAATTAACCCCTTCTGCACTGCTCAAAAAAAAATTCCCAGGTCCCAGCTTCAATGCACCGAGGGGGTGGAAGGATGTTGAACTCAAAAATCCCTGGTTTAATTAGAAAAGCAACATCTCTGAATTGAAGAGTAATTACAAATGTTACTTGTCTGTTATTCTTGGGAGGTTTTTGCTCCTGAAGTCTCGTAGTTTGAAGCACGTTTTATACTGAAGCTGATCCAAAAGAGTGTTTCCTCCGTGCTCCTCACTTCCCACAAATTCGAATTAATCTTGCTAAAGAGTCGAGCTGTCAGGTCTGGTTAGAAAACGCCCTTTCCATGAAACGTGCTGCGAAATCGTGCCCGTTGGTTTCCAAAGAGTTAATAAACACCCCGAGCTGTGCTGATCTTGTAGCTTTAGCGAGCCTTAATCTGTAAGCTTGATTACCTCCTAACCCTCAGTCGCCTGCCTCCCTCCTAACACAGCGGGAGTTTTACGGCAGCATTAGTGGCATTTTGCCCAGCTTTGGCTTTAGGGAAATCATTCAGTGAGAAAGAAAAGCAGAAGGACTGGATCTGTCTGCTGCTGCTGCTGCTGCGAGGTCATTAACACGGAGGCACGGCTGTCCCACCGCTACCGAACGGGCACCGGGCTCGGAGGGGTGTGGGGGCACTCCTGGGATGGGTGTTTGGGTGCCCACCCCAAAAGAACATCCAGAAGAGCATGTTTTTCTTTAAATCATGACCATGACCAATGGGCATCCAGTTCTGTGGAGTGTGGGAGCACTCTGGGATGGGTGTTTGGGTGCTCACTACCAACACAACGGCCAGAAGGACGGGATTTTCTTTAAATCATGACCATGACCTACAGGCACCCAGTTCTGTGGAGTGTGGGAGCACTCTGGGGTGGGTGTTTGGGTGCTCACTACCAACACAACGGCCAGAAGGACGGGATTTTCTTTAAATCATGACCACAACCTGCAGGCACCCAGCTCTGTGGGGTGTGGGGGCACTCCTGGGATGGGTGTTTGGGTGCTCACTACCAACACAACGGCCAGAAGGACGTGATTTTCTTTAAATCATGACCATGACCTACAGGCACCCAGTTCTGTGGAGTGTGGGGGCACTCCTGGGATGGGTGTTTGGGTGCTCACCCCAAAAGAACGTCCAGAAGAACATGATTTTCTTTAAATGATGACCATGACCTACAGGCACCCAGTTCTGTGGAGTGTGGGGGCACTCCTGGGATGGGTGTTTGGGTGCTCACCCCAAAAGAACGTCCAGAAGAACATGATTTTCTTTAAATGATGACCATGACCTACAGGCACCCAGCTCTGTGAGGTGTGGCGGCACTCCTGGGGTGGGTGTTTGGGTGCCCACCCCAAAAGAACGTCCAGAAGGATGTGATTTTCTTTAAATCATGACCACAACCTGCAGGCACCCAGCTCTGTGGGGTGTGGGAGCAGTTCAGGGATGGGTGTTTGGGTGCTCACCCCAAAAGAACGTCCAGAAGGATGTGATTTTCTTTAAATCATGACCACAACCTGCAGGCACCCAGCTCTGTGGGGTGTGGGGGCACTCTGGGATGGGTGTTTGGGTGCTCACCCCAAAAGAACGTCCAGAAGAACATGATTTTCTTTAAATCATGACCACGACCTACGGGCTCCGTCGTGTGTCTGTCGTGGTCCTTCTAAGAGCAATATTTTCCCAGATTTATGCTCTCCAGGCTCTTGGTGCACACAGGGGCAGACAGGAATATTTAGTGGAGTTTGCTCTCGCTCCAGGAAAAGCTCACAAATGGGAATAACTCTTCCCCTGCTGCACGAGCTGGATGTCCTTTATTTATAACGCTGGCCCAAGGAGAGCTGCCTTCTGCTGCCCTGCTCAGGAGGAGGAATTCTCCCTCCACAGGTAGTGAGGAGGAGTTGTTGTGACTTTGTGGATCCAGCACTCGTGTGCAGTGGGTTGGGCCGTGGGCTCTGCTGGTTCTCAGCAGGAGCGCTCAGAGCTGGACCATTTAATCCGTGTAAGGTCCCACTGCAGTTCAAAGCAGTGATTGTTCTTCTGGCTGTTCCCAGCACGTTTTTATGTTCACATTCCCCAAACTGATTTGCTTCTGTCCCTTGTATTTTTTTGCTCTCTGCTTCTGGGAAACAGCCGTGGCACATCCTCCTATTAACGTGCAGTTTGGCATCGCGCCCAAACTTAACCAGGAGCTTGTTGCTGTGTTGTTTGGCAGGAGAAGACCCTCCTTGTGGCATGACGTTGTAGGTGTGGGGTATCCAGCTCTGAGCCATCTTTACACCCAGAGGGATCCTGGGCAGGGGTCAGGGCAGCACAGGCAGTGCAGAGCTGGAGGTCAGAGCTGGACCTGAGCCCAGATCCAAGGAGAGATTTGAGGTCCTAATGGGAAGTTTCCAGAAGTGACTGAAATTCTACCTGGTCATTAAAATGTGAGATCTAAAACCTGTCAGAGGTTCTGCATTTTCAGCAACTAATTTTGTGAATAAGTATAGACACCACCCTAACTAAAATACATCGCATTCACTTTTAACCTGGGTGTCTGTTAGAGGGACAAAGAGCTGACCACTGATCTAACATTTAAGAAATGAAAAAAAAATCCCCAAAGTCTTGGCTGAGGTCTGTTCTGGGGAAAGCCCTGTGTCTCCTACTCCTCTCTCGTGTCTGAACAGCAGCAGAATTGTAACATGCACCTTCCACTTCTCTGGTGGCTGGTTAGAAATGGCTTTGGTCTCACCAACGTGCACTGGCTCTCCTGGCAACATATTGGCTTAGAAAACAAAACAAACTGCATGAGCTGTCATTGGCATTTTTGAAATGAAGCTGTTTGGGTTGGAATCTGTTGCCTGGAGGGGCTGGTAGTGGGACTTGGCTGTGAGGGACCCCCAGTGGAATTTGTCTGTGTCGTGGATGTGGACAAGTCCCACCGTGCTTTGTTCTTCAGTGGAAATTCAGACTTAAACCCCTCTGGTGCTCCCTGGTGCTGTTTGATTCAGGAGGGACTTCCCAACTAGTTGGTCAAGGACACACCTCATCATCCTCACCTCCCTGGTGCCAGGGCATCTTGCCCGTGGGCTGTAGCTCACTTGTTTGCCGTGTTTATTTAATAAAAGTTCAGCCTCTGCTGCTGTTCTGAAACAGTAGGCATGTGTTTATCCTCATTTCAGCTGTCAGCAAGGATTTCCTTAAAATACCCTTATTGTAACATTCTCTCCTCTGTCACTGACTGCAGCACCTCTTGTTATGCAGTGAGGCGAAGAACAGTGGCCAGAAGGTGCTGAGGGTACAACCCTGCAAATGTAATGCCTGTTTCTCCTTGAAATGTTGTCTTTGTATAATATTTTACAGGGAGTCTTGTTGCTCCCTATCACCCATCCCACCCCTGTGTTGTGCTGCTCCTGCTCCTTTGATGGGACTAATCAAATCTGCTTTATTTTTCTCAAACTTGAAGGAATTCTTCTGCTCTTGCAGTGCAGGAGCAGCAAAGTGCCCTGTCTGGGGAGAGGATGAGAATGGAGAACTTTTCTACTTGATATAAAAACAAATGCCCTCATTAGATTCACAGCTTGGGTGACACCATCTCCTTTAGATCCTTGGAAAACAGTAGAGCCTGTTTCAATTAAGCATAGAAACTGTTGGTTTTTGTTCCACATTTAACCTCTTTTTTAGATTCAAATATATCCCAATATTCCAGGGTATTCCAGGTCAGTGTAGAGACTGCAAGTCAAAGGAGAGGGTTATATCACTATTGACAGCAGAATTGTATTCCAAGTAATTATGGATATATGGAGACAAACACTGACCTGTCACATGCTTCACACCTTGTCTTTGTATAAATAAATACTGTTTCTCTACCTATTTCCTTTACAACCCACAGAAATGATATATTTAGTGTCTTGAGTGTAGCAATTCCCACCAATATCATATAAATCCTGTGGGAAATAGAAAAAATAAAATTTTCCTTAATGCCCTTCCAAGAAATAGGCACACACTGCCCTGAGTTGGGTTGTTTCAGAAGGGATTTTCAAGGATTTTTTGGTTTTTTATACAGGGGTCCCTTTAAAGTTCTAACTTCCAGCTACTGATAGCTAAGAATAACCACAGACTGTTTGCATATAACTTGCATTTGAGTTTCAAACCTTTTGGTATCAGCCTGCAGTTTTGCACTGTTGTACAAGCCTTGCCAGCATTTCATATCCTCTTGTCTTTTCGGTGACCAAGCCGTGACCTTTCAAAATAAAAGTTGCAGATCGGAAGTAACTGGCTGAGAATGAGTGGTTGGTATATTCCAGTTTACACAGAAATGTCCTCAGTTAAAAGATGGTTCATCCATCGGTCAAACCGGCCTGACTTCCTTTAATTGAATTAAGATGGGCAAATGAGAGATGTGTGCAAGGCAGAAAAAATGTCTCCTGCAAATCGCTGTTATCCTTTCGATAGTGTAAAACGAATCAATTAGAAACATGTCAGAGCATCTTTTACACAGGCACAACTTGGAAGCAGAGAGTATTCCCTAAAAGTGGAAATTTTAGTTGAAAGGAGGAGGATGGAAATTAGATTTTGCAATTACGTGTAATCTGATTTTTCTTTTTTTGAGAAGGATAGATGACTATTATTTGATCACGTTTTATGGGTTGTTACATCTACTATAATTTTTATAACTTGTTCCTTTAGGAACATGTTCATGGACCCTCATCAAATTGAAGCAGCAACAATAAGAAAAAAGAGGTTTTAGCTGTTCACTGTTAAAATGCAGGATTCTGCGTGGTAGCTGACAGGACTCTGAGAAATATTTACATTTTGCTGTTATGTTTTTCTGCATTTCCTGATCAGCTGCTTGTCTGGAATCCAGTATTTTCCATGGTGTGTGGGGTTTGTGCTGTTAGTGGCCTTTGCAGCAGGATTTCATAGTCCCTTGACAAGTTGGTTTAGATGATCAGAATAAACTGTTTCAAGGCAGAAATGTTTAAACCTGTCTGACATTTTTGGATTGGTGGTTCCCCCTTTTTTTTAACTTCTGTGTTTCCAGTTGAGCCATTGCCAGAACCAGCCTGGGGGTGCTCCAAAAGGAGTCCTGGGAACCTTTATATCCTACTGATTTTTTGATTTGAAACATAAATTACGAAAAATATATGTGTGGTTGCAGTATCTTCAGAAAAAGATGTGAATTTCAATCACAGAAACTCATGTTCTGATGCATTTAAAATTATACAAAATATGGTTGTATATATTGAAAACTCTTAACTATCACTCTCTAATTCTAATCTGGGTTAGAACTGAATTTACAATAAACTTAGAAACAATTTATTTAATTAAAAAACAAGCAAATAAGATATAGTTAAGGTTTTTTAAAGAGATTGGTCAAAGTTAGGGTCTGTCCTTTTGTCTCATTTCTGTGCAAAGCATTTCTATAGTTTGGGGATTTTTTAAAGTTTGCTTTGCTTAACCCGTGGAGAGAACAGAGAACAAGAGTTTTCACAGTACCCCAAGCCAAGGACTTTCAAAATCTGTATTTTCATCACAAGCCACGTGGTTTTTCACTTGGGAAGTTTTAGAAAACAGATTGTTCATCTACAATTGCGGGAGATTTGGGAGTTTTTTGGTACTTGAAGGAGTACCTTGGAAGGTAGAAAATCCTGCTGTGATCTAATGCTGATGGTAAACCTTATCCATCAGCTGCCTTCATTTTGGTTGGTTTCCTTATTGGAAGCTTTTTGTTCATCCCACCAAAAAAACCCCCAAAAAACCAGACCGAGAGGAAAAGAAGAAAACGAGCGCACAAATGCCACGACCACTGCAAGAAGCTCTAAACACATTAACAACAGCTTTGGAGTTATTTATTGATGGGTTTGCCCACTGGCGGTGTAAAATGTGTGTCAGTTGTCATCACCAGTAACAATTTCAGCACATTGTGTTCCTTTTTTATTTACACCAGTGGCAACATGCTTATAAACAGCGGCACCGGGGGTGGGTCAGGAGGTCAGTGCCGGGGTTAAGAATGGAAGGGGTCATCAGCTATTAACCTAAGTTTAGCAGCAAATAGTGCAGCCCTGGATGTGGCACCTTCCAAACTTAGTAAAACTTTGGTATCCCAGAGAATTGGGCTGTGACATGTAGGGTTTGAGTTCTGGGGGGGGGGGGGGCAGGGGGAGGATCGACCCTTATGTATTTATATCTCTGTGGTTTTATGGCTTTTCTGATCTTTGCACCAAGGAAAACTATTCAATTTAGGGCTTAATTCCCTTCTGCTTGGAAGCAGGGGGAGTTTTCCATTGGCCTCAGCAGGAGCAGAGTCAGACACGTCACGGAATAAAAGCGATCGGCAGCGGCGGGGATTGAGAGCTGAACTCGGGACTGATGGGGCAGAGGCTTGTTATAAAACAAAAGGAGTGGAGTTTATCTTTCACATGCAGAAGCTTCCCACTTTTGCCAGTTTTCTGGGGGATGTGCAAACTCCAGAAGAACCTGAAGTCGGGGTTTACAGCGGTGATGAGTAGTCTGGGTGAGCAGCCAGGCACGTTGAAGGGACCTGCCTTTGAGAAAGTGCAGCCCTCTAAAAACACTTCCCCCGAAGGTGTTTCCAAACGAGCTTTGAGAGGGAAAACACAGGAGTGCTGCCCAAAATATCCCAGGCAATGTGTTTGCAGAGGGTGGTTGTTGGGCCCTTGTTTATTGAGCGTAGACGCTGCAGCCGCGAGGCTTCGAGGGAGCCGAGGATTCCCTGGGGGTCTCTCACCTCCTTGACTTTTAGAGGTGCTTTGAATGCTCTAAAGGCAAAGTAATTTTTTTATTATTTACTTTGTATACCGTGTTTCTGAAACAGCCAAAGGGTTTAAAAATTCATGGCAAGGAAAGGAGTGCAAGGCTTCACCTATTTCTCACCCAGCGAGGAAATCCATCAGCGCCGGGAGAAGAGACAAAACTGTTCCCATTAATGTTCCCTGTATTTACAAGTTACACTGTGTTTGGAATCGTGTACAGCCCTCACCATCCCTGCAGCACGGTGCACTCTGAGAGTGAATGTACCTGTTTGAAATTCCCTCTGTTCCCATCTTTTCCATGCGTTTGACACAGCAGTGTTTCCTCAAGAGCTCCCTGTGCCTCCTCTGCCAGGCAATCTCTGCTGGAGCATCCAAACCCCTGCTTAGAAACCTCTGAAGAAAGCTGAAAATTCACAGTTGCAGTTAAACACGAGCTTAGTGATTCCAAAGGTACCTTGTGGATTTGAATACACAGATCTAATGAATTTTAATGGAGATAAGCTTTGAATTATGTAAAATATAGTAAGATGTTCAGCTTGAACCAAACTAAAATAATCTTTTAAAGGAAGATTTTAATACACAATTTATCTAACATAGATAATTCATACAAGTTTCTTCCAACCCCCAGTCTGTTCTGGGAAGCAGCACTTCTGCCAAAAAGCTTTTCTTTTTCACGTAGAATCATGGGAGTTTTGGATTACACCAAAAAAGTTGTCTAAAGCTGCCTTTAAATTCCCCCAGTCCTGTTGTTCAAAATTTGGTTTGTAAATAAAACTTGCAGCCTGCCTCTAACAGAGCCTTTGCTCATCCATGAAAATGTATGGAGTGTCATAGTCCTAAAAGAAAGATTTAATTCCTCGGCTGATACGTGCGAGATAGCACTTATTGAAAGCAGGGGGCTGCATTATTTATAGACATGATATTTGCATAATACATGAAAGGAGAAAAATATTTTTGCCCTTTTTGTTCTGCGGGGAGTGCTCAAAATCCAGCTTTTCCCCGCAAAAGGAGGAGTTCCCTGCACTGGCTGGTCCAGAGCGAAGGGTGAGCAGAGCAGGGCAGCCCCAGGCTCCGTGTTTCGTGAAATTGCTCACTCATTACTCACATGATTTTATGGAAATATTTCACAGGCAAACATCAGCATTTTCAGTCTGTGTAACCTATGGGGGGAATTACAAAACCCCGGCGCTGGGTTGTGTAACAGGCCTACGTGTCTGGATTGATGCAATATGTGCACACCAATGGTGTTACTATTAATTTTCTGAATCAAATCCTGTGCGAGGAGCCAGATGGCTTGGGAGCATCTTGTCATCCCAACCCCTGCAAACACATCTAGCCAGAAAAAAAAGAAGATTGAACGGTGATTTCACAGATTTTGCATTAGTTAATCTGGGATAGAGAGGCTTCAAAGATCCCATCAGTTAATTCTCTCAGCACTTGTGGAAATTTCTGGCACATTGTGCTAAAGCTGGTTTGAAATCCAAGCGGAGAATCGCCGCCTTAAAGGAGCTGATCTCCAACATGTGCCCAAATTAAAAAAAAAAAAAACAACAAAGATAAAATAACCCCTCCCTTGTGTGGAATTGGATTGAAGCTGATGTTTGAGAAAACACTAAGAATACTTTCAATATTATCCAGAGTAATCGGGGAAACTTGTCAGGATCTGTAATCGGTTTAATTCCAAATGCTTCTACAAAGCGTTTGCTAAATTCTAATTTTTCTATACAAATAATAAAAGGATTTTTTTTTTTCCTTTTGGCTAACTGTAATGCCACTTTCACCTTTGCAAACAGACCTACTAAATAATAATCACTGGCAATCTGTGAATTTCCCTCCCCTTATCTATTATTAAGTATCATAAACCTTCTGTTTGGATAATCTTGGCACCACTTTAAGCGTTAACAGTAAATTTATTTTTAATTAAATCTGTGCATTGAGAATAAAATGAGGCTCTTCTGCATACTAAACAGAACACATATGCCACCTCTACTTATTATCAAAAAATCTGATAATGCTTATGAAAAGGGCTGGATGGAGTTCATTGTCTGTGTCCCATTTAACTTCAGGAGTGTTGGTTAATGAGGTAACAGCCAAGGTGGAGCTTCAGAAGGGTTTGTTGGGAGAATTCCTCTTTTTCAGAGTTTTCTTCCACAAAGATTAAACCAGTTTTGTTTCAGCAGAGCTACAGGTGATCATGGAAGGCGGGTGTGTGTCACACACAGAGCAGTGCTGGGGATACGTAGAAAAGTGGTTTTGCTTCTCATATGCATTTGATCTGAAATTTTCAAATTATTAGAGTTGGATGCCATGATTTATTACTCTTAGCACTGGTATTTAAATGATTATTTAGCTGCAATTTTTTTCAAGCCCTTTAGCGAAGATCCGTCAGCTCGCACTTCCACGGGAGGGAAACCAAGTCTACAAAAACAGTCCAGGAATGTTTTGACAGTCCAGCTCAGGAAGCTTTTCTGCTCTCAACCATAAGACGGGTGAAAATTGCCTTTTTCTGTGTGTTTTCCTTCACCTTTTTTACGAATGCGAACGGAATCTGCAACCGCCGCGCGCTTCTGCCGGGGACAGGAAGGCTCCGGCCGGCGCTGGAAATCTCATCATTTATTTTTTCTTAGCTCTGCTTCCAACTCAGGGCTGGGTGACTTTAGCCCAGAGGGAAACACCAGGCCAGCACTGGGCACCCATTGTCCTGGCGGGAAGCGCGTGGTGCCGTTTGCGCGGCGTGGAAGCGCCAGCAGGGTCAGCCCCAGTCTGCAGCGCCAGAAATGAAAAACATGCCCCAACCGGGCCGAGAGCAGGGTCAACAGCTGGCAAAGGATATGGCAATCATTTATATAAATATGCTTTCTCAAGCCCGCAAAAACAAAAAACCCAAAGCCAACAGCTGGGAAGGGTTGGAAGTAGCCCCAAGGCTGGTTAGTTCCCTTCCAGATGGGGAGGTTAGACCGGGGCTAGCCAGGCTGCTCCACATAGACTTCCGATTCGCATTAGGAATAAAGAGAGTGCAGGGAAGGAAAAAGGAAGAAAAGCTACAAGCATGACTGCTCTGTTTTTCACCTAACTTAATCAAATAAGTGAGGAGTTTCCGAGACGGAAGGCTTGCATTTATTGGTATTCACGCTCGGTTTTCTGTGTTTATCACGGTGTCTGATACACTCCTTAACTCTTTTAAGGGGAAGCAGATATATTCCGTAGAATAGTTTATGTGTAATGTCATGGTCATTTGTAGACAGATTGAAGAATCATGTGAAGATTTATGCTCTGTTCATGTCTTCTGAGTATTCAGAGTCAGATCCAAAGGAAGGAGTGACAGAGAAGTTGCTGGTCATGTCTCTTTGAGTTCTAACAAGCAGGTACATTTTATTTTTCATACAATTTGCTTTTACTGTTAACTGTGCTCTTAGCACAGTCAAGTCAAAGGAAGATCCCCACCTTAACCACTGCAAGCAGAAATTTGGGCAGCCATGAGCCATTAAATGTTCTTTCCTTCAGCATGGTTGCCATCTGATGCCAGGGATCTTCCACAGTTGCTGATAGCATTTTGTGATCATTAATTTTATATTATGACTTTCGTTTCCTGCCATCCTGACCGGTGGTGTTGATTCTTCGACAATCATGAAGTCAACACTTGAAGATCAAAATTGAAAACTGGGACTTTGCCTGTTCTTTATATCTGGGGAGAGGATTTCTAATATTTCTGCTGCACATTCAGATGCATAACATCCCTCATGTGTGGCTAAAACTCTGTTTGCAGTTTGTCATAGGCGTCCCCACACCTCTCAGTATTTGGAAACCACCTTATAGTTACACAAATTCATCTCTTGGTTCTGTAAATAGTTATTTGCAGAGAGACTTAAAGAGCTCCTGGGTAGCTGGCCAGCATTGAGCTCTTCTAGCTGTGAAATCACAGCTACATTGCAGGGGTGAGATTTTTCAACCTCTGAACATTTAAACTACTTACAGTTGGAAATAAGAAGTAATGATTGTGTTGGCTGCCTGTATGTATTCTTGTAAGTGATATTAATCTTCTGGATTTGATCTTATCTCTTTTCCTTTTGGAAAAGACCAGTAAAACAAGGTAATTTAAAACTACCTGAACACATCTTTCCACCTTACTGTTCAGCCCTGGAGTCATAACCTCCTGACCTCAGAGGTTATGGGTCTAGTGCTCTTTATCCCCCCTGATTCCTCAATATCTGCCCACTTCCTCCTGACATTGAAGCCTTGTTATATAAGGAAATTGGAAACACTGAGCTGTCCAGGGCCAGCAATCTCCTCCAGAGATAAGGGCAGCCCCGGTGCTCGTGCAGGAGGGCTGGTTTTAAATAGAAATGTGTGCCCAGGGTATTTGGGAAGCTGATTTGGCTTTGCAGTGGCCACTTAGTAGTGCATTTCCAAAAATATAAGTCCACATTTTTGCTCAGATGCAGTAATTCGATTGATTTTTTTTTTAAGTGAAAAATGCACTTTGAGATTTTTACAGCTTAGAAGAACACATGTAAAAATCAGAATATAAAAATCAGGTTCTAATTCCCTAAAGGATTAACAGGAGGATTAAGAGAAGCATTAATAAACTTTTGTAGGTGCTACCTGAATTTTGTCTCTTAACTCTTGTCTTTCTAAAGTGGAGTTTTGAAGACCAGAGGTTTATGTCAGAGGTGGATGATTGAGCCCAACTCTTCCTGTAAGGCAGCGAAGGTGGAAAGATTCAGCACTGGAGGGAGAAAGAGAACATGGTGAAGTCAAAGCCAGGTAGTGTCATTTCTTCTGAAGATTTTTGCTAGACTTCTCTCTTGACAGAGTTAATTTTCTAAAGTGCCAAATTGCTTAGTTTCTGTGAAACAGGACTCAGTAAAATAACAGCACTGACTGAGCTCTGGGCAGACTGAATGGGACAAGAACTTTAAAGCAGTAGATGGTGATGGTGTATCAAGTTAAAGGGCTGAGGCATGTGTTGCACTGAGACTCCAAATTAGTCATTAAGACATTAAGTCTCTCCTTCTCTGTTTACAAAATAATAGCTCAGATAGACAACAAAAATTTAAGTATAAAAAGCTTAATACATGTAAGACTAACACTGTGTGAGGGGAGCAGTTTAATGCTGGAAACCCCCACAAATAACAATAGCTGGACCAACTGTATTGAAACTATTGTAAATTTGTTTCTTTACAGCATTTGATAGAAGCAGAAAGCAAAGTGAGAGAAAATTGAAAGTATTTCAAGTATATTCCATGAAGTGACTGGTAGGAAGCACCCGAGACTGAAACATCCATGGGATGTGCCCGAATCATTTTGAGTCCAGAATCCAGGTCAACTCGACTTCTCTTTCAAGGCACACAATCTACCTTAGAAAATCTAACATGTCTGTTTGTTTTTCCCTGTTACAAATGTGATGCTCAGAACAGTGAGCAGGGAAAAGTTCCTTGAGGCCGAGCCAAGGGAAGTGCGGAGCTGGGCTGAGAACGCGGCTTCCACGGCAAGGTCTCCTCAAGGAACAGCCACCATCTGGAACAACAGCACTTCATGGGAATGGCTGAGCTCCACCACTTCCTTTGGAAGAGTATTTCAGGACAGTTTGAGCTCCGTTGGTCACAAATAAACAAATTCCGCTTCCCGCGGACTGGGGTGGGACGCGTTGGGATAGTCCCCGGATGGCTGGGAGGCAGGAGAGGCACAAGAATGTCTCACATGCAGAAGTGGAAGGAAGGGTTGTGTATTCAACAAGGTGGCCAAATTCTATGAGGCAGCAGGAGCTTTCCTTAGAAATTTCAGTAGTGAAATAGTCCATATATTGTCTGTTAATTAATATCTCTGGTACTTGGAGCACAATCCTCAAGCACATAAGATGGATGAAGGGAGGTAAAATTTAACTTATGTACTGGCAGCTTGAAACATATTGTCGATTTAATCTCATTGAACTGCTCAACTGATCCATAGTGCTGAACAGAACCTGAACAGGAAGGGCCAAAGAAGAAGAAAAGGCTGAAAAATAAACTCTACAGTGGCAGACATGCCGAGAGCTTCGTGGAATGAGCAAATAAGAAGAATTCATAAAATGAAACAGTAATTCCTTTCCAGAAGATTAACCAAATGGAAATGTTCAACACACAGCACTGGTTAATTAATAGTCAGGTCCATCAGTTCCCTGTAGGATTTTCCATTTAAGAGGGAGTCTCTCATCTTAAAACAGAGCCAGGTAAAATGATTGAAGTTGCATTACTGTGGCTTAATTATTTTAAGTCGCTCTCAGGTTTATGTAGTACTAAACTAACCTCTGGTCTTGGTGTTCTCCAGTTACTTGCCTTTAGGATAAATTTCCTTTCCCTTCTGTTTCATTGATGGTGGAGTTTTTGTAAATATGATCATAATCAGACAGAAACTCCTGTTTCTTTAAATGTGGTGTCAGAGGAATTGGTGCCTTGCCATGTGCAGATACATACAGTTGGCCTCCATTTTTATTATTTGATGTTAACTTATTTGATCCTTACTAGTCCCCTATAAATGTAACTTCACTCCTCAATTATTCTTTAGTGCTTTTCTATATGAAATTTATACTACGAATATTTTTCCTTGCTAGTCATCTTTGGGTTTGAAGCAGCAAAACCAGTAAAAATAATAACTTCAGTGCTGCTTAAAGTCATTTCCTTCCTTCCTTTTCCTTGACACTGAGCTTTAATGCACACCTGCACTGGAGCCTGCTGGCAAAGCTGGGCTTTCTGTGCTGGCCCAGTGGACCAGCAGCACAGAAAGCAGCAGAGTGAGACAGAAAGGATTAATAGTACAAAGCAGAAAATAATGTAAAAGAATAAACTGCCCCCTCAAATTGAGTATTCCTTTATTCCTGCTTTTTCTTTCAGCAAGAAGACATTAAACTTTAGTATTAAGCTTCAGGAGCCTTGTGCTGTAGTTTTTAATCTACATTTAATGGGCATCAAGCAAATTACTTCTCGTTTAATCTCTTCTGTACCAACTGTAGTGTCCCTTTTCTGCCACCTAAAGGAAGGAGAAGTCCCCCATGGGTTCTTCCCAAAAAAGCAAACCCTGTTTTCATCCTTGCAGACTGAGTTCCTCTCCCTGATCCCTGGCACTGTGGTCTCATAACGGGGTGAACAGAGCAATGGGACCCTTGAAAACCTCGTCGTAAACTGTCATTTAAAGCCCAGCATTTTAATAGGGGTGGAATATAGAAGAAATTGGGATGGAATTTTTTTTTATCATGGTTGTCCAGCATATAGGCCCCAGTCCAGCAGAGCACTTAAATCCATGCTTAACTTCAAACATGTGAGGAGTTGGAGTCAAGTATGTGCTTAAGTGCTTCCTTTGCATCCCCTGCCAGCGATGGGGGGTTTGGGTCCTGTGGTAGCAGGTGAGTCTGGTGAGAAATCTCTCCATGCTATGAAGTGATTTCATGACAGCTTTGCAACCTGAAATAACCATTCCTGGGGTTTTGGGCATCAGATGAATTAAACTCTCACTATTCACACAGGAGTTTGTAATGTCTGTATTTAAAGATGTGTAATTCACCTTCTGGCTGTGCCAGTTTTCAGAGAAGCCAGACTTTTGGGATTGTTTCTGTGTGTGAATTCAGAGCAAGAAGTTAAAACTCCATCCCTGAGATTAAAGGTCAGTTAGTATCAAGCTGTAGGGAAATCATTCCACCTGCAGAGAGCTCCTCGATTTTTTCCCAGCTCGTGTTCTGTCTGGTGAAACAGCACTGGTTGAGCGAGTGTGTCACCCTGAACACAGCTCCTCCGGTGGAAATCCTGTACGTTTTCCCAACTTTTCAAGAGATTGATTTTAGTTTTGAAATTACATTTCAGATGTGAAGAAGACTCACTGAGCAAGGAGCCCGTGTGTGTATCCGCCCTTTCCCAGCTGGGCTGTTGGCAGAGTGTCACTCCTGCTGTTAAACACGGTGACCTTGCTGCCTATGATTTACTAACTGTTTTACAAACATTTCCTCACTCTGTGAGGTTTGATATGTTCTCCATCCTCAACAGCTCAACAGAGTCACTCAGCCACTGAGCCAAACCTGCCTTTGTTTACAGCTTTTCCGGAAATTTTCACGGAGGGGGGAAAAAAACTTTCTCCTTTTCCAATGTTTTATTTTTGAGTCAACACTTTCTGTGGTTTATTTGTGCAAAGCAACATTCGGGTACAAGGTATTGCACCGTGTCCAAGTGGGAATTGCTGCCTTGCTAAAAATAAACTGGGGGTCATGTGAACCAGTGCAGAAAAATCTGAAGATACCAAATATTACAGGACCTTTACATTTGGTGGTTCTTTTTTCCATAATATTCTGGGCCTGAATTTTTCTGAACTTTTTTTTCCCACATTACTTTCTATAATAGACCATAACGTAAAATGATGAAACACAGGAAGGAATCTTCTTTTAAACAAAATTATCAGTGTTAAAAATAACAGTCCTATTTTCTCTCAGTGTGCATTTTTTTTTTATATAAGGGCTTTATTTAGTAGCCTTGCTATTCCATATAACCAAAGAGTTCACTGATACTTAAGCAGCATTTTATTTCCTAAAAGCTTCGTTTTCCTAAAAGCTAATTTGCCTCATGTGCCTTAAAATCCCATAGATTTAATTTCATATTTTAGGCAGGGAACTTGAAACTTGGGGCTCTTTGGAGGAGGAAATCAGGCAGCTGTGCCTGTTCTTTGCATTGAAACAGAGCAAATTAAAATTAGAATGGGATGGGAATGTTTTTATTACTTGTTTTCGCAGTGGAGATCTGTTTCATGGAAATGGCCTTGTTTTGATGACAGTTTCTCAGGGTCAGGATGGAATTTCTAGGGAATAAGAGGAGGCAAGAATTAAAAGGATCAGCTTGGAGAAGGGCACATAGGGCTCCTTATGTCCAGGTATCCTGACATTTCCAGGACTGGGAATTGCTTTCCCTCCTCTCTTTCATTTAAAACATACATTTATTTAACATATTTACAATTTCTATTAAAAATGCTGCTCTTTTCAGCAGCAGGAGAGACATTCTGGCCTGCAGAAAGTCCCTTTCAGTGCTTTTTATTTTGAAATAATCATTTCTCTTTGATATTTCAGAGTGAAGAAATAAAATTAGCTGGTTTATTGAACATTTTGTTGTAAATTGGCACTTGATGATACAAAGGGTAAAGAAATTCAGAGAAAGTCGTGTCTTGTATTGGGTCACTCAGGACTGGGTATTAGATTTAAATCTGTTTTCAAATTACAAACTTAGTTCTGTTTTCAGTCCTGACCAGTCTGTTCTTTGAGCTGTGTCCCACTGAATGTGTATTTTCAAGCCAATCTAAATAATAATTCTTTTTTTTTTTGATTTTACAGATTGATGAAGTAAAATTTAAATGACCTACAAAGGTGTTGGCACTGAACTCCTGCACAACAGGGGTGGATATGGTCAAAATACCTCCTTGATCTGGTTGTGTTTCTATCTCATGGCTATATTACATATATTGCATTTTTAATCCTGTGAAATACAAGTGAATTAGAATTCTAAATCTTCCTTTTAAATGCATTAGATTATTAATGCTGTTAAAGAAAATACCCACAAATGGAATTATTTCTGGAGGGTTTGTTTGCTTGTTTTAATCACTCAGAATCACTCAGGCATTTGAAGGGAATTTCTGTGCCAGGGTAGCACGTCAAAATGAGAGACAGAACCTTCACCAAAGGAAAACAACCTTTAGATATTGAGAAAAAATATTTTGGAAACACTCTGTGTCTAGAAATTATTAAGATTTGTTACTTAATGCTAGTGTTGTGATGAAAGTGAAAAGGAAATGGTTTTGAATAGTGAAGTAAACAAATAATTAATGTAAATTAATTAAATTCAAGTAAGTGAACGTTTACTTCAGTTTTCTTACATATACAGGATGGAAAAAAAAGATAAAAGAGGGAAAATAGGATGGTGAGTGTGTTGGACCTCACAGAGGCTCAGGCTGCAGCAGTGCCAGTCCCTGCATCCCACATGGCACGCTCCCACTCTGGAAAAAACCTATTTCCTCTTCCAGTTTGGTGTGAAAAATTGAAGAATAAGTGGCTGTTGCCCAGCACATGTTCAGACCAGTGGGGAAAAGGGAGTGAAAGTGGCAAATGTTGAGTGTTGGGTTTGTGTGCCTGAGGATCAGGAGCTGTGGCCCCGTGTTCAACTCGTGATCCCGAGGGTTGCGTGTGACTCCGGGGGGATCGTGGGCAGGGCCAGCACAAGAACAAGCCCTCACTCAAATTCTTGAGGGTATTTGATAAACTGCTGGGTTTCCTGGTTTGTGCCTGCTCCTCCAAGCAGGAAATATCACTAAATTTTCATCTTACGTTGTCATTCTCATCCTTGTTTTATTGCAGGTGTGATTGAAACAGCCACCACTTCACAAATATATTCACTGATGTAATTGATGGGGATTTTTTTCCTCTCAGGATTTGTTGGGTTTTTGGGTTTTTTTCTTTCCTCTCTCTGAACCTACTTCTGAAATAGTCCTGGGGTTTTTTTCTCTCTCTGAACCTACTTTTGAATTATTCCTGTGCAGCTTGGAGGCTCTGTGACCTCCTGCCAGGGGAAGCCAAGTGGACAAACCAGCACAAGGACATCGCGTGCCTTGGCTGTAGCTGGATTTAAATCCGTAGTTCTGGAGATGTTCATCATCCCAGAAATAAAGAGAACAACACAAGCAACGTGTTTGGCCCAGAGGAATTATTGATTAATGTCTTCTTCCAAAGCAGATGCCCACAACTCAAGAAACAACATATGAGTCCTGACCATAGGATGCAATTTAGGGGGAATCCTGATGGGAGAGAGGTGCAGGAAGGAGAAAGGGAATATGTTATAATTGCTTGTCCCTTGCTGTTGAGGACACAGCAGCCCTGGGACTGCCTGGCTGCAGCCAGCTCCCCACTCTGTCCACATGCTTGTGGTTCCAGGGGACGATAAAAGTAGCGTGGAGTGGTTTTGTTGCTATGGGAAAAGTGCTAAAAAAGGCTGGATCTCTTGTAGAGCTCAGATCCTTTGGGTATTTAATGTACAATTTCTGCTAAGGACACTCAGAATTATACCTCTGATTTTAAATTGCTTGAGTGTTGAAACATATGGTCTTGTGTGCTGTTCACTAGGAAACAACTGGCTGTATCCAAGCTGCCAAAGTCAAATAAACTCAGGCTTAGGAAGGGGGGAATCTGCAGCAGCTCAGAGGAACTTTAAAAAAGAGGGTTGGACTGAAAAGCCAACCTGACTTACAGAAAAATGCTAATTCAACTAGTGCCATATATTGGTAACAGATAATTAAATGTTAATAGCTGAGAAGTTTTTCAATTAAAAATGAACTGTTTGTGTCCTCTTGGTTTCTTCAGGGGGCCAGGTTCGTGTTGCTGTCGTTTGTGGCCTTCCCTGCTACAGTAATCATTTTAATAAAATGCAATTATCTGCATAATTAATTTCTTTGACTGCTCTGCTGTGTCCTTCCCTTGCAGAGGCCAGAATGTCAAAGATCAAGTAGACTGGAGAAAATCAAAAATTCACATTGTGAAAGGATATAAAAAATAGTTGGAATTTCAATGCATTGGCTTCTATTTATCTCAAATGTCAAGGGCAGTGTAAAATGTATTTTTAAAATGTGTTTTTGTATGGTTTGAGCCCATTCTTGGCGTAGTTGTGAATCTAGAGGGGCCATTGTTCTTTGAGAGAGTTTGAGGGGGTTTCTTTGTACAAAGTGACAAAAAGAAGACTTGGAGTACTGGGCTGCCATTGTTCCTGTGCGGCGCTGTAAAATTTGATTTGAAATTAGGACCTCAGGGCAAGCTCTTCAATAGCCAGTTTTTATTTTCTGCCAGCATTTTAATCACTCTTGGGCTTAAAGTGGATGACCAACATAATGCCTCTATGTTTAATAGAACAGTTCATATCTTGAAGGCCAGTTAACTGAATTCAGGGATCTGTCATCTGCCCAACATTAGTCTTTTCTGTTTCCTGTCTATTTATGAAGATAGCTCTCCACTCCAGCCAGCTCTCAAAGAAGAGCAACTCTTTCTTTCTCCTTCCTTTTTTTCCCCCCCCTCCCTCTCTCTGAATTTCTCCAGTGCTCTGACATCTCTTTCAGTGATCTCTTAAAGGAGCCGGGCGGGTGCTGCAGCATCAGGCTGTGTGAATGTCACCAGATGGGGCCAGGAGGGAGGGACAGATGGGAGACTCAGATTTCCCAGTGAAACGGGATGATGGGAAGGGAAAAGTGATACGTTGGCCTAAGCCTCGCTCACCTCCTTGGGATTCACAGTGCAGGGACGTGGGAACAGAGAAAGGAGGAAAACTGGGGAAGAAACGGGGGGTTTGAAAGAGCTGATGTTGGGCTTGGGAGATTTGCAGAGGAAGGGGTTTAAGTGCAGAGTGTTTGGGGCAGGTTGCAGGGAGGATTGTTTAGGGTGTTTGGGACACTCTGGAGGGGTTCCTCCTGGTATTTCATGCCCATGTGTGCTGGGGAGGTACCAGGCTCATGGCCTGGCTCTTGGGTGCACGTGGTGGAGCTCAGGGTGTTTGAGGAACCAGCAGCGTGTCCTGGGGTACCCTGGTTGAACCCTGGTTGAACCTCAAGGTGCCACAGGCAGAGCTGGAGTTGAGGTTTAAAGCATTTAGTAAATATGAACTAGCAAACAGGAGCTTTTACTGGTTTAGAAGGAGCCACTCTGGGAGTTGTCATTGCTCCAGCACCGAGGTCCTTGTACCCCAGCAGGGTCCTGCACAGGGAGAGGGTTCCTACCCCTCCTGTCCTCCACAGGAGTTGGATGGGGTGTCAAGGTGGCTACAAGCAAAGGTGACTTTCTAAAAAGCAAATTGGATTTTCTGAGAAAGACATGAGGATTGGAATAGATGCCCCCTCAATAATTTGGTTGGGGATTGCCCTCATGAGTGCTAATTGTGACAGTGGTGGTTTGTGTGATTAGAGAAGGGACATCAACCACAGGGCTGTTTCACACTGACCACTAACTAGTCATTAACTGGTAATGGCTTCTGATTGAGTTAAAAGTGGTCAAAGCTGACACCAGCAGCCCAAAGTAGAAGGGAAAATGTTTCATATCCCATTATAATTGTGGTCTGTTACACATTAATTCCTAGCAAGCTTAAATTTGGGGTTAGTTTGTCAGAAATGAAACAACTTCAGACACAGATTGTGATATTTCAGTCAGAATCATCTGATGCCTTTGTTGTGTTTGTTTGTCAGTAATGAACAGGATCCAGCCTGTGTTCCACACTGTCCCTTGTGTGGATGCAGGAGGAGAGGGGCTCACCAGGGCTGGGGATCTGGGAGAGGTTAACATATTCAGCAGCATCAAGCAGAGCTGTTCATTCACATCCAAATGGAGCTGTGTGGGTGGTTCCACAATGTGGGAAACGCTTTTCATTGAAGAATCTGAATATTTTGTAAGGAAGTGAATAGCTGCAAATAATCTTTTCTGTAACACTGAAATAAAGGACAAATGAGCTATTCTCAGAACATACTGAGGCATTATTGTCCTCAGTGATTTAACAGAGCTATACAGAAAAAAATATTCCAAACTTGACAGATTCATATCCTAATCTTTTGCTCCTTGGTGGGGAGACTGTGGGGTTTGTGTAGCTGATATTGGTCTTAAAGGTTTTCCAACCTCAGTGATTCTGTGATATAATGTAAGGATGAAATTTTACTCTCATTATTTTACTGGGGTAAAGTTTTTTTCCCTGACTTACCTGTGGAACTGTCTGCAGGGTCTGAAGGACAAGGCCAGGCTTCAGGAGCCCCTGAGTCACAACCCACAGCCCTGCTCTCCTGTATCCCCAGCTGTGCTCTCTGGCACTGATGCTGCAGAGGTGAAGTGGTGCTTTCCCTGCATTCTGCACACATAAAGCACTGCAGGAATTCAGGGCGACTGCTGCAGCCCTGTGTGTTCTGGGTTCTCATCTAATAAAACTTAGAGAAGTCCCAGGGATCTCCAAGGCAAGGCTGAGTAGATCAGCATTAGCCTTCACTAAACATGATTAACTTTATCCATCTCCTGGTGTATTTCTTTCCAATCCACTCCAGTGCTTGATTTAATTTTCCTTTTATGTAAACTCCAAGATTTAGCTTCATTAGAATGATTGCAGGGATTCCCTGCACAGGGCTGGCTGCTTTCCTGATCCCTCCAGGGGTTTCCTACCAACCCCTCCAGTCTGGTGACGTGGGGGCAAAATTGGAGAAGTCACTGGCAGCAGGGCTTGAAAGAGCTGGAACAGGAAAGTTGCTCAGAGAGGAAATCCAGTAGGAATTTTCCTTGGGAAAATGAGCAGCAGGTTAGGTGAGATGGAGTGGGGAGAAGCTGGCTCTGATGCTTAGGTCAGGATCTCTCCTGGCATCCAGACTGGGTGAGGTTTGTGCCTGTTTTCCTGAGCATCGTGAGGATTAGGTGATCATTAGATATTATTATTATTATTATTATTATTATTTTGTCATTAAGAATTAATTGCAAAATTATTTTGAAGAGATCCTGTAAAACCTGGATTACCCACTCTGCCTGTCCCCAGAGCATATCTTGTGCTACACGAGCCTTTCTTTCTTTTTACCTTTCCTAACAAGTTCAAAACCCAGCCACAATTTTTTTTTTCAAGCTTTAGGACGTTAATATTGTATAGACCATTTAAACCACCATTTTAAACTCGTTTTCTTACCCCCCAAAAAAAAAAGAACTTCTGGCTTTTTCCACAATATTAGATCTATCATATCAGAGTACTTTATTGAATATTTTATTGACCGTCTGCTTGCCCTGTGCTAACCTGCCTGACATCCAAAGTTCCCCTCTCTCTGGAGATGCCATGTCAGTTCCCATTAAGCAGCTGAGCATGAATTTTCCCTTCGTATTTCCTGTGGATAAACTCCATCCCAGCAGGCGGACACTGGGCACATCCAGCTCTGGCTGGGGCTGGATTTAAGGTGGTCCAGGCCAGGGTGGGCTCCACAGCACAAGGATCTGCCCTCTGGGGTTTGCATCAGCATTTTGTATGATTTTACTTTACACAAGTGTAAAGGTATTGAAGAGGAAAATTCTTCCCCTGGCAAGTTAATTACTTGACTTCTCATAGAAGGAAAGCTGGAAGCAAAAGGGAAGAGGGAAGTGCATCATCTGCTTAAACCAGGCAGGAACATGGTTATGATGTACTGAGCTGTTGCAGTTCCAAGGGCATTTTAATTGTCTCAGTTCATTTTCCAAAGTTTTGGATCTGTTATTAATATTTGATTCTGCTTTCTGTACCACTTCCTTTTTAAATTGGATAATATTTAAATTCTATATTTGCTTTCTTCCTGGAAAAAAAAAAGGAAAAGGTGTTTTGTCACTGAAGGGTTTTATGGCCATATAAACACTTTGCAGAGGCTGCTCCTGTTGGGCACCAGTCTGAGGGCTCTGCACTGAGCCTGCTGCCCTCTCAGTAATGTGCCCATGGTTTTTGCTGTGCTGTGTGACATTTACTAAATAATTTTGAGATGAAGTAGGTATAAATCTTTCATAATTCCTCTAGCTGACATGGTTGAAATAATGGACAGTGTCATTATGTGCTGTCCTTCGTATGCACTGATTGTTTGACAGACTCTGTGGCGTCTCAGAGCAAGCATCCAGGGGAAAAGGGAAAAGAGAACTTCCCTCAAAGCTTGAAAGTATTTTAGGCCACCTTTCATGGTGTGTGACTTTAAAATTCTTTTTTCGACAGAAATCTCGAAATATTTGGAGAATTTGTCTTCCTTCAAGGAATTAGAATTCACACAAGAGCCTACAACAGAACAACTCTACCTGAGCTCTACTGTTCTTAAAAAGCTCTCAGAAAAAATAGCAAATTGGGAAGAACAGACTATTAGGTTGTGTTTCTCAGTGTGTTTTCATTGTGGTGAAGTTGAAGAGGTGAACAGACTTGGTTTGGATTATTTTCACTGTGACTGCACCATCCAACAGATCTGGGTTGGCAGAAATGTGTCTCTTAACTCAAAATGCAAGAAAAAAGGGAGGAAATGTAATTTTTTTTATTGTGGTTATGCAGGTCTGTGGAAAAGGGGGTCTGTGGGGTTCAATCCTTGGGACATGTCTGGGTTAGGCAGCTTTGGGGTTTTAATGCCTTTCCTTTCCAAACTTGGTGTCAGATGTTGCAAGTTAATTTATTTTCCCATTAGTTTTTGCTAATGATACTAAACCCATTTTTAAAAGCTTTCCTAATTAATGATCTTCTTGCACCCAAACAAAAACTATATTGTCTTTGAGAAGTGCCTGAGTATTCTAAAAACAACGGGCTGTTGGTAGGTTTTATTGCCTCATGAATTTAGGGTCAACACACCTATTATTTGCCAGAGTTAATTTGTGCTGGGTTATTGACTGTCGGCTTGTTGGGGATATCTGAACTCTTGTGAAAGTTACACTCATCTCAAATGGTTGTAATTTTATTCCTTGTGCTCTGGTGCCACAATATTTAGCTAATAAAAGAAGGGCAGCAGTTGTACAAAGGCAGGTATTTAACTTCAGGCTTGTGAGAGCAGGGGAGTAGGGCTGTCATGACTCCTGATATTCCTTGTTTCTAGCACTGAATGGTTTTAACTTTCCTTTAGATAAGGAGAGGGGGAAAAAAACAACTTTATAAAAGGTGAGAATGTACAAGATACTTAGGATTTGTAAAAGTGCCTAATTAGGCTTTTAGGATGCTCTGGCTGAGCTCAGGGCTTGTGCAAGGGGAAGTTTGTCCAGTTGCAATGGGCAAAATGTCCAAAGAAAGATGGAAGAGCTTTGTTTTACATATAACTTTGTCTGTCAAGGTGAAAATACACCCCTTGGACTCTCCAAACTGGAAGCACAACAGATAGGAAAGCTAGCAGTTGGTTTAACATTCCCTAAGAAACCATCCCTTTGGTGTTTAAAATTCAGGACTAAATTGCAGTCCTGTGGAATCGTTACTTCTGGTGTTCCAAGTGTCCACTTCCACCCCAAATCTGAGCCATATGATCTTGTGGGATGAAAAGAAAAAGGCCTTTTCTACAAACCAGCCTTCAAATCCTCAATGCCAAGCCCAAAGCCTCTCACTGTGTCTTGTTACCCAAACTTCAGTCAATAAATAGGTCCTCAGCAGAATCCAAATTAGCACAAGGAAGTCATGACCCCGTAATGTGGGAATTGGAAAATATCCATTTACTCTGCAGGACATACTGAGAAATAGATTTCCCTGTAGGAAATTCAGAAGAGTGGCAAGCTTGATCCTGTTCTCCCAGTATTTTCCTCATCAGGTTTTTTTTTTATATGCCCCAATATATTATTATTACTTTGAAGGAAAGTAATTTATTTTGTTCTGGGCTGCTAGAAACAATTAAAGATCATTCCTAAGCATCTCTGCACATCCAGGGTGCACCTGACAGAAGGTTGTTCTGAGACATTTAGCACAGTCACTTCCTATTAAAAAGTGGAGAGAGATTGTGACCCCCAAAGCCAGGACTGCTGAGCAGATAACAATCTAATTCTTTGCTTCATTCCCACTGAGCTCTGGCTTTTGGCTCTTTGCAGTGGACATTTATTGCATGATCCTGGTTTATGACAAGTCTAGGACTTTTCCTTGCCTGCCACAGCATCTGAGGAACTAAAGCATCTCTGATTACATTGAATTTATCAGAGATGCACACGATCTCTGTCATGGCTGCTTTATAAATAACCACCCCAATCCATCCCAAATTATTTTTACTAGTTTTTAGTGGGTGTATAGCTTTTAAAACTGGAAACCCAAAAGCTGGCTCTGTTCATTTTCTCATGAAATTGTAGCCAGAGCAGTAAATTCATAGCTAAGCACTTACTCATTGGCTACTGTATTATAAATAACTCTTCACCTTGGCCCTGTTTCTCCAGCCATTATTCACTGTGAGGAGTACTTACTCATAAGCACAGAGAAGTAGATGATTCTGCTGTCATTACTCACAGTTTTAGTACCCTGGCACATCAGGAGGTCTATTTTCAAACAAGGCATCGCTCTCCTCAAGAGGCGGCAAATTTTCTTGCCTGGCAGGACCACACTTAGAAAAACTACCCCAAAGAATTGAAAATAAATCCAAAATCCAGGCAGAGAAAAGAGGGGAGAAACTATATTATGGGATACTTGGAAGGGCACGTGCCTAAAAGTGATGCTGTGCTTTATCCCTGGGTGAAGCTGAGGAGCAGCTGGGAAGCAGTGATGGGAGAGCCACCACCTCCTCCCTCCTGCTTCCTCCTTCCCATTCCGCTGCTTTGCTAACTAATTAACTTCCCAGGTTGAAGCTTTTGGGAAAGATCCCAGGCCAGAGGTCATCTTTTCTGGGAGGTTTATTGGCTGCCCTGTGTTTGCCCACATCTCCCGTGCTTACCAGCTCAGGGAGTTGATGAAATTTTGATGTAGGAATTAGGTTGTTGCTCATCTTGTACCTCCTTGCTCATATTATTGACAGTACCAGTGAACTGCTTGAGGCAGATAGGATCTCCGTGATCACTGTGCTATTTCAGCTCTCCACTGCTGACAACATCAGAAGTGTTTTAACAGGGTTTTAATGGGCAGCCTCTGTAGCTCCTTGGAGGGTTGCAAATAGCTGCTGTGAAAAACCCTTTCTGCCGCTCTGAGCTGACGTGCCCTCCTTTCCTTCCTCCCTCCCTTCCCTTCCCTTCCCCATCCAGCTGCTGCCTGTCTCGGTGGCTGCAACTCTGTTGACAAGTCCTTGTGACGTGGGCCAGGCACTGTGGACACCTTGCAAAGCTCCTGCATCTTCCAGAGGAGCTGGGAAGAGTCACGACACGCGTGTGAAGCCGCTGGGAAGAGCAGAGTGATGAGCCCATGCCCCAAACTGTGCTCACCAATCCCCACTTCTCTCTCAGCTCTTCCAAAGAGGAATTGCACCACTTGCACCAATGCACAGCACAGAGCTTCCCTCTCTGTTTTATTGCTCCCAACATGATACCCCAGAGCGGGAGACTTAATGATCTGGGAGAAAACAACCTTTATTTTTTTTAGCAGAAAACAAACCAGGGTAGAATAAATCCCTCTTTCTCAAGACAAAGCGTTGATTTGATGGCAGCACTTTCTAGCTGACTGGTTGCCTTGCTCTGCTTGTTACCAGAAATGAGGCTCTGGGCACAGCTTTCTTTGGATGATGGAAAAGCTTTCTCCTCCCCATTTTGCTTAATATAACTATAATGTGCCCTTTATCACACTTCAACTTGAGTAATCCCAGTTTAGAAATAGTGCAGAAATACCCATGGGAAAAAGCACGAGAAATGTGCATTATAAAAAACATACAGGCCAGGCTCAAAAGATCCACTGACATGTAAATTTAATTAAAAAATTATAGGTTTTCAATGAGGGCTTGTGTCTTCAATTTACCAGTTTCCATGACTTCTTCAGAAAAAGTGTTTCTTTTTTGCATTCTTGGTGGAAAACACGCTGAGGGCTATTAGAGTCTCCAAGAAGAGTCTCTATTCTGTGTTACAGGGAAAAAATAAAACTACCCAAAATATGTACACTTGAAATAAGTAAGAAAAATATCCACTTTCCTGTTTTGCTTTATTTCTATGCTCTAACAAAAGTTAAACTTTGCAGTAAGCAGCAGTGCATGAAAAAGCATGTCCTAGCTGTGTGAATAAGCTTCCTTTTGATTGCATGTGCAAATTTTAGGGTGTTTTGGTTCTTTCCATAAAAGATGGGTGAGATTGGATAAAATAGTGGTGAGTGGCCAAGTGGAAGAAGAGCTGATGGCCCAAGGTAGAGGCTGGTTATAAACAGGGATCATGATATAAAATCACACTGTTCAAAGAAGATTCTGGCTTAAATAAGAGAATCCCAAAGTTTTACTGAAAATTATGAATTGCTCCTCCTATTACATGTTTAAAAGAAGAAATGCCAGCAAGAGAACCTCACCTTCCTTGGTGTGATGTCCAGAGTGCAGCCAGGGTTGTTGGCTGGTAAAATGTGCTGAATCCAGAGATTCTCCTCAATGTCCTCAATCTCAAATCCTGAGTGAAAAATAAAACTTGAATCTCTTGGCTGCTAAAACTTAAAAGGAAAATCTGAAGGTCTTTGGAACTTGCTGGGATTAAATGTTTTTCTTAACTCTATTCTTCCATCTACTCTTCTTTTAGCAAAGCCCATCACAAGCTGAACCACTCAAATATCAGTGTATTATTATTCTGCTTAATACCCATTATTTCAGCTTTTAATGCAGTAAAGGCAGTGGCTTTTGTGGTGCTTTCTTAAGTCCAAAGCAGCTGCTCAAAGCACCAAATCTTTATGTTCAGAGAGAGGAAACCCCCTTGTCTGTGGAATTTCAGCCCCCCTCTGAATGGAGGAGCCATTCAGAGCAGAGCTCTGACTTTCACACTTCCTTCTGCCTCCAAGCTTGTGGGTTCTGCTGCAAGTTGAAGCACTGAAAACCACTGTGGTTTTTGTTTCTCTAACTTAATTAATAAAAACAATTCATCAGTAGCTGATGCCTTTCAGAGTGGTTTTTCCCTGAGTCAGCTTACTGGGGAAGAGGTTCATTATAAATTACAATTAGCAAAACAAAAAGAAATAGGCAGAATAAGGCTTCTGATGTGGTGGCCTTCTCTTAGGCTCGTTTATTTGGGGAAACTTGTAGCCAAAATGCTGTAATCTCATCTATATACATTGTTCGGTGTACAAAATGGAAAAAAAAAAAGAAAAGAAAAAGTTTAAAGTGATTTATGAGCAAGAGCAGAACTTGCTCAGGGATTATTTGTTGGAAATTCCAGAGGTTATTATCAAACCAGAAGTTTCTAAGATGTACTAACCTCCTATTTGGAATTACAGAAGCCAGCAGTATTTTTTTGACAGCACTCTTTGAGTGGGAGAGCTTTATGCTCATGTGAAGTGTTTTACACTGCAAACATTGTGTGTCTGCATAACAGAAGGCAGGTGAGGGGTGTGTGGTCCTGCTTGGTAATGCCCTGAGACAGGGTCTGCTGGAGGCTTTGGTGTCCCTGGTGTGCCAGAGCCCCAGAGCCAGCAATGAGAGCTGAGTGTCCTTCCTCCTGTGCCCTGCTCCCCTTCCTTCTCCTCCTCCTCCTCCTTCCCTCATCCTGAAAGACCAAAGTGCCAAGCCCCAGGGTTGTGATGCACCTCAGGATGACAGTGATCCATGTGCTGCTCCCTTCTGCAGGGTTGGATCCTGGCTGAGGGGAGGAAAAGGATGCAGTGCTGGTTGAGGTTTATTATTATGCAGATTGTTTGTCACCTGGGCTGGTTCAGTTGCTGCTTTGAAGTTAGTCCTGCATTAGTGTTGTGCCTTAGGCAAGATTGTTTGCTGCTTCACTGTCCGTGTTACTTCACTTGCTTTTATGTTCACTCCTATCTCACAGTTTTCCTCTGCCAATTTGGATATAATTGTATGAAACCTGCCTTTTGCTTTTATCCTGTAGCTTTTTCTCGCAGGAGCCATCCTTTACCCTGCAGGAAGAACTTGGGGAATAAAGGCACTGGGTTGCCCTTGTTATTCCTGAGTTTCCCATAAACAAAAATGGAATGTTTTTATTCTTGTTTCTTAACACGTTGTTAACAAGACCTTGTAAATCAAATGCAATTAAATCAGAGACACATTCATTCCAAAGGGTGACTCTGATGATAGTTTTAGGTCCTAGGGTTGGACTCAATGATCCTGGAGGTCTTTTCCAACCTGAATGTCTCTGTGGTTCATCTGACTGAGGTTTGACTGGGCAGGATCAATACAGAGAGATTTCAGGAGTGAATACATCAACTGCAACTGTTCCTTTAACATCACAGCACAGGAAACAGCCTGGGATTGCACAGGTTATGTCACTACTTGAATTCTCTCTGTGTGCTTTCCTTTATTCCCAAATAGGTTTTTATCACATGGATCTGGGCACAGGCAAGGTGCTGCATAGCCAAGGGGCATTTCCTTGCTTCAGGGTTGAAGAGTTTCCTTAAAAATAGACCCTGTTTATAACTCCTTAGGTTAATTCAGCAAAAATAATTGCTAGGATTTCCTTATGTAGCATGTGCTTCTTCAGCACGTGAAGCAAATGTAAGCTGCAGGGGCTTAAATAAAAAACAAAAAAAAAAAAGGAAAATGAAGTGTCTCTTGTGCATCTTGTGCTTTAGCTGTGAGATTCCCAGGCTGTTGTGGGCACAGCACCCATCACCACGGGTACAGGGTGCCCAGGCCAAAGCCACAGTGACAGGAGAAAGCTGAGACTCTGGTTCATGCTTTGAAATATCCATTTGTATTTATGGCCTGATCCTGAAGGGTATTAAATGTATAAAATATGTATGTTTAAGTGATGTATTTGAATCTTCGAGTCACTCTGCTGTTAATGTGCTTTTAAGTGTTTTCATGACGATGTGCTTAGGTAGGAACAAATTGGCCTTGCAGGAAAGAGTAGGGAAGATTAAATTTAGGATGCCTTGAGCTTCTTGAGATGGATTTTGCAGCAGGAGGAGGCAGGGCTGGGGCAGGGCTTTGCTTACCAGTTATTTTATCTCCAAGCTCAGGAAGCAGCTGACCAGAGATGATTTTGGCTTTGGCAGAGTTGAGCAGCTCATGGGGAAGCCTCTGCCATGGCTGTGTGTTCCTCAGTGGCCAGGGACAGGGAGACTCATCTTGCAAATATTTCTAGTCACATGCTGCAGAGCGTTTTAGGCAAATTTTGTTTAAGCAGCTGCTGGATGAAAACCATCAAAGCTCAGTTTTGTTCCTGCAGGTCTCGGAATATTCGTCATGGGTTCCTGGGGCTGAAAGCAAGTCATGTGTGGCAAAGCCACACTGCCAGGCTCTTGTGCTCTGGAATTTAGAGGGAAAGGAGGGTAGTGTCCCTCTCTCATTTCCTTCCATGACTGTGTCTTCCTTTATTTCTCTCAGGCTTGGAACTGCCCTGATCATTTCTAAAATGCAATATTTACCCTATGCCACTTACTACCAGCCTGCATCCTCAGTGACAGGATTGATTCAGTTGGTGCTGCTGCACTTTTAATGTTCCCTTTTATGTTCATGTTTGTTCCAACAGAGTGGCTACTAGCACAGACGACTTGAACTTGTATCACCCGCAAACTGACAACGCTGGAGCCACCAGTTTGTCATTATCCCTCCTAGTGTATCTGATTTAATTTTGCAACAGTGGATTAATTCTTAAAATTGCAGTGCTTTTTGCTCGTTAATGGTCAGTAAATGATTCTGGGGGGAGGGGGGTGGGGGTTGGTGGGGGAATGGAATTCATCAGTTTTGTAGTCGTTTTAATTCTTCCAGTTTTAAGTTGTTCTATAAATATGTCTTTATGGATGTAGTTTTACTAGCTTAAAAACATCTAATTGAAAACAGTTGCTTAAATCTCTTTGGATCAAGGAGGCAGTAATAAGCAAAGAGAGTATCTTATCCCTGCAATCCACCAACGCTTAGTGACTGGTATACTCAGTGCATGTGTAATCAGCTTCTTGTTTCATCTAAAAACCTTAGCTCTTTTGGTGTGATTTAGTACTTCACCAGCAGCATGGTTTTCCTGGTCTGTAAGGTTATCAACTAGTGGAACAAAACATAAACCAAAATGGCAGAACATGCAGAAACGTTGGGAAAACTGTTGGATTCCTTTCTGTGTGGATGGTGTGTTGTAGCATAGAGGGGAAAAAAAAAGGCAAAAAAAAAAGCTTGATTTGATTGCTGCAAATTAACATTTTGTTGTACATTATGTAATGTTATTCTTCTGACTTAACGTTTGCATCAGGCAGGGCTGATCTCTGCTGCTCTGTGAGGCCCCAGCAGATGAACCCAGAGCTCTTAGAGGAGATCAGCCTCTGCATTTACCTCTTGACGCTGCTCCTGAGTCCCAAACCGATGAGTTCCGAGGGATAAGAGCTGGGATCTGGGTACCTTTGCTTCCTGAAGCAGCTGAATTCTGTGGGATGGGGTTTGGTGAGGGGGTTGCTGCTGTGGTTTGGCCTTGGTGCCTTTTCTACTGTTTGTTTAATGGCAGCACTGTAGGTCCTTTGTGGCTGATGAGATGTAATGACTGTGGATCCTGTGCATGATGGGGGGGATACTTGGATTGTTTGGAATGCTCTAAATTATGTTGTTAATACATTTAAACAAAAATTATTGATGACCACTCTGGCTGTTGGCCTGTTTTTTAAAGGCTGGTGCCTGCATCCCTCTGTTTGAAATGTGGTACCATTTTCCAAAGGGATCCTCTGAAAGTGCTCCACCAAACCCCAGAAGTCTCTAAATGATACATGGCTCATTTCCAAGCTGGGAAACAAGGCAAAGAAAGCCAGTCTGTGCTAGTGGAGAGGGAATGCAAAACCACAAGTTTTTCTTTGTTCAAGTGGGAAGTAAAGCAGGTTAAATTACGTGATCTTCAGTGATGGTTTTTTTGAACATCTGTGTTCATTCTTCTGGCTTGGACTGTTCACATGGTCAGTTGTAACATCTCATTAGGAGTCATAATTAATGGAGGTGGTAATTTCATAAATTGCAAGCACACATTTAATAAGATTTCATGTATCTTATTGCTTATACAGGGAAACTGTGACATGGACTTCCATGGGAAAACTCAGAAAGTTTTGTCGCTCTCCTTTTTTATTTACTTCATTTTGAAACGTCCCAATATTTTCACACAACTTCACCACCTGAAGGATTAAAGAGCTGTGGGAGCATCGTGTCTCAGAGCATGGGCAGTTTGGGCCAAGGAACACACACTTGTGCAGCTTCTGACTCTTTGTCCGGGGTTAAAACTCAAAGTTCAAAACCTGAAATTCTTTTTTTTTTTTTTTTTTGAGTCTTTTTGATAAGCAAGTAGCACTTCACACAAGGCCATTGTTGAAAATCCCTGGTGGTTTGGGGGGGGGGTTAAGAAATGCATAAGTGTGTTCTGCCCATCTAAAAGCCATCCATTACAAAAAATAATCAGACATCCCTTTTTCTTGTACATTGTGTCATTCTGAGAATCAGAAGCATTTTATGTACTAAGGGCAATGTGCTTTGCTTTTGGGATTCCTGAGGTTCACTAAAACCCTGGGGCATGGTTTGTTCAGGAGACCTGAGGTGACCTGTAAATGGGAGCTGCTGTGTCCCTTTGCTGCTTAGCAAGATCATTTCAAAAGAGAAACTGAAACACAGTGTCCAGATATAATAACAAGATTATTTTAAAGAGAAATTGAAATATGGTGTCCAGATATAATATGATAACATTTTCATCCACAAGGACAACCAGTATTGTTGTATTAGTTGACCTTTTGAAAGCACATTCTCATGGCTCTCCTTTAAGATGGGCAGTTTCCTCATTTGTAAATGACAAATGTCAGATGGAAAAAAAATGAGGTGACTTTGCTGAACCCAAAGAAACTCCTTGTGCAAGCAGGACAGGAGCTGGAGAGTTCCTGTGCAAGCTTTGGATCTGTGTTCCTGCACAAACAGCTTTGGTTCTGAGCTCTCTGCAGGCTGGGAAGGTGTAGGAGAAGGGAATCTCTGTTTTCTAGGTTGTCTTGGTTATGGTGATGTGCTGTCTCCTTTGGGAACCAGCCTTTCCATTCTTCTGGCCTTCAAATAAAGCCTTAGTTTTGCTCCTAAATCTCAGTGATTGACAGTCTGTAAACATGCTGAGAGTCCCAAAACTAACGAGGAGGAACCTGCTCACTGGCCCTGTGCTTTATTTCCCATGGAGAGCAGGAAAACATTGTGTTTGAGCTGCTGAGCTGCCCTTGGACGGGGTTCCCTCCTTTGGTGGCATCTTTCAGTTTAAGGCCCCTTAAAATTCATTAAGAATCTTTATGGTCCTTGCCTTGAAGTTGGATTAATTTTTAAACTCTATTCCAGCTTCCCTCAGGGGGTGAATCCCTCTGTGGATGTGGTGTGGTGATGGCCCTCTGGGAAGCAGAGCAGCACGTCCCTGTCTGAGATGCAAAAAAGGAGTTCTTGTACCTGTTGGGGATTTGGTGGAATTGGCTTCCATTTGACAGCGTTTTCCAGATGGAAAGGAGCAACTGTCTGTCCCTGTCCAGGGCCATTTCCATTGAGTTCAGCTGGGTTTGGCTTTGGGGAGGGGGATCTGCTGCTCTGTTTTCATAGTGTGAAGACAGATGGTATTTCACTGCACTATCTGGGAGCTTTTTCTCATCCCCCAGTTCTGTTATAGGTGCTTGTCCTTTGAACCGAGACAAATTCCACTGGATGTGTTAGAAAGTTAGTTCCATTTCCAGTTATTTTAGTGATTCCTTCTTTCTCTTGCACGGTGGGTTAGAAACGTGTTAAAGCTGGTGGTAAAGCAATTTATGAAGGGCAGATGGAGTTCAAAAGGTTCAAATATACAAGTTCAGTTCCAGCATCGTTTGGATCTTCACACCTCAGTGTCCCAACAGAGAAACTGGATACTGAGTTTTTACAGGTTTTACTGTAAAAACTGAGCCCTTCAGAACTTTCAGTAACTAATGGATTTTGCAGAAGTGATTTGACTACGCTGCATGTCCATTAGCTGGTTTGCTTTTATGTCTTTGCTGGAAACCTGAATGGCTTTTACTTGCACTTTTTTCCCTGGTTATATGTTTGCAGGAGATGTCTTTTGTACCTCAGTAGCCGGCAGGAAAAAAGGGATGTGCTCAAAAATTGTAGGAGCATTTAATCATAGTCTGCCCTGACTAGAATTTAAACTGTGTGTTGTCAAGAAAGTTTCCATCTGTAGCTGACCAATCCCAAGCTGACTACGTGCAGTTTTAATCTTCTGATTCTTGAATTCATTCTTTTTTTGTGTGGCTTTGGTGGTGTTAAAATTTAATCCTCAGCAGCTACATTGTATTGAATCTATATTTCCCTCCTTGCCTTGCTTGCCCTACTTTATTATTGGCAATGGATTTTGAAATAGCCTGAAAAATCTATGTTTTCTAGTTTGGGGATGATTGATAAAATACCTTTCTACCACGTGGGTAGTTTCAGAGAGTTTCCTCTTGTATTTATTGAGCTGCCAGACACTTGGCAAAATTAATTTTATGTAATATACTGATCCTATTAGGTGTTCACAACTTTGATGGGCAACTCTGAAAAATATCTTGTTCATTTAAAAGAGTTTTTCATGGTTATGTTCATCATGTGTCACTCACTGTTTGACTTTGTTAGATCACCCTTGAGAATTAACTGTGTTCACTGATACTAAGAACAACCTTTCATTCTGTGCCAAAAAAATGATACAGAATTTAAAACAGAACAGAAAAATTATAGATTTTCGGGTCCATGTGACAATTCTGGAAACTTTACACATGGAAAAACGGTTGGCACAGGAGCAGAGGAATGATCAAACCACTTCCATTTGGAAGAGAGGGATGTGCTGGGCTGGGGGTGTTTCTCCATGTCAAACAAGCACTTGGGAGGAAGGAGGTGTTGGAGGATGGTTCACCACACAAGAGCCTTGTTTTGTGGTGGAAAATCTAATCTTTCCTAGACCATTTCTGTTGGGTCTAAGTCTGAAGTCTGCTTTCTATTGGGAGATTGGCATGAAATCCACAGCACTTAAGAGGATAAAGGCCTTTGTCTCCAAAAATGTACATTTTTTTTTGAGCTGTAAAGTCAGTGGAACGAGAAATGGTTTAAGTGTATAATGTCAGGATTCAACCTTGTAATCCTTTCTCAAGTAGAAATATGTTACAGATCAATTTTATTGATTCATATCTTTTTTTTCCACGTGTCTGAGAAGATTCACTTTAAAAAAAGGAAACCTTCCACATTTAATTAAAGATTAAATAATTAAAAAATTAATTATGACTTACCAGGACCTGCTGTTACTACCCAGAGTGACATCTTCTGGTTCTTCTGTAGGCACCAGTTGATTTTTGGGAGAAGCATGGGTGGGAGGTTTTAAAAATGAAGCAAGACACCATTTCTCTCATTGCCTTTGTCTTCTACATGGTCATTTTAAAGGTACATAAGGACATTGGGCAGCCCTTCAGCTTCAACATTTATTAAATAATATTTTGAGAACTGTTGTGCTGTGAAATAACCTGCAATATTTGAAGCCTTTCTCTCCTTCCTTGAAGTATTGCAGGAAGGTGGGCAATAAATATATTAAATAATGGGAATTAAACAGGGCAGGGTGAGGAAGGAAGAGCTGGTGAGAGAAGAAGAGGTGGTGCAGGGTGGAGGGAGATGGCCCTGCAGTTTTCAGTCTACAGACAGAGGAACAAAACCAGGAGGAGGAGGAGTTGAAAGGAATGAAAAGACAAGAGACTTATTCAGTAAGTAAATTAGAAATGATATCAGATAAATAGATGAAAACAAGAGCAGATCCCTGACTAATCTAAGTCATTCTGGCACCGCTGACTTAAATCAGTTTACACGAGCTCAGGATCAGGGCAGGCTGGCTCAGACTAATTTTTTAATCTGAACTTCCAACTTCCTTGCTTTGTGTAGTTAAATTTGATGTTTTCTGACTTCATAACTTAATATGCAACAAAAATAGACTTGGCACAGGAGCTCACACAGAGAGAAAAGTGCTAGAATAGATCAAATGGCTGATGATCTTTGCTGTCAGAGGATCCCAGCTGTTAGTTTGTAAGTTCTAATGAACATTTACGTGGCTACTTTTATCTTGGATGGACTGGATACTTTCCCTGATGAATATTGACATGACTGAAGGGAGATTACATTGATTTTAATCACTTGAGGTTCTGGCTCAGTATGTGCAGTTGTAATTTGCTTTGTTCCACCTTCATGTATTAGAATCTGTATGATTTAGGGGAACCATCTGTATTTGCAGATAATATTTGAGTCTTGGATTTCTGTCTGTCTGTGTGCTTCAAACTGAAGGAGTGCAGGTTTGGATTGGGTATTAGGGAGAAATTCTTCCCTGGGAGGGTGGGCAGGCCCTGGCACAGGGTGCCCAGAGAAGCTGTGGCTGCCCCATCCCTGGAAGTGTCCAGGGACAGGTTGGAGCAGCCTGGGACAGTGGGAGATGCCCCTGCCCAGGGCAGGGGTGGGATAAAATGAACTTTAAGGTCCCTTCCAACCCAAACCATTCTGGGATTCTATTTGTCTGTTCTTCCAAACTGCCCAGCACAGGCAGCCACAGCCTGTGACTATTTAGAAGTGAGTTTTATCCTCAAAAAAGCCTCACACACAAGTATTTCTTGAGTTTGGGGAAAGCAGCACCTTCTGAACCTCCAGGCAGCCTTGTGCCTCTCCCTTGTGCTTTGGGGAGCTCAGGTACCAACATATTTAAAGAATTGAGTTTTCTTCTCCTAAATAAATGCCTTATTTTGACAGTTGCTGACCCAACACTGATTCACTTTCACTGAGCTGTAACATTTAGAGCAAACAATATGCACCAGTTTGCCCTGGGATGTGTTTTTGGCCTGTGAGCAGCAAAGGTCCTTGGCCATCCCTTCTCCAGCACTTTTAAGGCACCTCCTGAAGTGCTTTTAAAGTGAGCCAGCAACACTTGGATGTGGGTGAGGTGCAGCAATTTGGGAATTGCTCCCAGCTGGTGGAGAAATGATTTCCAAGCAAGCTGAGTGGTTCTTTAACCACTCCTCCCAGTAGAAATAATCTAAAATATATAGAAATTGTTGCTTTGACAAATAATCTAACGAGCCACTCAAGTTGCTTTATGTATTGAATGTAGTCACTTGACAGTTATTATTATTTTCTAATGATATTAAGTTATAAATTATTAACAAGTGTTTAATTTCAGTCCAAACAGACCCAACAAAAGGGATTTGTATGGTTATGAATTGCAGCAAAATACAAAATTGTTGAGCTTTTAGTATATGCAAACTTGGAGACCCTGGTTATTCCTCCCTCTTTCAACAGCCAGTCATGAAACTTTCTTGCCCTTTTCACCTTTCAACTTCATTTGAACTTGGAAAAAAGACTTGTGAATTGGGGGGGGGGGGGGAAAGAAAGGAAAAAGGTTGGGGGCTGGGGGGGAGAAGCTCTGATTCTGTGTTACCAGTAACAGTAATACTGGCAAAATAATCCTCCTCTTGTGCACCAGTGTCTGCTACTGCTGCGGGTAATCAGCTCACATGACGTGCCTGGAGGCTAAGGCTGGTCTGGGCTTTCTTTCTTCCTTTTTTTCTTTCAGTCTATATTTAAACAAAGGCTGATTATCCAAACAAGAATTTGGACTGCATCAAGCAGGACCATTTAAATTATAGTTAGTAAAACTTGGCACCTTCCGAGCTTGGAATGTTGCAATTACAGCTGGATCCTCGTTTGGTAGGAGCTGTACAAAGTCATAAAAATGGAGATTTTTATCTTTACAGGACAGAGCTTAACTCTTTGAACACAAGAGAACTAAGTGCCAAATATTACAGCTGATGCTCAAAGTATTCTGGGCCAGTCAATGGGGTGAACAGTTGTGTCCATGCTCAGGTGTCCGTGCTGCTGTGCCAGCACTCGGGTGGATGCTGTGGCACTTGGAGTGGATGCTCCTTATCATCCAGGACTTCTCTGAGATAAGGCACGAGAATACAACAAGCAGTTTGGACTCCCTTATCTTCCTGTTTCCTTTTTGACAGCATTGCTGTGGGTCTATTTGAACTTCTCTTCTCTTTGTATTTCCCGTTGCTGCGACAGAAGTTCGTGTCCAGGTGGGATCTAAGTGATCTCTGGAATTGCTGGGATTTTCACCTCACTGGGAACCTGTCTTCAGTACTGGTTTCAAGTCCTCATGGGGCTGCTCTGGGTAGGCAGGAGGCAGGGAATTTGAGACAGAAGTTGGATTTCACTTTAGCAAATTGCTGTTGGCCGTTCCAGACTTGTTCTCCCTTCTCTCCGACAGAGAGAGATTGGCTTTGGTTGGTCACTTGCAAAGCCAAACTTTGGCTTCTTGGTTGTGACATAAATAGCTCTGGTTGCCAATCAGAAAATGGAAGTTCTTCTCCTAAAATGAAACCAAGAGACCTTATTATTCTAGAACAAATCAATGCCTTTGCATTAGTTCCTGTGGAATGGGGCCAATTGCCAGCTTTCCCTGATCCACCTGATGGGGGGGTTTGGGCACAGATTTATCTCAGCTTCTTTTTTAAGAAAGTGTTTATTGTTTGCATCTGCTGAAAAACCTTATTGAGGAACAATGACTGAAACTCAAGCAATCAGGACTATCCAGAGTCTTTGCAAGACCCCACCAGGCTGTACCTGGAATTTTATCTTTAGTCCTCTTTGCACAGAATGAAAGTTCATGTCCACTAAAGCATGGGAAAGTTGATTTCCCTTCCCATGGCAGCTTTACCACGTTTCAGTGTATCTTTGTCCCAACACTGACAAATAATATGGATGAAATGCAATGCTGTGGGAGTTGGGAGAGCAAGGAGCAGGTCTCTCTGAAGGGAAGGACACTCGTTTTCCTGCACTGAGAGCTAAGAAGTTAAAGATTTGTCATCAAGATAAACTTGCAGATCCATAAGGTGCAACTCAGTCTGGGAGGAAAGATACCAACTGGAAGTAAGAAAGACCTGAGGAAAAATTGCGAGTTAATGTTTACTCTTTTATTACTATTTTAATGGAGTGACTTTGCGACGTGACCTTTCAAAAGGTGCCTGTTTTCAGAAGGGGGATTTGTGGGAAGGGCTGGTGTGTGCAGAAGCTGTTGCATTTCTAGTCCAACACAGCGTTTTCCATGGTCATGTCTCAAGGGAGAACTTCTCCCTCAGGAACCAGGACTTTGGGCCACTTCCCATGAGACTCCTGCCTTTTTATTGGGACTGTTGAGCCTCCCAACGGTGCAGGAGGAGGAACCAAACCTTCCTGAGGGCAAATGTTGGGGTTTGTCTCCTTGGAGGTTCCCTGCCAAGGGCACTGGAGGCCACCAAGGGTTTCTCCTCCCAGCTGTGGGGAGGAATCAGGTTCTTGCTCCGTGTTCCTCCAGTTTTCTGCATTTTGCTCAGTTCTCAGCCTCCACTGAGGAGCAGCAGGGATGTCCCCACGAGTCTTTTCCATGAAAATGCTGAATGTCAAGCCTCAGTATCTGGTTTATAGCCAGAAGAAATCCTGTTATATGACATCTGCTGTCCTTGCTTTTTGTCTGCACTGAGTAGACTCGACCTTGGGCCACAGCGAGGGGGTAGAGGTGGTGCCTTTAGGGGACCCAGGTTTACAACCAAGGTACAAATGTCCTTAGAACCTGCAATCTCCATCAGAAAACATCCTTGGCATGGATCCACGAGGCCTTGCAGAGGGGCTGATCATGGAGCTGTTGACAGAGGGAATCTCAGGGTTTAGAATCTCTCTTCAAAGGGTCTGAATATACTTTGAGCTGCCAAGAGGGAATGGACAGGAATGGTCCATGGATAAATGTGAGGAACAAGCTCTATCTGCAGGAAAAGTTCAGCACCTTTGCTTCTCAGATATTTTCTGCATTGCTAATTCAGAAACAATCCTGGATCAGCCTTTAGGGAGCCAATATTGTATTCAGAGATTATTCCCACTCTTAATTTCTCTCATCTATGGCCTCCTCTAATTCATCTTCTCTTTTTCCCTCCTCCTCTGTTGGGTAGATTTATTCCTGGATCAGTGAGGGAGGGAAGGAGGGGAAGCAGGGCAGGAGTTGGGTGCCATTGCAGAGCTCTTTTGGAACTATAATTCTCTCCTGTTTTATTTCTTGCATTGTGAATTTATTGGGAATTATATTCACTTTGACCTTAAAACAGTTCAGATCAAATCACAGAGAAAGAAAAGAAGAAAGTTCATGGGTGAGAAGGGTGTCTTAGTAAAATTTCATGAGGCAGTTACAGCTGGTTTGGGGAAAGAAAAGTGTTTTTCTCATAGAGCATGGGTTGAGTTCAAAAATGCCTATTAAGAAAAAGGGAAAACTTTCAACTATTTTATCACTGAGGCTGCTCCTACAGAGCCACTGCTGATGTTACAGATGATATAACAAGCAATTATTTTCAATTTATTTCATTTTGATTAGTACTACATATTATAAAATTGTAGAAAAACCGGTTGAAAAATTGCATTTTTATCTGTGTTTTGATTCCTCAAGAATGGTTGATGCACACACAGAAAGAGCTGTAGCCTTCTGAGGATAAGAGGGGTGCAAATGGTTTGGGGTTCATTTAGATCAGATTTCTCAGTACAGTTGGAGTCTTGGGTGAATATTCCTTTTAAGTGTAGATATCTGTGATCACTCTGTGGCTCAGCCTTTTCTCTCACACTTTGTGTTTGGAATGGCAGTTGACATAGATGGTCATAGCTGAAAATAATAATAAGGAGATTCTATTTATGCCACAAGTTAAGAATTCCCATCACTGGCAAATCCTAATTTACTACTCCATCTGATTTCTGATGGGAAAAACCTAATTGCTTTTGTACTGGAAATAAAGTTGATTGAACTCAGAGTTTTTCCAGTGGCTCAAAAGGTTATTTCCCAAGCAGAACTCTTTTATGAACTGCACTGGATTTTAATTTATCTGCTTTTTTCAGCAGATGAACCTTCAGCATTCTTATCTGTAGGGGAAGGGAGCCTCTTAATTCTGCTCTGGGTTAGATGTACTTGGAGGTGGGACATTATTTGACTTCCAGAACTTCACGTGAAGTCTCATATTATAGATGTGAAGGCAGAAGCTCCCTGGAGATGAAACTCTGTGATGCAGAGATCAGCAAAATGTAATTTTTGTAGGTTTTTTTTTTTTGTTTCACATCAAGCTCTGCAGTTTCTATCTAAAATAAAGCACTTCAGGACTCCTGCTGCCTATAGGAACTGTTCAATCAGTATTAACATGCAACTTGTCAGGAGCACAATCCTTAGAAATACTTACTCTGACAGTCCCTGGGCTTTGAGTAGAAAATGTCATGAAAAACAGAGATTTATTTGTGGTTTTTAACTTTCTAAAAACTTACAGAATTTCTATTTGTTTTAGGAAGCTAAAAATAAAAAAAAAAATTTCTTTTGCCTTTTGATTTCATATAATCAGTTTACTCACATGTATTCCTTGCAATAATTTCAGTTGATTTATTAATTCCAGTTGACTCAAGTAGTACCTGTTGGTGAGAGGAGAACTGATCACAGGCCATCAGCTCTATCATTCCCCACAATTTTCCTTGGCAGACTATTCAACATGATCAGTAAAACCAAGATTTTCTTGTGGGATGTCCAACTCTTCCTGGCTCGTGCAAATTCCACACAATTTGGAGCCTTGTGCTGCTGCAGGAAAGCTTTGCTTTGTAGCAATCCCAAGGAGAGAGGCTCAAAGCAAGGGTGGTGGTGCTCTTCAAACTGTGATCAACCTTTCCAAACCTCAAGGATTTATAGCAAAAGCAGCATTTTAGAGCTTAGGTGGCTTTTCCTTTTACCAGGGCCTTTTCAAAGCACTCTGGCAGGTTTTGTTCAGTTATTTCCAACCAACATTTAATGGATCAGAAAGGACTGCCATGAGTAATGGGGCTGGATTTTGTACACATCAGCACTGAGAAGCAGCACGTTGCTGAAAATGAGTCAAAACTACACAAATGGCCTTGGTTGGGTTTGCTTTACAAGTGGAGGAATTACTTAATTGGTGGAATTATGTAAGTGGAGAAACCAGTTGTTTTTGTAATTATGGTCAGGTTTTTGTCTGCCAAGACACTTCCAATGCAGCAGGTTTAAACTGATCCAATTAGTAACAAAACTGGGGTAATTAACCTATCCCTTAATGAAATGTGTGCAGGCACACTGCTCTGTCACTGGTTTGGGGTAGGGGTTTTTTTTTTTCATTATTCTCTTACAGAAAGCAATTTTCTCTCCATATAATCTATATTTCAAGCATTTAGAATCATAGAATCATTTCACTTGGAATGTATCTCTTAAGATGATGGAGTCCAACTGTTCCCCCCAGCACTGCCAAGGCCACCACTAACCCCTGTCCCCCAGTGCCACATCTGCATGGCTTTTAAATCCCCCCAGGGAGGGTGACTCCCCTCTGCCCTGGGCAGCTGTGCCAGGGCTGGATGACCCTTATGGGGAAGGAATTTTCCCAGTATCCAGCCTAATGCTTCCCTGGTGCAGCTTGAGGCCATTCCCTCTCATCCTCTTGCTTGTTACCTGTGAGAAGAGACTGATCCCACCTGGCTCCTGGGACTTGGGAAGGTCCCCCCAAGCCTCCTTTTCTGCAGGCTGAGTCTCCTCAGCTCCCTCAGACACTCCTTGTTCTCCAGCCCCTTCCCCAGCTCCATTCCCCTCTGTGATGAGACTTTCTGCCAGGTAATGGGATGAAATATCATCTCGAGGAGAACTTTGCTGGTTCTTGGGGACTGTGGTTTCTCATGGCTCTGCATCCCTTGGGTTCAGATCCTGTTGCTCTTTGGAGGGATGAGCCTCCAAGGAGGGATGGCTCCTGCCAAGATGATTTGGTACATGGAATAAATCAGCTATTTTTGATAGCAGGAACCATGATAAACACTTGACAGGGTTCCCCATAGTGTGGCTTCTTCAGTGTTGAGGGAATAGTTCAGCAGGAGTGGGTCACCCATTGCTGGTGTCATTCCAAACTGCCAGAAGAAATCCTGCAAGACAAGGAGCTCTCTGGATAAACTCCTGTGTGCAGCACTGTGGAAAATTTTACTCAGCAGTTGCCTTCCCTTGTATCTGATTAATACAAGATTTCAGTGTTCCCAGTCCATTAATCTTCACAAGCACATCTGCATACTGAAAAATGTTTTTTAAAAACAACATAAAAAAAAAATTACAGGCGCTGATAATTTTGAAGATAAAAGGAACTAAAAGAGCAACAATAAACTGTAGTTCACTTGCATTTTGTCAATCCCAATCCAGTGTGAGAGGGAGGCTTTGCCACTTCAAATATTTCAATTGCATTAGAGGGAAATGTTGAAAAATGGTTGTTCTCCAGGCACTGTGAAATATCCTGGCCTGCATCATATCAAGTAGTAGTATCATGCAAGTCAAAAATATATTAGGGAGGTGTTAGAGACAGCACAGGAAGAGTTGGAGGTAAAGCTGGGGGCATTGAGAAAGTTAATTCTCTTTAAAAGAAACAAAGAGTGAAGGTGTGTAAGAATCAAATTCTAGGAGAGCAAGCTTTGGGATTTAAGGAGTGCATAGCTGAAAGTGGGAGAGCTGCAGCAATTGTTTGTTGAGACAAACAGGATGACAGTGATGTCCAAAATCCTGATACTTCCTGAAATGGAGTGTTTGAAAGGTTCCCTTTGCCTTTTGAAACTGCAGCTTAATGAACAACAAATGCCATGGTTAGTTTTATGACCCTGGATTTCTATTTATTTTATCAAGTACTTTTCTAGTAAAGAGATACCCTGAAAGCATGCCAGGTAACTTAGTGATCCCCTTCCCATTTATCCCAGAAGGACTAAAAGACCTTATTGCACAGGGCAGCATTTGCTTCAAGGGGGGCAGCTCTCCTAGGCTCTGCTCCCCACTTCCAAGAGGGAATTGCACTGTGAGGAATCCGAGGCTTAGAGTTCAGGCAGGATCTTACCACAAACCCACCTTCACTCAGTGGCTCGGGCTGGGACCCTTGTGGCAGCTCCAGCAGCCACGACATCTCCAGTGCCAGATTCCTGTATCCCTTCCCAAGCACTTCCAGCCACGACAGGAACAAGGCACTGAGAGCAAACCAACCAGGGAAGGGCTGAAAATATGGGAGGTTTGGTTTAGCCCCTTATGTAGATCAGGTTTTTACCAAAAGTAGCTGGATTCTAAGTTCATTTAAAGAACTAATTTTCTACACCCAAGTGTTTTTATAGCGAGGGGATGTTGTAAAGGAGTTGTTTATAATGGAATTTATCTGAGACGTGGAACTTTTTGCCAGCCTAGTATCAGGAACAGTCTGGAAAAGCCTTGCAGTGGTGGTAGCTTAAGGAAGGGGACCAGGGTGGGGGAGAAAACCTAATAAAAATAGCTGAGATCATTCAACAGTTATCAAGAAACAGATACTGCAGTTTTATAACAGAGAGCACTAAAAGTATATGCACTCTTAAAAGGCAATTAAAATGTATACTCCAAAACTATAAAACATTTTCTTTTCATCTGGAACATTGAGGGCAGATTACAACACATTAATAACGTTTTGTTTACAGTTCAGTTTCTGATGGCTTCCAAATGCAGTCTGTGTAGATTAACCAGAAGGAGTCCAGTTCTCTTTTAAGAGAGCTTGTAAAGGAAAGCAATGTGGTAAGATTGTTATGAAAAGCTGGTGTATTTAGGAAATAGCACTTAGCAGGGTCTCTCTGAATGGCTGCCAGGTCAGGAAGCTGAAGTGCAAGGCTTGGCCCTCGTTCAGGCCCCCCAGTCCCAGCTCCTTGACCACACAGTACGTCAGGAGCATGTCCCGGCGAGCCAGGAGCCCCAGCACGCCTCCGCCGCTTGGCACACGCATTTTCACATAACCCAGGGCTCCGAGGGGAGGGAGGCACGCCGGGGCCGAGGGAACGGGCTGCTTGTTAAAATAGAAATGGATAAATAAGAAAAGCCTGGGAATGGAGCGGCGGCTCGGTCCCGCTGCCGCGGTTCGCGCCGAGGGGGACGTGGCACCCGGCTGCTGGAGCTGAGCCTCGGCCTCCCTGTGCCAGCTGTGCCAGCTGTGCCAGCTGTGCCAGCTGGGCCTGCGGTGAAGGAGCTGAGGAGCACGAGGACATGGTCCCAGTGAGGTCCCTGTTAAACTGGGCGTGCAGCGACAGCGCTGAGGGGAATGGCCTCAAGCTGAGGGAGGACAGGGTTAGGTGGGGTGTTAGGAAAGAAATTCTGCCCTGGGAAGGTGGGCAGGCCCTGGCACAGGGTGCCCAGAGAAGCTGTGGCTGCCCCATCCCTGGGAGTGCCCAAGGCCAGGTTGGAGCAGCCTGGGATGGTGGGAGGTGTCCCTGCCCAGGGCTGGGGTGGGACTGGATGGGCTTTGAGGGCCATTCCAACCCAAACCATCCTGTGGCTCTATGAAATATGCAGAGATTGTTGTGTCAGGGGAGCGTGGGCAGCTCGGTGGCATGGCCAGGCTGGGAGCCCTGGGGATGCTGGGCAGACGAAGTGGTGTCTCCTCCAGCTCCCAGGCTGGTGCCAGTCGGTTCATTTTGCCAGGATTCCATGTCTCCATCAGGCATTTGGAGCACTGGCCAGTGGGTGAGGTTGGTGCTTGTATAGGGCAAGGGATGAGATGAATTTCCTGAGATGGATTTCTTTCATCTTGCTGCTTTTTGGAATCACAGTAATGAGGGAAAACAGCATTGGCACGGAGTTAGTTTAGTTTGAGATGTCATGGCTGCTGGGGCTGCTGGTGACTCCTGGTGACTTTTTCATTGCTGTTTTCTATTAGGAAAAGGTCAAAATGGGACACCCTGCTCACTCAGAACACAGTGTCTTTCTTCAGTATCTCTCTTGCCCACTTTTCCCCCTTTCTGCCTCTCAGCCAGCTCTTTGGAAAGCCCCAGGTGTTAAGGACAGAGAAACTTTATTTTTCTGAAGTGCTGCAATGGTATATTTTATAAAAAAATGGAAAGAGGACACAATTGCTCTCCAGTCACTCCTTCATGAGAGTTGTCCTTTGGCTGGGCTTTATTTCACTGTGTAACTAAATGCTGATCATTTGTACAAGCTGTTTTCAGGGCTCTCAAACTGCTCTTCTGCCCTTAGAAATGGATCCCCTGGTTAGAAAAATCTGCTTTTCACAGCCACTAAGTTCACTTCAAAAATATTTTTACAGAGTAATGGAGGGGGGATAAAGTGTGTGGTTCTGTTTAGCACTTGGGTCACTAAAATTCCTGCCTTTTCTTGGAAAAAGCCCTGGGTATTAGTAACATGTATGTCATTAGGAACTCGAATGTGTGATGGGAAAAAATCTAATAAATGGACATTACTCAGAACTGAGTAATTATACACAAAATTCTGTGTGTGCATGTGTGTATGTGAGAGAGGAACTTCAGCTTGTTCTTGGTTTCAGACAGTGACTCATTAAGCCACCCTAAAGCCTCGGATGTGCAGCAGAAGACTCTGAACGTTAACACTTCCATTCTCATCTCCATAAACGAGGATTTGAACACATAATTCCCTGGGATGAGTCTATACCTCTTGATTTTTATTTCTAAATCTATGCTCAACTGGCAGATGTTGGGGAATAGCTTTTAGCATTTTTTCATTTAGATTCTGATTAAAAGATACGGGTGGTTTTGGGTTTTTTTTTTCTTAAAACCAGCAAAACTAATTATTCACGAGCGCAAAAATCATCATCCCTGGCTAAGAGACGTCTCAGTCGAGGGTCAGCAGCAGACAACGTGGGGTCTGCAACAACTGTGTCCCAGAATGGTGTTTCTGGATTTCATTATCTGCAGGAATAAAGGAGAGGAGAAAGTTCAGGAGCTGTTCCTGCCTCTGCTCTCACCCGGCCGTGCTCAGATCCCGGGATCTGCCTCGGGGACGGGAAAATGTGGGTTTGTTCAGAGCTCTGGGGTTCCCCTGCTTCCACCTCCTTGGCTTCAGGTATCAGGGCATCATTCCCAGGGACTGGAGAGCTGAGGAGTGGGAAGGAGCAGGGGAAAAAACGTTATTTAAGCTGATCCAGGGCGACTGAATTCCTATGAACGCAAAGACCTACTACTGGAATAACAGTTGTCCCGTATTTATCATTCACCTCCTGCCCGCTTACTGGTTATTTGTCACCACACCTTGGGTACTGTCAGGATGAAAATGTGTTCAGTTCCTCTGCTCTATTCCTGGTTTACCTCCTGACGTTGTGCAACACCTGAAGTCGTGATCCTGTGGGCAGTTAGAGCAGCGTGGAAGGATCCAGACTCGTACCACTGTGCATTGCCTAAAACCCATGACTCGGAGAAAAACGGTGCATCTGATTCCATTAGCTGAGAGATCATAATCCAATTATTTTCTTTTTAATTTCTCTCTCCTGAGCTGTTTTGCAGATGCTGCTTTTTGGCCCTTTGACAGAAGCCTTTCAGCCCCCCTTATGAAAATCCCAGATCGCAGCTTTCCGTGGGGGTATTTCTGGAGCTAGACAGTTAACCTGAGAAGGCAGAAAAAAGGCCTTATTACATTGCTACAAGCTGCCAGCTCCTCGCTAATATTTTAAAGGTGTGGGTGCATGTGTTGCTCTTGTGTAGTATCAGTTCTCTGTGATTTTGTAAACAGAGCCCTGTGAACCCTGAGTACCCGAACTGCGGTGTAAAGGCAAAACTAAAATTACTCATTTAAGGTCATCTGTTTTTACTGACACACCAAAGGTCCAGGAGAAGGAGTGAGCAAGCATCATATTTCTCAAATACAAAAATTTTACAGTGGGAACGTGTTATAAAACATTCTGCCAGTGTTGTTTCCCTTGGGATTTAGAGTGAGAGACATGAAGGCTGACAACTCTCTTCCTGTTGTAGGTCAGAGCTTCAAGGAACTCTGTAATCTTCCCACCAGCTTTACTCTCTCCTGGAACTCACGGTTAAAATTAGATGCTGGCTGAACTTTAGCAGTTCAATTTGAAAGCTTTTCAGAGGCAAAGTAAAACAACTGCAGAGGGGACTTTTCTCACAGTGCCATTTTGAGAACCACTTTGTACAAACGTCCTCCGTGACCCGGCGGGTCCCTTGCAGAGATGTTGTCATAAATCATGATTAACAGGAGAGGCAGCTGGGCATCGTGGAAATAACCTCTGTGTGTACTTTGCCTTGCCACGAGGTATCTTGCTTTAGGATATTGTGTTATCCTTTGGTGTGGGTTTGGTTTTTTTCTGTTTCCCCTCCTGCCCCACGGTCCGGCCGTGACGGGCAGTTGCTGCCCCAGCAGAATGTCAAAGATCAAACAAACAGGGGGGAAAGAGGGGGTGACAGGGCCTTACAGTACGTGCTGTGAGTTATGAACTGCCAAAGCAGGAATTAGGAGTTGCAGGAGCCCGGGAAAGCTTTGCCATACAGTACAGGAGGGTGAGGTGTTCTGCTTAGTCTCTGCTGCAGGATGCTGTGCCCGTCCCGCTTATAACCCAGCCTGCCTTGATTACCCCTTTTATTCAGGACTCAAAACAGCTTGTAAATTTTTTTATCATTCCTTCCCAGATTGTGTGGAGTGCATTGTAGCCCTCGCTTGCCTTTTCCCACATCTGTTTTCCAAACTCATTACTTTCATGTTATTGGGTTCATTTAAAGCGCTGTGTTTATTTCCATCCCCAGAGTTTATTTTTTATCTTTTGAATTAATGCAATCACTCCATCAAACCATGATTTATTGTAGAAAAATCTCCATCCATCACTTTTTCCTGCATATTAATTGTTGCTAGCACTGACTTTGCCTGCAGAGTGATACCACCATCAGCACTGAGGAGCTGCTGATCTGTGCTCAGAGATGCTGTGCTGGGAATAATTTCAATTACTTGTAGTAATAATAATACAAATACTTACTGTAATTTTGGAGGACACTCTCCTGAGGAGAGCTTGTACCTCACACAACATTTGTCTAATCCCAATTGAAGCCAAGAGCTTTTCCTTAATGCAGATATTAACCTGAACCCATGGCCAGTCTAACAACTGTCTGAGGATGCTGAAATGCCTGTGGTTATCACTGGCCAGGCTAATCATCGTGTCTATCTCACTCTTATCTTGCTTTTGGCAGCTCTTTGTGCTATTTTTACCACCTGTAGTTCTTCTTCCCAGCAGGATGTTTGGGGTCTGGCAGCTTTTTTGGTCTGTATTCATAAAATACCTAAAACATTTGCTTGTGCTGAGAGCATCAGGTCCCTGTGCCATGGGAATGGTAAGTAGTGATCACAAATCCCACACAGTGACACGAGGTGGGGTTAGCAGAGCTCTCCTGTATTTAATCCAGTTTGGAATTTAAGATAAGGAATGCACACACACACACACACACACACACACACACACACACACCTCCATATGCTGTTTAGCATTAATTTCCCTTTTTCTCACTGCAACTATAGATACCTCTTAGAGATGAGAAAATTACAGATATGTGCTTACTCACCCTTCAAAATGCAAATGGTATTTGCTGCAAAATCTATGGAAGAAGAGTTTTTTTCCTGGACTAAATAAGGGAGGGAATGTGTTCTCACCTGGCACAGTGGCTGTGCTGCCAGCTTTGGGCTTTAGGAGAACCACCCATGTCTCTGTGGGCTGAATTCCTTTGGAGTTTGGGAGTAGTTCATTACCCCAAGGGAGATGTGGCATTCTGTGGGATTTATAGCTGTTTGTGCATAAAATGTCCATCCCCAAAGCCATCCTGAAGGGATTCACAGTAAACTCATGGCCATTCTCCCTCATCATGTCCCACATAGATTAGTGCAAAGTGGTATAAAATTGTATTTTGTCAAAACTTGCAGTTTTCTCCTTGTCCTCAGGTGCATTAATTTTTTTATTCAAGGTGAAGGCACTACTCATTTTGGCTTAGAAACATTTGCTATCCATTAGTATCCAGTAATTTATATTCAAAGTACAGGAGAAGCCTTTGGCAACTGTAAGCAATTGCTGCTTATTAATACCAAAGCTGTAAAAATCAAAATAGGAAATCACTGCGTAGGCTCTGAGTGTTAGTGTTGTTTACATTCCTAATTTGACTCACATATTAACCACAATTAATGTGCTTGCTGGATTTCTAGCATATGTTTCTTCTATCACAGAATGCTTTTTTTTTCCCCCTCTTGTGCTTTACTCCAGATTGTTCCTAGTTGGAAAAGCTTTTGACAAATTCAGGCAGTGGGGAAGAGTTATGATTTGCATTATCTTAGGGAATATATTTGTTAGAATTGGATGGGGATGTTCTGTGCACTGACCCTGCTGGGCACTGGTGTGTTAGTGCTTCCTGGGGTTCTATAAATGTCCAGATCTGGTTGGGGGTGAATTTTTTTTGAAATTTGCCTTTTTTCTCTCTCAGGCACTCCCAGATGGAGGTGGTGTTCTTGATTACAACTGGAATAACAATAATAATGATAGTTCCCTGTGAATAGTTCCCTGAAGTCTCATCCACTGCTTCAGTCCTGGTCCTCCCCTATCCCTGATAATTCCTCTTTTCTCACTCCACCCCCTTGGTCTGAACTCCCTCATCCCCCCCATTTTCTTTTGTAGCCCTGTGGGCTATGGAGGGATTAATTGAACCAATAAACACAACTTTATTTTATAGTTTTATAGCATGATTAGCTATCAAATACTCTGTGCTAAAATAACATTTGCTAGGCTGTTTCAAGACAAAGTTTTGTTAGGCACAGCGGGCCTTTAATCCCTGGAGGAGTTCAGCTAACTAAATATAATATTAGTTAACATACTTTACTGATGTTAAGAAAATACTTCTGTGCTACTAAGAGATCCTTAGTCATGGTATTCTGTTCACAGTAATGGCTCTTTTCCATTGCATGGAGTCTGTAAACTTGCAGAACAATTTGGTTGATTATTCTGTTCCTTTTTTTTAGTGGTGATGGATATCCCTTATTGGAAATCCCTGTCAGTGTTACAGACAGTGCTTGATTCTGTCATGGTGCCATTAACTGAGATATTATAGGAAGCTGTTGTTTACATAAGCTTTTGAGAAGCTCACGTTTAGGAACAGCACTTCATCCCTCTTGTGCCATTTTTCCACTGGTCTAATTCCCCTTCCCTTGTAGGGCAAGGGATACAATTGCCTCATTCCATGACAAGCCATGGAATTCCAGAATGGTTTGGGTTGGAAGGGACCTTAAAGCTCATTTCACTCTACCCCCTGCCATGGGCAGGGACACCTTCCACCATCCCAGGTTGCTCCAATCCCCATCCAACCTGGCCTTGGACCCTTCCAGGGATGGGGCAGCCACAGCTTCTCTGGGCACCCTGTGCCAGGGCCTGCCCACCCCTACAGGGAAGGATTTCTTCCTGATATCCAACCTAAGTTGTATTAACACAACTTGGCTCAGAATGTATTTTCCCAAGAACATCTAGGTTAAACTATAGAATAACCTTCCAAGTGGTGACAACCTCATTGTCTAAGACGTGTATAAAATGAGACAAATGTCTTTGTAGAGAACAGTTGTGTATGTGAGGGAGGGAGAGCCGAGATGGTCCAACAGCACCAAGGATACCCTTTCTGTATCCAGATAGACTTTATATTTGAAACCACATGGGGAAGGTTGAACCAAAACCCAAGTAAAGCCACCCCTACAGGGAAGGAGGAATATTAGCTGGAGCTCAGGAAACCATCTGTCATCTGTTAGGAGCAGGTGGGTGTCCCAGGATGGATTGTCTGTGATCTCAAGGGCTGGTCGGTGCTGAATGTGGCTCTGAGATTGTTGCATGTTAAGGACTGTGAGAGTAAAACTATCCAAAGTCTTTCAAGTGACCAGATTGTTATAAAATCCATGACTCAGTGGCGCCTTTCATTCTGTGCTCATGGTGTTGACTGCCCTTCATGCTATGTTAGAAACTCCTATGTTTTGATCTGGTGTAATCCAAACGTATTTAGTCTGTATTTTATTCCACTTTGTAAACACGTTTTTTCCGTAGCTGCAAATGTCTCCACAATTATTTGTTTCAATTTGTAAATTGAACAAAAGGCTTTAATAAACAATGTCCTCAGGCAGCCTCTCCTCTCCTTCTCGTGGAGGAACATGATTTCTAAACCCAGCCGCCTGTAAACTCATTAGAAATTTAAAGGGGAAACTTCCACCATTTTGTTCAGCTTGGCCATTTAGAAGTTCAAGGCACTTTTCCCCACAAATAAACTCTGCAGCTGAATTTGTAAATAAGGTTTGCAGGTACAAGTTGGTGTTTCAGAGCTGCTGCTGGTGGCACCCTGGTGGCATCCAAAGCGTGGCACCCTGTGTGACAGTAAGAACTCGCTGAAGGAGACTATAAGGCTGGATTCATCCTTCAGATGCGCTCTGGAGCTGACCAAAATGTTTGATTTTATGCTTTGAATCTCTGCTTATAATTGCTAAGCTGTAATTAGACAAGTCTAAGCTCCATCAAGCAGCTCCTGGCTATGGATACTGTAAACACAGGAGCTTGGACGTCACGGTGGAGTGGGATGGGCAGGAGACATACAGCTGCAAACTTTGCTGGAAATTCCAGCTTTTTGTAGGGTCCCCTCACCACAGCTGTTTCACTGCATTTCAGCAGTGTCTGAGACAGTCTTAGCTTTCCTGGAGCCTGAGGAATTTGAGCAGAATTCCTGATTCATGCTGTTTGAATTGCTCGTGTAAAAGTGTATAATAGATTTACGCATGTGTTGATAAATCTGGTTTGCTGCCATTAAAGACACCAAAAATCAACAGAAGAAAGGTGAAGGAGAATCCTCATCCTTTATTGGATGCAGGGGGATTGGTTTTCCTGTGAACAGGAGTGGGGTTATTTATGCTTCTACATTGTGCCTTTTTTTTTTACTATTTTTATCAGTCTGCTTGGGGAAGGAACTGGTTTGTAATAATGTGTAGACTCCACATCTGTGGTTCTGTGCTAGGTGATGCTGCCTTTCTCACAAGTCTTCTGCTAATTTTGTGCAAAATATGGCGTGTGAGGGGGTTTTTTTTGTTTTGATTTTGGCCAGATTCTTCTCCCATTGACTTCATTGTTAATGCTAATAAAACCATGGGAAATGTTTTGATGGGTAGGAGATTGCAGGGACTTGAGGTTTAAGCTTTGATACTGTATTGGCTGCTGCACATAATCTTTGGTAAACCAAAGATAAAAAGCCAAGCTTGTTTTAGAAAGCCATGGGCTTTTCAGAATGACACTTGGCAAATTTTGCTACTCACTTTGTCAAGCATTTGTCCACATATCAGTTGTTTTGTGCCTCTGTTTACACTCATTTTGCCTCCAGGCTTGTTTTACTAAGTTGGATAAAGTGTTTATTATGTGGCTTGCAAAAATATGTTCCTAATGGTCTCCTAACCCGTGGTGCCACAGTGACTGGGGGCTGTTGGGATCTCCTGTTGTGCAACAGGGAGTGGGGCAGGTAACCACAACCCAGCCTGTTGGCTTTCCTGTAGGGAGCCTGGAGGGTTGGGGCAGGGCAGGACTCTCTGGGCTCCCTCAGCATTAACTGTTTGCTTGACTTGGCTGGTGGCTGCTGCCAGGGTCATCTCAAAGAGATCTTGAGTCTCTTCCATACCCAGAGCCTCCCTTCTTCAAACATAAGTGCAAATTGCAGCAATTCCACAGGCTGAAATTTGGGTCATGACGGTGCCAAGGTGGTTTGTCGTGCCCATTCCTTTGGCAGATTATTTGGGGGGAGCTGGTGGATGAAGGTCCTCAGCAAACCAGCAAAGTTCTGCTTAGGCTTTAACCTCTCACTGGCTCGAAGCTGCTCTGGTTTGTAGCCTGTCTGTAGCAGTTGTGTGCACACTTAGTAAAATTTCAGCTGAATTAAAGATGTATTTTGGGATCTGTTTCCATCTTATGGAAGATGTGGAACTTCTGTGGTTCCAGGAATATCTCCTACATGTCATCTCCCAGGTTCCTCTGGGTGCTCAGGAACTTTTTCACTTGCAGAAAGCTCTGACTGAGGCTCATTTAACAACTCTTACCTAATGAAGGCTACAGAATTTATTCTAAAATAGGAGATCCTTCCAGAGCCAGCGTGCCTCCAGGAGATTCTCCTGGAAATAAATAATGCTGAAAAAGTTTGCTTTCCTTAATGCAATAATATGTAGGAAGGTAGGTCTTGTATTGAATTACTTTATATGTGATAAGATGTGATTATAATAAAGAAGGAGATTTATGATTACTATAAAAAGAAATGTGATTGTATTATAGTTTAAATAAGTTATTTGCATTTCAGATTTATTTTGGAGCAGTGTCTTTAGGCACCAGCTGTACACTGGCTTCATATGTGCCAGGAGCTGTGCAAAGAAAACAAGATTATTGCTGCTTTAGAAGCCTTGAGGGAAGTTGTGGCTTCCCAGGTTGTATCACTTCACCCAGCAGAATAAATGCAGAACCTTGTCCTTTCACTATTAGCAAGTAAAAATTACTCTGAGAAGCTGTGTCATGATCAAAACTTAGTGGCTGTTCAGTGGGACGCCCTAAGAGGCATCTTAGGAAATTCTTCTTTTCCTCTACCTTTAATATTTTTACTTTTAACAGTCATACCAAGTGCAGACATTCATCCCACAGCAGGTTCAGCTGAGATCCGGGACTGTGTAAGTAATGGAGATGGAGTTGACTTGGATGAGGTGCAAATTGGGATCACGGTCTGCTGGGGTGGAGTGATTTACATTCTCTAGTTACAGCAGTTAATTGTGGGTGCCCTGATAAGACCTGTTTACTGCCGGATCAGTTTGTCCCAGGCCTGCTGAGCATCAGCACCGGGGGATTGAAGGGTCCATTACCTGTTCTGCTTACTGTTAGGGTTTAATGCAGGGGAAAATCAAGATGCCATCTACTGTCTGCTTCAGGACTGTAGCCCGGAGATTCCCATTTCGGATTCTTCTCCCTCAGGGAGCAGAAGTGTTACAGAATTGAGTCGTGTTTACGTGTTTGAAAAAGGAATTTTCAACTCTTGACACCTGTTTTGAGCCTGGTGAAGGGCTGAACCTGGCAATAGCAGCTCCTGGAGTGACCCTGCTCATCACAGAATATTTGGACCCTTTGAGGAAACGGCTGTGACCCTGCTCAGCCCCTTTGAGAGCTGGGCAGTGGAACAGAAGCTCCCTAGAGCAGATTGCACAGAACACGGGGCTCATCCCTGGGAAGGACCCTTTCCTGCCTGTCTGGCTCTCAGGGATGGTGCTGGGACACTCCATGGAACAGAGAACACATTCCCCAGCTTCTGTTACCTCTGGGGTAATTCCCACGGAGCGGGACGGGAGCAGTTGCTCTCCACTCCCGACCCTTGCCTGCACTCCTCGCTCCTGCCTGCCAAGTTTCCACTCCTTTTGTAGGCACACGGAGATGGGAGGGAGAGGGCAGGATCCACAGGCAGCTCCAGCACCCTTCCTTCCCTGGAAGTTTCACACCACTCACACGAGAAGAGAAGGACGAGCCCCTCTGTTGTGCCCAGGTGTGTGTGTGTGTGTGCAGATGCTGTGGGCACAACCTGTGAGTCCTTCTTCCCCTCACCCGTGGTGTTTTTCTTTCCTTAATGCTTTTCTCTTCCATCTTCCTCAGCTGGTGGTGCCTGTGTGCTGTCTGCAGGGTGCAAATCAGCACCCAAAAGCTGTACCTTAAACTGTCATTAAACACCTTTGCAGAGGGTGGGGGATGCCCCTAAACCATTCCTTGTGTGAAAACAAGTCTTAACCCAAGCTTTTAAAGCCCCTCTTATACATGGGCTGTATGACTGAGTTGACTGTGCAGCGTGGCTGGAACCCAGCAGGCTCAGATTGGTGGTTTTTTTCCTAAATGGGAAGAAGAGCAGCATCATGGCACGTGTTTTTTAACATTCTGGGTGTCCATACACACCTTCTAACACCTTATTAATGCACCAAGAATACAACATGCAGTGCTGTGAAACAGCCCACAAAAATCCTTTGTGATAAAGTAACATCCTGTGATCATGTTAAATCTGAGCCAATTTCTGATGTAAAGCATCGCTGCCTAAATTGTATCTGTTCATCAGATGAGACAAAAGGAGTCGAAGGTAAAAGTTAAATGGAGGATTGCCCTTTGCAACTCTGGGAAGCGAGTGATGGTTTCTTAGACATACAATAATGAATATTTGCAACCCCTTCATAAATAAAAACCAGAACTGTCAGTGCTCATCACAGCCCTGGGATTCCCAGTCTGCCCTCACTGATGCTGGAAACAAGGGAAAAGTGCCCTGTGAGCAGGATGTCCACATAGAAGTAACTTTGCTCTCCAAGTTTATCCCTGAGACAACTCCACAGAGGAATTTCAGCCTCACTGGCAGGAGGAGGGGTGAGGAATGAGCTCAGTCACTCAAAGGAAAATTCAGCAAACTTTAAAATAATGCATCTCGAGTGCCAATATATTGTATAGGTTGCAATATGCTGCTTAATGAATGTTGAATTAGTAAGTCAATATTTCCATTCCCCAACCTTTTAAGGTAATTTCACATGAATATAAAAAAAAACCCCTAAAACATCCAACACATGTTTGTGCAGGGTTCAGTTTTCAAGGGCGGCTTGATCTGGCCAGAAAGTTTCCAGTCCAAGAAGTGGCAGCTGAAAGATGCCACTGTTGCCTCCACAGCTCTGGAAAAGCGCAGGGAGGTTCTGCACGTGTTTTGTGGTTTCTCCGTGTGTTCTTCCAAATGGGAACATCAAAACCTGTTGACATTGTGGTGAATCTTAGTTTGATTTTTGTGTTCTTGTATGGAGTCCTACTGTGTTGGGATTGCTGGGATTCTGGGGGAAGGAGAGAGGAGATGATCAAAAATCCACACATCTACATGGACCCCAAGGGGAAAAGCATTGCTGGGCTTTGTGGGCACGTGGTTTTATTTCCCACTGGTCTCAGAGGGGTCACCTGCAGGGAAAGGTGCCTAAGCATGACTTCACTGATGCCTTAAGTTTTATTCTTCACACATCTAATCCTCTTGGCCCGATTGAATTCCTGGTGGTGATGCAAATCTCCCAGCCCTGAGTTCATGTTAGACCTGGGTTTAATTTATTTGATGAGTAGCAAAGGCTGCTGTGGTTTTACAGTGCAGAAGTAACTGGTCATTTCCCTAAAAAATGATGAATTTGAAATCCATTCAAATGAGATATTTCTGTCTTGTGACAAGAGCTTAATAGCTTCTTGCATTTGTGTTTGGAAACATATTCTTTGAACTTTTGTCTAACATTCAGCCAGTATAAGGCAAACATTCTTCTTCAGTTGGTAATAGGCTGTCTGGTATCTGTAATTCAGTTATTTAGCTTTAAAATTAACTGTATATATTTGTAAGTTTTTAATTAAGATGTGTTTCTACTCAGAGCTTTTCAGAGCTTACTTAGAGGAGCATCAAACACGGCATAGTTTTGGTCTTTCCCCTCTGCCTATTAGCTTCTCCTCCTCTGCTTATAAATTTCTGATGACAGACATAAACATTTACCTCCGTAGGCATTACTTAACTCTGAGATCACTTTGTTCTATAAATACAAATAAATAAAAGGCCCTTTAATGGGTGCAGGGGAAGCCAGCAGTGAAGTGGTTAAAGGTTTGTGCCGCAGCCTGGCCAGCAGGAGCTGGCGGTGTGGAGCAAGGGGGACGCCAGCCTGTCTCTAAACTTTTTGGCCCTCCCTGAGTGCAGAGATGAAGGAAGAGCCCTCTATAAATCACTGGAGATTAGAGACCCTGTTCTTGCCGACTCTGCAGGGTTGCACTGCTTAATGTCAAAGCCTCACGTATTACTTTAACAGCACTCCTTTTCTTTATTAAATCCACTTTGAAATAAAAAAATGATGATCTTTCCAGTGAGGGGGAGAAGGCCTAAAAGGATTTAGAAAGTATCTGTTATGTTACATTACGGAGACAAATAACTGCACAGGGAGTAGGTAACATTTTTGCACCATTTCAGAAAGTAAAATGAATAGACTTTACAGAGTTTTCCTCCTTCAAAATATTTATTGCTGTTGATTTTGAGTAACTTTTGTGGGCTTCTCGGTAAAGGTGGACTGAGCGTGAACGCTGGCGGGGATTTCCCTCCAGGTTTGCAAAATTAAATTTGCATCTTCATTTTTGCACGTTCTGCAGCATCTGGTTTTAGATTACTTTTTTCTAACCTTTGGATTTATTCTGGCGGAATTTTGTTCTGTCTCTATCTCCATCTGACTGCGATGAAGACATATTTTCAACAGCTGTATGTGTGTCAAAATGTCAGTGTTTGCTTGTAGCCTCGTTGTCTTGAGGACATACACAGGCTTCTAGGCACTGCATATTTATCTTTCTATTATGACCTGATTTCCTTCTGATTTGTGAAAGTCACGTTAAGCAGGACATGATATTTTTTTCACGTGCAAAGTTAATGGGGTTGTTTTTCCACATGTATTTAGTTACCTCCTTTAATACATTGCATCCCAGCTAACAAGTATCCCAAGCCAAAGGAATTGCACATATGTATTTTTGCTGTACATAAGTGTTTCAGATCCTCCAGGTCATTTAGTATCCATTAGGACACTAAAGCTTCTTACTGTTTTCTCATTAATAGTCAAGTCTGTTACCACGACAAAAACAATTTCTGAGAGACGGGATTCTTTGAGAAACATCCCTGATGAAAGTCCTGGAAATCCTAACAACAAATGTTGTCAAGTTAGATTTCAGCAAAGCATTTCTGTTTCACTGTGCAGCATTATGCCCCAGGAATGTAGTTTTGCTTTTAGTCTCATGACTTTAAACACAACATTGGCATGAAACCCATTAAGAATAACAGATTTATAAGCTCTTGTTGATGGATTCTGTTCAAATGCAGTAGGATGGAAGGTGAAAATATTTTTAGTCTTTAAACGTATTAAAAATAAACTGTGATTATTTTAATTCTCCACATTTGAAGTCATTTGCTTCTTTGCAACCGTACTCGGAGTGTTTTTCTACCCGTTCACAGTTCATTTACGGTACAGTTTTGAAGTTTGGAAATAGTTCACACCTATAAAATGTGGGGTTTGCATTTGCCAGGGAAAATGAATATTGTTTTGCAATGTATCTTATCCAAAAGTTGACAAGTAACAGCTTTTTTGCTGGTTTACTCTGACAAACAGCTTGAAGGTATCACCTTTGTAGGCGGCTGCCGCAATGAATTGCAGATATTCATTTATAGCTGTTTGTACTCTGTGTGTTCTTTCATGTGTTCAGGAATATTGCCCAGTTCCAAAGTATGAGCTCTTAAAATAACTAGAAATGGGGGTGGGGTCAAGATATTGTATAAACACGGCGGATTTTCTGGGACTGGATGGATGGGTGTTTAAGGATCCAGCCCTGGCGATTAACGCTTCCCAAAGTGCACTTTTCAGGCGAGCAAGGAGTGGAGCAGGGGGTTATCAGAGCCCTGAGCAGCGATCCCGACGCTCAGACCAGCAGTCGGTGTTTTATTAGGAGAGAACAACTCTATAAAAGGAACAGGAGATTCAATCATAATATACTGGGGTGACATGAAGGCAGCTGACAGCATGGCTTCAAAACCCATTTAAGATCCAAGAAAAGTTGCCACAAGTAATGTGCTGCAGCTGGGGAGATCGTTTTGGAAAAAACAGGACCTGCCATAGCCCTGTGGATTCGCGTTCCCGGAGCGGAGCCGCGGCCTCGCACGGAAAGGCTTGGGTTGGGCGCTCCTTACCACCCACAGGCAGCACTGGGAAAGATCACCCGGGGTTTGTGTGTGTGTTTTTCCTTCTCACAGTGGTTTGGGGAGAAGTGGGAAGCAATGACCAGTTTGGTGGTTTGGGTTGGAAAGAGAAGGAATAAAGCGTTGGCTACCGAGTGGCGGAGCGTGTCCTTCTGGAGGGGAAGGAACTGCCTCCAAGAAGGGCCATTTTGAAAGGGGAAGTCACTCTGGTGCTGGAATTTTTTACGGTATGTGAAGAAGTGAGATACAATTTAAAAGAAGCAAAAATCCTGTTTTCTTCCCCTTAACTCTTCCTGCTCTCTGGCAGTTCAGAAAGTGGCTATTCTTTAGATCATCTTTGCTCGGCAGAACGTTCCCCAGGGAAGTGATGGACTCACCATCCCTGGAAGTTTTCAAAAAAATTAGTAGATTTGGCCTTTCACCATATAGTTTAGTGGGCATGGGGGTGTTTGGTCAAAGGTTGGACTTGATGATCTTGGAGTTCTTTTCCAACCTTAATGATCAGCTGTTCATCAGCGTTGCTCTCTTTCTCCTCTGTTCCTTTCATACCCATGAGCCAAGTCCTGAAAGCTGCAGAACACTTCTAAATCTAAGGCAGAGGCTGGAACACTTAAAAATTATAAACTTTAGTGTGCCCAAACTGTTTTGGGACTGCTTAAACTCAAATCATTGGTGAGCTGGAATCATTTGGAAAGAGGATATTGTAATGTGTCAAGCTTAAAAATGTATTTTTAAAAGCTCTGCTACTTTACTAGTTCAGCTAGACTGTTAAATTTGCATTTTTAAAGAAATATGGGAGGGAACTTTCTGCCTTCTCTCACGTGGCAGTCTGGATACAGAGCTTTATTGGGAAGTGATTGACAGTGACCTGGATGGACTTTCCAAGGACAGCAGCATCAGCAAGTGTGGTGTTTCTATCTAGAGAAAGCTTGGCCAAATTTCTACTCTACTATGATCAAAATCAAAATTAACTTATATTTTGGCTGGAAGTAGCATGTCGTCAAAGGAGCAAAGGTCATCTTCCTGGTAGAAGGTAATGCTAATTCAGGAATGAACACCTTTTTTTAGTCCTTCTTACAGAAGAAGATTTTGCCATCATTCAAAAATGCCCTGCACGAAAAGAGACTCAAGAGAAGCACTATTAAAACAAATATCACTGGGTTTTCTGAGGAATTTCTACATGTTCTCTTCTAAAAGCACAACAGAAATACCGTGTAAAGGAAATTTCAGAATTACCACGTAGGTTTGTGTCACTTCCCAACAGGGGGAAGAAGTAGTCAGTACTGAAAAAAAAACCCCTCAAACAAGCAAATCTTTCATTTCTAATTTATCTGTATTAGAAGCAGAATCAAAATAGTTACAGTAAGTGTTTGGGATTCCTTTTCTTATTAAAAAATTCCACGCAGATTGTATTTTTTTAAAAAAACAGGAGCATAGGTAGAATTAGGAAATCCAGGCTACCCCTGTCAGCCTCAGCGTTGCATGGAATTGACTTTAAATTGGGCACCTGGTGACACTGCTCTGGTGTGGGGAGAGGTTCCATCCTTCCCACTGGAGCTTCCTGCCATCCCTGGCATCTTCTGAACACTGGGGGTTTTCCATGGGTTGGACATAGAATACAATTGCAAGGACAACTTGAAGAAAAACCACCTTCTTCTGTGTTCTTGCTCCTTCTGCCACTTGATTCCTTGCTTTTCCCTCGTTTAGAAATTCCATGGTTTCTCTTTGGTGCTGCATCCCATGCCAAAGGTTGATGGAATGGAAACCACTGATTTAAGATGCCATTTCTGGGGGGTGTGAAAGGTTGGGGGTTATTTGCCCTTGTTGCCCCCCCCCAGTATCTATGATTGGGAAGGTAACATGAAATTCCATGTGCTGCTTTGGCTCCCAGGGAATGCAGCACTGCGAGGAGGTTGGGGTTATTAGCAAAGCAAGTATCTGTCATCCAGAAAACAAGGCAGCTTAGAGATTATGTCCTAATTTCACACTTACTATGGCATAGCATTACCAGTGCAGAAAATGATGGGGGAATAAGCTGCACACTCATTTGCCCATAAACCTACAGGGGGGTAATGTCCTAAAAAGCCACTGAAATTGGATATCTGGAAAATGAACTCATTTTTTAAGTGGGTCACAACATCTGTGATTATCTCGTTGGGATTACGAGCGTGATCATGCTGTGGGATCACCAACTGCTTCCCGTGGGCTTCGCCCCTCTGTGCTGGGGTTGACAAGGAGTCTGTGCCAATGGTCTGGGGCTGGATGAGTGCTGGTGTGTCCAGAACATCCCCAGATTGCCTTCGTGGGTAGGAGGAAGAAATAAGCCAGGATGGTCTGGAAATGCTGGATACATCATCCCCGCTTTAAAAACTACTTGGATTTTAAATCAGGGATAAATTTTGACTAGTTGTCTATTAAAATAATGCCATGATCTTCTATGCTTTTGTTTTCCTGCTTTCTAGGAGATAATTTAGATGTTTCCAAGGCTTGAAAATTATCTGGAAAATAGCAGGGAAGTTATTTTAGAAGCTCCATGGAGGTTTGAGTCACTGTGTAGTGGACACGGACCTTCCTGCTATTGCCCTCACCTGAAGTCCTGCTGGAGGGGATCTGGTGTATTTGGGTGGAGAATACAATATTTTCTCGATGAGCAATATAAATAGCAGTCCTGGGGGCAAAATCTAAAACAAATCCATGATCAGAAGCCCCTCCAGAAAACTGTGTTCACATTTCTTGGGAAGTCTTAATGTTATCAGTCCAGTTCATGGTGATGACAATTACCTTTGCTCTATAGGTAGATACAGGCTGTGACTTTATAGGCAAAGGACGTGCTGGTTTTAGGTCATTTTGGTCCTTCTTTCACCCCACATCAGAGCTGTATCTCATTCCTCCTCTTCCAATCCCTTCATGAATGTCTTTGGGGCAAGCTGCAAAGAATTGTAGCCTCTTAGAGGTTCTTCCTACGCAGCCTTCTGAAAACGGTGCCTCGCTCTGCACCTCGAGGCACTTCAGGCTGTACATGTGGTGTCTTAATCCCTGGAAGATGTGGGAATCCTCAAAACTATGTGCTGGGATTTGGGGTGGAATCTCAATTTCCTTCCTCTCAGATAGAGCACCATGAGAAAAGGCCATGGCTGCAGGAGCCATCTGTTAGAAACGGGCCGGGACGCGGAGCCGCCACCGCTCCCCGGCCGGGCAACCTCACAGCTTCTCAGCAGAGAGCTGGATCCTGCTCCCTGCTCCCTTTCCTCTGCCAGGAGATGAGGTGGGATAGGGGAGAGATTAGCCTTGACTCCAGAAGCCTGTGAAATGGGCGCTTTTTCACGCCCTAACGGTAATAGCAGTTTTATGACAAAGGATCCTCTTTGCTGAGGCAACCTGTGGAAGAGGCTCTGCTCCCAGAATGGTGATCTTGAAAGGATTTAGAAACACAATTGACTGAAACTTGAAAAATGTGAAACACTCAGAGAAAAAGCTGCCTTCTGTTAGACTTGTTCTGTAGAAAGTTAAAAAAAAAAAAAATAGGGATGAAAGCCAAAACTGGCAATCACACATTCCTCTTCTGCTTAAGGCTCTGAGTGGAGGCTGTTTGCCCTCCACAGAGCCCTCGGTCCCTTGTTGGGGCAAGTCGTTGCAATTTGGAGGTTGTTTTTCCCTGTGGCAGCAGTGGGGTCACAGGCTCCCAAAGGTTATTTCCTGCCACACGGTCACCAGCCAAACAACATTGTTCCTGGGCAGTGCCAACCCCAAACAACGCTCTGCCCCCACACCATTGTTTACCTAACACCAGTCTTCACTTTATTTTTCTTCTCATGGTACTTTGTTTCTGTTCAGGGTCTCAGAAATAAAATAGGAAGCGGTAAAACACAAAAGAAGCAGAGGGCAAAGCGGTGCAGAGCAAAGATTGATGATGGTTTGGGGACAAAGGTGACATACACAAGGGTCTCTGAAACCTGAAGAGTTCGGTTTTCATATGTTTCAGCCTTGAATATAATTAGCTTATAAGCACTTTGTTGTTTTCGTGCCTAAAACAGAGGGCAGGAAGCAGCAGAGAACTGAGATATATCGTGAGATTTATGAAGGAACGGCCCAAAGAGCTTCGAGATGCCATTTATAAATGTCAGCTGTATCTAAATCCACAGTGGACTTGCATGGGAACCCAGGAGCAGAGAGGTCTCGTCCTGAAGCATGACAAAGCAATTATTGATCTCCCTGGCAGGGAAAGCAGCGCTGAAAAAGCGCGAGGGACAGCGGAGGGAGGGATGGAACGTGACACGGAGACGGAAGGAGAGGCCAAGGACAGGTTACCAGAGGAGTGGGCCTGAATCCAAATCCCCCAGATGCAAAATCCCTCAGTTTTGGTAAACTTGGATTAGCATGTAAGAACAAACAGAAGAACACAGCTGGCCTTGCAGCTCTATCATTCATTAAACAATATCTGCGGGGCTTTGAAGTCGGGAGAAGTTTGGGGAGCTCAGTCTCGCAGTTTATCTGCCAGGGTTGAAGTATTCCATCCTGGTTTTCTGTTTTAGCACCTCTGCAAAGGGGCTTTCTAATGAGCTAAATATATAAAAAGGTGTAGGGAGAAACTTGGGATTCATGCATGGGAAAGATCTATTTAGAGACACCCCGTAGTAACAGTACTCGAGGCAGTTTGTGTCCAGAGCTGCCTGTCCTGCACGATTCCCAGCTCCCTGTGCAGCACACAGCCTTCCTCTTGGCATTGCTTCCATCTTCCCACTCAGGATGTTGAGAGAGACAGAATTTCTTCTGACTAGCTAATTACCTTTCCAAGCCTGATTTGTTTATAAAGACAGGGACTTGTCGATACTGGGAGGAGGGAGATGGACACCAACCTGGAATTTTAGGCTGTTACTGGTGTGTGTCTGATTAAAAATTGACAGATGTGAGGGAAGAAGTGAGAACTAGAGGGCAGGAGGGGGGATGCAGAAGGCAGGAGTTTTATTTGTGATTCTTCTGCTATTTCTCATGGTATATAGTTGCATTCACTCTTCCCTCTTACAAACTGGGAATAAGACTATTTCCACTGAGTGTTTTAAAATGACCACGTGGGAGGAAATAAGTGTGAACTGTTATTAGATCTGGAAAAAATGGTGGGTGTTTATGAATGCCTAAGGGCCAGGAACCATCCCAGATGGGATTCAGCACCTGAGAAAAAGAGCTTGAATTGATTTCATCTTCTCCACTGACTTTTTAAGAAACTTAAAGGAACTGTGTCCATAATTTAGTCCTGGAGCAAGCCAGGGTAAGTCAGGACCTCAATTACCAAAACACCACAAAGCTGAAGTTTCCATCCTGCTTTGTACACTGGGCTGTTTCACTGGTGTGGGTTGGTTGTTCTTCAGCTACTTAGGAGTTCTTCCTGCAGTGAAATTTGGAGCTCTCTTGATTCCACATAGCCAGCAAATAGAAAAATTAACATTGCAATACGGTTCGTTTCAAACCGACTCAAGGAGGAGAACTTTTCTGGTTTCCTCAGGGTTTCTCATTATTTTGTTTGATTCACCATCACCCTCAAACCCTAAGGAGATGGCAGCAAAGCTCCTGCCCTGTCCTTGTTTCACATACTAGTGATCTTCCTTTTCTTCATGATGAACTATCACAAAATTGCTCAGTTTGAAGGGTTGTAGAAATCATAGGAGGGTTTGGGTTGTAAGGGGCCTTGAAGCTCATCCAGTTTCACTCCCCTGCCATGGGCAGGGACACCTTCCACTATTTCAGGTTGCTCCAAACCCCATCCAACTTCGCCTTGAACGCTTCCAGAAATGGAGCAGCCACAACTTCTCTGGGCAACCTGTGCCAGATGATTTATAATTTCCCAGGGAGGGCTCTTTTTGCCAGGATTGCAGATTTTTAGCCCAGTCCTGAGAGGTGTTTTTTCTGCCCTTAGAACTTCCCCTCAGTGATTGAAGCCTTCCTTTAATTCCCCATTATTTCTCCCTCTGGATTAGCTTCCATACCATACATTTTGTGACTGTCACGATCCGATGTTTGTCTGTGCAGTGTCTGCAGAGGGAGAAGCTGTTTGAGAGTTCTGGCATTGATGTGTTGGAGGAATTAAAAGGTCATCCCTCCAATGAGCTGTGTGTGTAGGAAATGGGAGTTTGGCTTGGCACTGGGAAGGGGAGTGTGAAATCCTGTTCAGTCTTTGCTGCCTTGGTGTCCCCTCCCAGATCTCTCCAGGTAGCAGAGCCACAGTGGTGTAAATCACAGTTTTACTCACTGGCTTCAGAGCCAAATCTAAAGACCTCTGTGCAAGTGCTGGGAGTTCTGCTGGAGTAAAACCTCCACATCAGTGATGGACATGAGCTGTGCTGGCTCTGATGTGCTCCAGACCCTGAAATCCTGCCTATATTGAAGTCACTGGGAAAACCATCCCTGGCTTCAGTGGGGACAGGACTCCCTCCTCTGACTGAACAATACAGGGCCATGTTGAGCACTTGGGCTGGGATCTTAAGTAAAGTTTAAATACACTTAAGTCCTTATTTTTTAAAAAAAATAGCATTTTCCCTTATCTGTTGTTATTCTTTAGATAAGTTTATGGTGATGTGTCATTCCAGCATCTGAAATGCCAACTTCCTCCAGTAGCCAAACTCTTTTTGCAGGACTTGGATACAGCTCAACAGAGGAGACCAACAACTTCCAGCTTAAATATTGAGCAGTTCTGCCTCAGAGCAATTCTATCAGCTTTATAAATGGGAATATCTCCAATATCTTGAAGGAGATGCTGTTTTTTAATCTTTATGGCTGACCTGAACAGGATGTTATAAACCAGCTGGGTACCCCCAATGACTCTGTGCAGATGCTGTATAGAGACATCTTCTTTATCAGTAAAAAAAAAATGTTTAAAGGGAGTTCCCTTAAGCCAGTGCTTCTAGAAGCAATCTGAAACACTTCTAACATGGAAGGAGTTCTGATTTTTTTTTTGTGGAACTAATACCCCACCTGCAAATAAGTATTTGGGATAGATTTAGTCTGTAGTTGCTTCAGGCAGAGTTATATAGTGAGCTTTGTACCCCAAGTTCATGAAAATAATTTATTTTGACTGATGAGCTTAATGGAGTTTAGTAAAACCCTTTCATTACTGTAACCACTGGTCTTAATATTTCTGCCCTCCCTTTCTCCAAGGCAGGCTGCAGGAAACCTTGGGATAACACACCAATCCCTTCCCTCTCCTGCTAAAGGGGAGTTGAGTCCCACAGAATTTGAGCTCATTTGTCATGTCCTGGTGTCAGTTCCCAGGCTGAATTTCATGCCTGATTTTACTACCACATCTTTCTTCATTGGCATTTTCCTCCATGGTGTTTCTTACTCACCCTCAGATATTTCCTTAGGTTTGCAGATCTCCCACCACTTTTCCAGCAGCTCAATGTCCATTTGCTCAAATTCCTTCTTAAAAATAATGTCTTCCAGGAAATTATTCCTCCTTTACTGTCACTCATAATCTCTCCTACACCCTCCTTTATGATTTTTTCTATGTCCTGTTCTCTGTTTTTCTGTCAGAGGTTCTGTGATACAGGGAGTGTGTCTGTTCAGATTATTCCTTACCATACATTTTTTTAAAATATATACTTTGAAATATTGCTCATATAAGTACATAAAAAAGAGAACATTTAGCTTTTCTAAATATTCACCATAAATATTCACTGGTGCTTTGTAACATCCCAATTCAAAGGGTAGAAGTGAAACACTGTGTAGCACTGGGGTCCTACAACTACTCCTCTGCATAACAATAAATATGGAAAAAAACAGCCACTAATGTTTAGGAAATGAACTGGAATCAAATGATGTTTGATTCTATAATTTTCAGCTGTGGAACATGTTTTATAGACGAGCTGAGTTTGGGTTTGGAAATACTCTCTCTGACTGCAGGTGTGTGTATGTACATTGCATTTATCTGGTCATGTATGTACAGTGTGTCCATGTGCATTTGCTGTACATTAAAATACTAAGGTAACACCACCAGATTTTTGTTTTGCATGAGTGTGCCATGAAGTAAGAACTCTCCTGTGCAATTACTACAGTAAAAGTGGTAATAAAAGACTGGGCTTTAGGCCTGTAGCTGAATGCTTGGTGGCACACAAACATGCACACGTAGCTGAGAGCAAAGGAGAGATATGTGGGAGATAAAAGAGAACAAATGGACAACTTATAATTACATGTATTTTAGTTCATCTGGTATCCAGATGATCATCCTCGACCCTGACAGGTTTGACAAATCAGTTTATTAGGACTGTAAATGTAACCCAGGGCTGTGCAGTAGGCAAGGGAACACTGATTATTTTTTTTTTCATATTATATTCAGTCATTTCATTATTGGAGGTAAATACTGCTTGTACTTAGAAACACAACAGCTGGTCTCATGTGAGAAGGCAATCCACAGATTAACTTGCCAAATGTATTACCAGTTCATTTCACTAGACTGAGAACCTAAGGGTATTTTAATAGTTTTGACCTTGATCAGACAAGAAAACAAATGCCCTCATTCTCAAGTTGAACCTGTGACTTAAGCACTGATCTGGTCTGCTGCAGGGTGAAGTGTGCCCAGCAGCCCTGGCAGGTTGATAGTGAGTGTTTTATAAAATAAATGGGCCAAATTCGATGCTGAAATTTGTGGTTGTGATTCTCAGGTTGCTCAGGAGAGGAGATGCTTTGATTCCTGCCTTCCTGCTTTCAGAGCTGTTTGTGTAGAGGGTTGTTCTGTGCAAATTGGCCCTTGAGTAAGGAGGTGTTTTTAGTCAGATGCTTGTATGTCTGGTTTGGCTTTAATGTAGATTTTTACATTAAAAAAAATCAATTTGAAAGGCCAGATGTTTGCAGCCTCTTCACTGGACCCTGCTGCTGTTTGCAGCCCATGCTGGCTGCTGGATTTCATGCACCTTGTAAAGTGTGTCACAAAGAGCAGCTCCAGAGACAGGTGTGTGTATCCAGCACTGGGAAAGGAGCTTTAATGGAAATCAAATTGCAGCACATCCTCCAAAGAGAGAGTATTTTTTAACAGTTTTGTTCCATGGGCATATTCCTCGAAGGAAGGCTGTGCTGGACCTTGCACCCTTTCAGGGCTGGAGGGACTGTGTCCCAGCACTCTTGGATGTTGCTCTCACTGAGCAGCTTCTCCTGATCTCTGGATTTCTCTGTTCCCAGTGAATTCTCATACACAAACTGGCCCACTGTTGAAAGTCAGCCAAGATTAGGCTTTTTCAGAGGGTAAACTCACGTGTGGGGCTCCTCCAGGTTCAGTGCCTTTAACTGAGGTCTCCAGTGCCGGTGTGGACACAGGGACCTGACTCTCTGCTTTCCTTCAGGAAGAGTTATGAGCATTAAGGATTTAAGGGTGAGACTTTGGAAAGCTCTTGACATTGGCCTAATTCAGTTTCCTTTGAAGTTAATTTTGTTGGAAGCCAGGCACGGCAGATGCCGAGCGCTTCCCAAGCACTGAAAAAAAAGGGGTTGAGCCTCCCTGTCCTGTTGGGAGCTGGATGAGGGGTCACCTGGTAAAACCCCTTCTCCCTTTCCAGTTTTGAACCTCTCCTTTCCTCTGTTTCCTTCTCCCTTGCTTCCTTCTTCCAGCAGTGCCACAACCAGATGTGGGTGTGAACAGGGCAGGGACAGAACCTGGAGGGCACTGGCCGGTTCTGACAGTGGCTGAAGACTCAACATCCAGTTTGGGTCTGACTTCTCTGTCTCATTTCCTGATCAGATCTGTGTCAAAGTCTCATTGTCACTTATTATTAATTCTCTGTAAGAACTCTTTGAAAGAATCAAGTTTGGAGATACGGAGCAGCCAAAACCCCCGGAACACTTTTTCCATGAAACCTAGTTCAGTCTTGTGGCTGCTTTTAAAAATAGCTTCTCCCTACATCTCCAAAATCCCTTCTCCTGCTCCATGATCTCTGAAGTGAGATAAACCAGACAAATAAGAGGGTTTTGGTTTTTTTACTTTTTTATAACATTTACCAGATTAGCAAATGGGGATTTACTTTGCACTTCCCTTCTACTGTGCTGTTCCTGGAAGAGATAAGGAAAACTCTGTTATACACAACTCCCAGCTCTACTGGGCATTGGTTCAGGCTCTCAGACTGCAAAGGAAGAACAGAGCCTTGAACTTGAATCTCAGCAAGAAAACTCCTTCCATTTGATCTCTAAACCCATTTGTAATTGCCAGATCCACGTGACTTTGCCATGCAAAAATAAATCATTAGATTATGCAGAAAATCCTAGATTTCCATTTACTACCATTTCAAATGAAAATAGAGGCTCTTCAGTCATAGAATTATAGAATGGTTTGGCTTGGAAGGGACCTTAAAGATCATCTGATTCCATCACTGCTGCCATGAGCAGGGACCCCCACTAGGCCAAGTTACTCAGAGCCTTTATTTCCATTCCATTATTTCCTTGGGTTTAGAATTACTCACTATCTAATTTTACTGAATATTTGGGCTTCATGTAATAGTAAGGAGGCAAGAGTAGGTCCCTTACTGTTCTATTCCCCAACTGGGTTTACTTTTTCAAAGTAGCACAGACTTGTATTTCTTTAAAAATTTCAGGGTGATTTAAGCATCCATTAATATCCACTTCAACATATTTTTACTAGTTTTGACATGTAATTTCCTGAACACATTGCCACTTCCCACCCTCGTGTCCTTAAGGCAAATGTTGTTCCACTGACACCAATTTTCTCCCTTGTTCACTGAGTTTCCCCCTTTGATTCCGCTGGTTGGCGACGACAAACAAAAAAAAGTTGAGTTGCCATTATCAGCACCAATCAATAAATCTGAAGGAGAAAAAAAGAGGAAACCTCAACTCAGGGGAGTCCCAATCAGCAAACATTTACTGATAAAGAAAACATTCATATATCTGACATGTCATCAGCTCCCAGTGTTTGCTTATGCCCCAAGTGCTTGTTGCTGCAAGAAGAGAAGGCTACTGGAGCTGGGCTTCCATGGTCCCTCCAAGAGCTGCCTTTACTCAGAGCTCTGGTTGTGAACCACCAAGTGAAGTACAGTGGAAGCTGCTGTTTTCAAGGAACCTCCCTCAAAATATGGGTGGCTTTAAGGGACACTCTCAGGAACCCCCCCCAAAATCGTGATGGTGAGGTCGAAAGAGCACGTGTTGATACCCAAGCGTTGGGTGAACTTTGGTGTCACAGTGGATGAGATCCAGAACCATTGCTTTATACTCACTGTGGCTTATGGTTTTCTGGCCCTGGATTAATATATGTTGTTATCTTTGGAAGTTGATGTTAATTTGAACGAAAAGTCTGAAGATGAAACGATAGCGATAAGAGTAACGTAGATGGAGGATTCCACTCACACCGAGGGAGTCGTGCAGCAATGCTTCTGGTGAGTGCTGTGTCCTGCTTGTATTTCAGACAGGCTCTTAGTCTCATCAGCTGGAAAATCTTGAAACAAATACAGCAGATTCCGTGGTGGTATCTCCACTGAGGAACATTATCCACACAAGAAGTCCTGAGGGGATGCATGGAGTTGCTCGAGTGCTTTGGGCTGGGGTTTAAACTGTCTTGCACTGCACCTATCTGAAAGAAATGAAAACTCTGTTTGTTTTGCAGTGTGTTACTTCCTTTAATTATTCAGCAGACCTTTGGCAACCACCTGATTTATCTTTTTTTGCCTTGCTGCTGTAGCAAATGTGATCATCAGTTGCTGCAGTGACACCTCTGTAGATTAGTTCCTTTTCCCCCCAGGGGTGGCCATTCCTTTTGGCCATGGTGTCACAAAAGTATGGTTTCTCTTTTCTGTTAATACCTTAAAGTAGCAGTAAATCTATAGGTTGATGTCTGTGTGGAGCAGTTCTTTGCAACAGAGCTTAAACCCATCTCAGTATCTCTTGAGACTGAATGATGTTTAATGCTGTTATTTTAGAGAGAGCCTGAGCGTGTCATAGACAACCTGACCAATAATGTTATACCCTAAGTAGGGATTTGAGCTATAAATCTATTCTATACAGCATGAAGAAGCACTTAGACCAGGCAGATGGCTGAAGTGCCATGCTAGGAGTGCAAGATTTGCAAACAGCTCATTGAAATGAAGACTGGCACAGCTATGAACCTTAGCAGAGTTGCTCTGAAAGGTTTGCCTCCATCAGTTTTCCTGATTTTAGTTGTATTTTATAATTTACAGTAGATTTGGGCTTCACAGTCCAAATTGGGTGAAAGTTGAGATCTTCTCTCAGAAGATTGAGGACCTCCAATACACTGATATCCCTAATGTTTGCTCATTATTTTTGCAGGCAAATAGAGATTTAGCTTTGTTTATCTGTGGGATTAGTTGCTGGGATTGGCTTTGAAGCTCGGAGGATTATATTATGATGTTTGTGCACAACACTTCAGGAAATCTTTGCATTCCTGAGAGTATTATGAACAGGGCTCATCAGCACAGTGAAAATAGTTCAGTGGGAGCTGTGGAAGTGGCAGCTGAAGCACCTTGAGCTCTCTGTATCCCCACAGGTCTCTGTGATAGGGGGAAAGGAGCTCTTCTCCCTACCTGGAGGCGTGAGATCAGCACCTGATCTGCCACTCCCATCCATGCCCTGGGTGAGGATGCCAGGAGGACTCTGGTGTCTGCATTTTCCCATAGGAATGAGGGTGAGACCACCAGCAAATCCCTGTGGCACAGCAGTCCCACGGTGGCTGCAGTCAGTCCTGACAAGCAGGGCTGATTCAAATGAGTGATTCAGAGCTGAAAGTCTCTGTGTCCTGTTCCTGGAGCACTCGGGGGCTTGGACACACCTCATTAGTTTGATGGGCAGAGAGAGTTCTGCTTCTCAGTGTTTGCTGGTTTCTGCCCTCTTTGCTTCGCTTTCTCCAAGGGCTGCCTCTGATAAATGTCCATCTCATCAGAGAGGGGAAAAAGGGGTTATTTCAGTTTTTAAAGCTTGTTTCATGCTCGGTGATGTTTCCTGGTGTGGTGTAAGGACCCAGCTGGGGAGGTGCTGGGGTTTTCTTGGCAGGGTGGGTGTGTTGCACAGGGAATCCTGATCCAGAGGGGGGTGAGGGATTTCTAGGAGTGGCTGCATAGGCAGAGTTTCTCTTGCCCTCAGATCAGCTGAGTTTTACCACTGGCTGCAAACCTACTCACTGTAAAGTCAAATAATCCCATCTGAGTTTCTCTACTTCTGCTGATATAATTTCTCTTTCTGGTGTACTCTGAGAATGGACTCTTTCCTGGAGATCCCAGTGTCCACCTGAGCACCACTTGGTGAATCACTGAATGAAAGTCCAGGAGTTGAGGAGCCACTGAAATTGGAACTGCTTGGGCTCAGACCAGGACTGGGGTCAGAATCTGCAATGATTATGAGGATATTGAGAGCTGCACTCTCAAACCACCTGTTCCAGACGTTGATACAGCAATTAAAAAATGTAAAGCAGAAATAAGGATGCCTGTGTGATAATAATGCACAAAAGCCAGTCTGCATTTCAGCATTCTAATGTGGAGGTTTTTTAAGTTCAGCAGTTTATTAACCAGTAATGCCCTAAGGAGTTCTTTTTTTATTTTTTCTTATTACCATCTTCATTTTTGCATTTGAGTGTTTATTCCTTTTTCCTTATTTGGGTTACAGCAACTGATTTTTTTCTGTCCTTTCCTCTAGGAATAATGAAAACCAAAAATACCCCCACAGTAATGAGAACCAATAGTGTACAAAGATTAACGTCACAAACCCATCGCTGACCTCAATAACATTTCACAACATTTAGTTTTCATTACAGTGCAACGTTACTGCAGACTTTTTGCATGAACTTCTGAAGAAAAATATATGATAGGGCTTTCCAAAAATACACACATGTTGGGAAATAAGACTTTTAAATCAAGAGTTTTACACATCCACTGATCACAGTCGACGAATCAGATGTATGGTATTAATTACTCTGAATCACAGCAGGCAGACTTGCATGCTTAAAAACAAAGATTTTGTGCTTTGCTGATACAGACACGTGTCATGCCTTCTTCAAAAGGTGCATTCTGATTTTTTAGTGCCATTTGCTCCCTTTGGATGATGAAAGAACATTCAATTTTTAAATTGTATTTGTAAAAAGTATTGCTTGGCACAGAGCGTAGGAAAGAACATTTAGAACAGGTTGATCTGTAACACCATGAGCAGTCTGTTTTCTATCAATGATTCCTAGCCAGCTTATTAAACAGATTTATACAATGAAAGAATCTAATAACAAAAACATTCACCTCCTTTATTACTTGGCATTATTTATGGCTCTTACTTTTTTTTAGCTACCTTTTTATATATCGGAATCTGCCAACATTGTATTTATAAAGTTTATGTACTAGCAGCATTTGTTGGGCAGGGATTTGGATTATTTTATGTTTCTTTCCTCCTACACTTGTTATTACTAAATCTATATACAAATGCTTGTAAAGATTTAAAAAAGACAGCAAAGAAAATATTCTGGAGAAATGGAATGCTTGAAAAATTAATTCTGGAGAAATGGAATTCTTAATGTCCTTACATTTTAGATAGTCTTTCCATAATAATAAAAAATAATGGTGCTTATGACAGAGCCTATTCTGTGTTGTCCAGAATCTCCAGTGTTGGATCATAGACTGGGAAGTGTTTACACACTGCCAAATCAAAAGTTCCTCCTGTGGCTATTAATTCAAGTCTCTAAATATCTATAATTGCTGTCCAAAGAACAACTTTGTCTTCCAGAGCTCCTTCCTTCCTTCCCTCCCTCCTTCCTCCCTTCTGTCCGTCCGTCTGTCCCAAGGCCACTGAGCTACAATGGTGTGTTTGTCATCGGCGGGTGGGAGGCAATGGGAGCCCTTGGGTGTTCTCCCAGTGCCAGGCTGGGTTGGGCCTGGCACAGACATGGCCATGGAATAAAACACAGTCTCCCTTTCCTATGGATTGTCCTTTCCTGGCAAGCCAGTTCTGCAGCTTCACAAGCAGCCTCTCCATGGGTTTGCTCAGGGACAGAAGAGCCCGGATGCATCAGTTTTCCTGGAAAGATCCTGCCTGTGCACAGTCCTTTTGCTGGTGTTAGAAATGCCTTGAGATGCCTTCAAAGGCAGAAAAAAAAGCTCATGTTTGAAATGAGGACTGGAAGTCTTATGGCAGTGTAGGACCTCAAGTTCCCATCAGCAAAGTAGGGTCAAAGTGGGTGGTTTGTCCAGGCTGCAGCACCCCTGGCAAGAAGGAAACGGAATCCCTTGGAGACCTGTGCAGCAGGCACGGGGAGCTGCAGACTTCCCCAGGCAAACAATAGCAGGGAACTGTTAAAATAAATAAAAAGTGGGAAGTAGAAATGGGGGAAGGTTTGTGTTGAGTTCTCTTGGCTGAAAGTCGCGGCCCTTGGAAACACGGTGTGTCCCTCTGAGCTGCCTGGGGGTCAGTGAGTCCTTTTGCCCCCCTCCCACCTGAAGCTTTGTTGGTTTATAAATGATCTGTCTGATTCTGGCTCTTGGTTTGCCTTTGTCTCACCCTCCCAGGAACGTTCCCCCTGAATGCCCAGGCTTCAGCTATTTCAGAAGAAAACCTTTATTTTTTTTTCCACTGAGGTTAACCAACCCTCCTCCTGTTTTGCTGTGCTCAGCAGTTAAGGCCAAAGTTTACAAGAAAGGTAATTACAGTCTTACTTTTAATTGTAATTAACTAGGAGTAAAGAATCAAAATAATCCAGCTACTCTTTTGCTGAACCAGAGCATTATATATAATGTGACAAAGAGAATGCCTTGCCCTTCAGCCATTAATTTTAGCAGTTTTGTTATTCCTAAATTACATAAACCTCTGGTGTCAGAGGGGAGAGAATATGAATCAGCTCAGAGATTTCATTGGAATACCTTGCCCATGGTTGTGTCAGAACGTGAAAAGGCTTTTGAAGCACTTCAGGTTATGATAAATTAGAGACACGTAATGAAGAAAATCAGGAACTCCAAATAAAGAGGTCATGAGTGAAAAATGTTGGTAGTGAACTACAGGCATTTCTGGGCTCATAAAGACCAAAACTCAGGCTTTTGAAGGGAGTCTTTCCCTTTTATTGCAGAAGGTGTTGGAGCAGTCTGAGTGTGGTGAGGTTTAGGGGCAGCACTGCCCTGAGGAGACATCGTTCACCTGTCAGTGGTAGAAGAGACACATACACAGGGATGAGAGGATTCATAGGAGGAAGATGGGAAACATTTTAGTTCTCTTACTTCTAACTGTGTTCATTGATTACAACCCAGAATCCAATTCTTAACATTTGACAGATGCTGCCCTTTCTGAACTCTTTATTTAACTGGGATTGAACTCTTGGTTTTTTACCTTTGTGGTCACTTTTCTTGGGCATGTGGTATCCAGCCAGTCCCAAGGGAACCGAGGAAGGATGAAGCTCAATGGTACCAGTGGTGACAAAGAAAGAAGTTGAACCAACCCTTGAAAACAGTGAAATGTCAGATGTCCATGTTTAAGGCCCGGATTTCACTTGTGCTGCAGCACTTCCACCGCCAAAAACCCAAGTGCCACGAACCTTGGCAGCATTAGTAGGGGATCTTCATTTAAAGATGAACTATTCTGGAACAATTTCTCCACTGTGTCTGACACAAGCAGGCTTTTCTTCGACACCAGACGTGCATGTCTTCTTGCTCCAGCTATTTTTTTCTTGAACAAACATATGTATTGTAGCCAACGCAAGGAAAATCCCGCTCACTATTTATGTTTGAGTTCCCTGTGTCCCATTAACAATGTCCCAGTGTACTCCTGGCACTAGAGCATCTTGATCCAGATCCAGCACTGTTTTCCTGGATTCCCCTTTGGAGGCTTAAGTGCCACAAAGTAATTGGTCTTATTTAGTGACCTTCCATCCCAGAGGCTCTATTTTTTGGGCACTGAAATAGCTTCCTGTGCCTTTTTACAATTTTTTTGCTAAATAGGGAGCACCTCTTACTGTGAATCTGATCTAATAGTTATCAGGACTGGTAACTCCATTTGTCATTGCACTTACAGATTTTATCTGCTGTCCTGTTGACTTTTCCACACATCCAAGAGGTTTCTTTTTGATGGTGCTCCTGGACACTATGAAAGTATTTGTTATATGTGCAGTATTTGAATATGTTGGGAATTGTATGTATTAAATACAGGCATTATATCAGTTAAAAAAATGTAATGGCCTCTCATTGCATAATGTTTATTTTAGTATTCTTTAATGCAGATTTATTTGGGGATGGAATCTGACTGTTGTTCTTAGCTTAGTTTTGGAAAGCTGGATTTCAAAGCCACCCTCAGCTCCCTAAGTTTTCTGTCCTTTCAATGTTAACCATTGATTTATCCAAAAAGTTGTATTGTTTACAACAGATACTGAATCATAAAACTACTTACAGTGTATCCTGCGTTCAGAAAGGCAAAAGCATTTCCTAACTGTGAATGCATCTGGTCTGATCTTTAATGACTTTGATTCTGTGGCCAAATCTACTTCTTGGTGCTGTCCTAATGCACCATTAGATTAGTTACTGTCGCTGGAACTGCTGTCGCTCGGGCTCTGGTTATGGAGGATCATGATATTTTTCATAAATCATTTTTTTTTCTTCTTTTACTCTTTAAAGGATAATAGTACTGTAGCTTTTCAATTGTTTTATGAGGCAGTAATCTTGTTGCTGGGAGGATAAACCGTGAGGCCAAAGGCAGTGCTTATCTCTGGAGAAGCCAGTTATTGCCCAGGAAATCTCCACAAAACATCAATTATCGCTGCTGCCACGCAGGTTCCACCCCTTGGAAACAGCAACAACGAGATTCTGTGTCAAAAATAGTCTGAAATAAAACCAAAATGCAGTATTTGGGGCATTCTTTTTGGTTCACAGTCTTCTGAAGTTTGTGGGGCTGTTAAAGGCCAAAGTCCTGGGGTGTTCCTCAGGGCCGTGCTCGTGGCGCGGGAGCTGCATGTGCAGCTCCGCTCATGGAGCATCCACAGGCTTTGGCATCACCAAATCCACCCAGAACAACCCATCCTTCTAAAGAATTCCTGGCTTCTTATCTCCTTGGTTTGGTCTTTAACTCGGGCTGCCAGAGGTGGATTTCCCAGCCCAGGCAGCGCTGCACGCGGAGCGGCAGCAGGTGGGAGCTCATTGCCTTTAACCAGACACCAGTAACATTTTTAGGCCTTTCTGCATTGGAAAGCAATGGTGGGAAAGCAGCTCAGAGTGATGATCACGGTGCTGAGCCTGAGTTTTTGGCAACAGAGAGTGATCCAGGCACATTCCACCCAGTTCCGTGCCGTGGGAATCCCGCAGCACCGAACCGGGGAACCGTTAAACATCCCGCCCTGATGCACTCTGTCTTTAAGAGGTTTATTCAATTAACCGTTTAAACTTTCATTATATTTTGCCATTTGGTGAAGAGGATTCTTATGCATTTAATAGTTTTATGCATTTACCCATTAGCCCTCTAAGTGGGCTCGCTGGGGCGAGCTCTGCCATTTCCCGGCGGCGGGTGGGGAGGGCGGTGGGCAGAGCAGACAGTGATCCATGACACGTGTCACGGCCGTTTGCATCTCCCTGACCTTCCCAATCCATCTCTCAGAAGGTTGCTGTCCATTAATCCCGTGGCAGCTGCTGGTGCAGCAGCTCTGAGGGACCGGGGCAGGTAGCCAAGGGTGCAGGTAGCTCCCTACCCCAGCAGCCCAGATTGGCAGGATGTTTTCATCAAAACACAAACTCGGAAGGAAATGGCATATGTTCCTTAGGCCAAGGAACTGCTGATCACTTTAAATACTTTAAATTAATCCAGCTTCATTTGTTAAAACTAGCATCATCTGCTTAACAACTGAGGGGATGGGTTGTACTTCAAAAACAGCAAATCTTACCCTGCTGCTAAAACTCACTTTGCAGCAACATTTGTGTTCTGTGTTACTCCTTGTTCATATTCCTCTATAAATTCCTGCCAGGCAGCAGTTGCTGGTGTCCTTCCCTTACAGTGCAGATATTTCTGGCCCTGCTCTGCCCATGCAGAAAGCTGGGCAGGTCAAGGATTTATCTGCATCCAGGCTGCTTGGAGGGAGCCAAGGGCAGGACTGGCCCACTCCTTGTTTAATCTGCAGGTAAAATCAAGTGCTGAATGTGCAGGTTCTCACCAGTATCTTACCATTTCTTCTGGTGATGGCTGAGAATGAAATGTGTGCTGCCTTCAAAAGGGGGTTTTAAAAAGTAAAATAAGCAGTGGCCATATAATTGCCAAACATTCAGAAATGCAATAATAACTTGGATAGTTAATTCTTGTGGAACCCCTGTGGAACAGTAGCTCCTGCTGGAGGCATTTGCTTCATCGAGGAAGGACAGAACTACATCTCATTTTATTTCTGGCATTTTGTCCTGAAATAATCAGCATTTCACATCATGAAAATAATTACTGCAAGGTCTGAGACCTTTGAACAGCTCTGTCCTCTTGCAAACAACCCTTAAGTCTATGGCTACCCAAGAAATGGCATTCCTGGTGCAGTGTCCTTAGAAATCACTTCCATTTGGGTTTGATAGAACTGCAGTCTGTTCTTTTAGGGACTGATGTCACCCTTTGTTTGCCATAAGTCAGAGAGAAGGCTGAAAGCAGAGAGAAGGAACAAAATCATTAACATTTGGTCAGTTTTATACTATATACAGGCAGGGAGTAGTTACTTTTATCCCAGTTTTATAGGTGTGACTTGTTTATGAATTCTCTGGTAAGGTCGATGTCAACAGAGATGTCGGAGAGAATTCAGCTGCCTTTAAAAAATAATGAAAAATCCAGCAAAACTCACTTGCATAGAGGATTTCTGCATAATCTGATGGTTTCTAGCAGCTTCTCCTAGTAATAATCAGTGTAATTATTGTGCCTGTGTTAAACTCAGCAGATTTAATTGATGTAGTTTATGGGAATACAAGTTTTTGACTAAAACACTGTTGATCTCCTGTGTACAAAGCAGCAGCTGGCAGGGGAAGGACAAGGTACATCAGTGTTTTGGTATCAACAGACTTGAAAGGATCTCTGGGGTAGTTTAGGCTCAGCAATAAGTCCAGCTGAACCATCCCCTGCCTGCTATGAAGTGAGAAAGGCTGGGGCCTTCCTTCCAGATCTGGCACTGACACCTCACAAGGCAGTGTTGGATTTGAGATTTAGTCCATGAGGAAAATGTGGTTCTGCAGGTGTTAATGGGAATATTGATTGTCTGTAGGGCTGGTGGCTTTGTTTTATTTCATTTGCCCACTCTCTTACTGTAGAGAACAAGGCATGGAAACCCCTGAAGTGCTATAAAGGTGGAGCATGTGCCTGACTGCTTATTTGTCGTTATTCTTTTTGTTATTACTATTATTCTCTATTATTCTTTCACCATTGTCTCCCGAGTGGTTTGTTAGACCATTGTGTTCTGCAGATCCAGCTTCTCCAACCCCAGCATAGCTGTCACAGTGTAGATGTGCAGGGATCCTTGGCCACGGCCATGGTTTGTGGTCGTGGCTCATGGTTTAGAGGGACTTTTCACAAGGGCTTGTAGAGACAGGACAAGGGGAAATGACCTTAAGCTGAAGGAGAGAAGGTTTAGATGGGATATTGGGAAGGAATTCTTGGCTTGGAGGGTGCTGAGGCCTTGGCACAGGGTGCCCAGAGAAGCTGTGGCTGCCTCATCCCTGGGAGTGTCCAAAGCCAGGTTGGAGCCACCTGGGCTGGTGGAAGATGTCCCTTCCCATGGCGGAGGAGTTGGAACCAGACGATCTTTAAGGTCCTTTCCAACCCAAACCATCCCACCTTCAGTGATCCCATGACTCATGTCCAGCACACAGAGCAGCTCTCTGGAGCCCTCCTCACTCCCACAACAGCAGTGTTGTCTCAGGGCTGCTCTGTGCAGGCTCCTCCACGGCGGATGTTCTTCCCAGCCAAATATGACCACCTGCAACTTTGTGCTGGTGTTAGCAGTTTCATCTCTCATTATTCAAATCCAGCTGGCTTTCCCTTTGAAGTCCGTTCCCTCATGTTAAATGTTAACTCTAATTTCTCTTGGCCAAGGGAACAGATAGTGCATTCTTTCCTGTCTGTGTGATAATGGCCACAAGTGTTCTGGCTGCCTTCGGCCCGACCCGCCGCTCCAGCTCCTTGCTCTCCTCGAGAAGGAATGTCGAGGCCCAGCTCTGCTGCAGGGAGTGGGTTTATCCTGCAAAAAAACTCCAGGCTCAGCCTAGCCCTCAGAACTGGCCTTTACACATCACGTATCTCCTATGTCCAGACTTCTCTTCCAAGACTGGCATGTGCTTAGGGCAGTGAAAAATGACCAAAAATCACATCTGAGGGTAAATTTTTAACAACCACACGGCGGTTTGGGGTTTTTTAGATTCATGCAGGCTGATGTTTGGCTTTTTCCAGCTGTACTAGCATTTTTCTAAACATATTTCAGTGCTTATCCTTGCATTAAGCACAATAGCAATGGAAGGGGGAGACTTGTGACCATTTGAACTTGAAATCCCCAGAGAGCTTTTTATTCTAATAAAACAGCAAAATATTGGATACATGACACCCCTTACATCAAACTCTATCATATTAAGGAAACCTTAGAACTCTGGTCTGCAGTCTGGCCTGATACATTACAATTCATCTGGGATCAGTAGGAGAAATAATTACATCTATTTATTTATTCCACTGTCAGAATGTTGACACTAGTTTTTCATATTGTCTCTGTCACGAAGAATCATAATTAAATAACATGTCAAATGCATTGATCATACATTTATAAATTTGTTTGATATATCATGGAGGCCTTTTGTTATTAGGAGGTATCACAAGATTAAACTTAGGGTTTGCCAAGCCATCTACCTCATTCTACACAGGACTTTTTCCTCCTAATTAACCACAGAATTTTGATGGCTTGTCATTCTGATATTGCACAGAGTAATCTCTTCCTTTTTATTTCAAGTTGAAGATACTGTTTCCCTTTGACCAAAATCTGGCCAGATATGTGCAATCATATTAGGGTATGTAATGACATGCTTTTCTTGTATTTTTTCCCATTTTTCTGTCCTAATTCCTCTACTTAAGAGGCACTGTCTTATCACAAAGAAGATCAGCCAGAGCTCGCCTTCAGTTCTTATGCTTTCTGCACAAAACAGAGCAGGAGCCTTGACCACCCTCATTCCTTCCCCTCTCTTTGTAGCTGTGTATGGACCTGACCCAGATCACTGAGTGGATGCTCTTCAGTGGCCACAAATCCATGAACATCCTTCCAGCTCTTCCCACACCTTTAGGAAAAACAGACTTTTAGGAAGGTGACAGGGACAAAAAAAATCAGTAACTCACTGTACTTAAACAGTACTGTTTCTTCCAAACCAAATACAATTTGCAAAGAATCATATTCCCTGTACATCCCATGTGCTACTTCAGAGGATAAAAATATGTAAATAAATAGGCATTTGTTGTCCCTTTTTGATGTGTTTTCTCCCATTTTCCATAAGAACATAAGCTAGGAGGGTTTTACTCAGATTTGGTGGCAGAACACATGCATTAAGATTAAGTTTCTTTTTAAAATTTGCATTCTTTGCTTTGTATGTTTCCTAAATGGGGCAAGAGGGTTTCTTAGTATGTCTTAGTATTAAAATCTAAAGTAACAGACCTTCATTCTAATGAGCTTTGTAAATCTGACCTAAAAAGTGTCGCCTGGAGTCTTTGAAATGAGTTTCCTACAACTTCCTCTGATCTGATTGTGTGTTTTAGGGGAGGTTAAATGGGTTAAGATTCTTAGCTGTCCTAAAGCCATTGGAGTGATTCCTTATTAATCTTTTTCACCCCCTAAGACATCATCTACAGATCTAGGCGGATTTAGTGCATAAGATAACGTGGTCGGCCCAGCCTTAACTATCCACACAGCTTCTGAAAGGACAAAAGGGTGACAAAAATATGCAGAAACCCTTCCAAAGGTTCATGTTAACAATACTTGCCAGTCTTCCCCTCGCCTGTGCTCAGGCCTTGCTCGTTGCACAAGGGAAGTTTCGTCGTCACAGGATAATATCTCTGTAACTTGTGATCTAAATTACAAAGAAGTTGGTTGTGCTCTGTGTCCTATGGCAAAACTTGTGAGCATAAGATGGGGTCTTCAATTAGCCCTATCCCTGCTGATAACCAAGAGCTCCTTGTTCCTGCAGGAAGGGAGTCCCTGCCTGTGCCAGCAGCTCCTCCTCCCTGCCAGCTCCCAAATGGCTTTTCCTCCAAGTCTCCTCTTTGCTGCTCCCTTGATGAGGCTGGTAGGGCTGCACAGAGAGGCTCTGCTGATGGGCAGCTTTTCCAGAGCTTTAATTCAGTGATAAAATTTGCCTTTTCACCAAGAAATTGGTGAAACACTGGCACAGGTGGCACAGAAGCTGTGGCTGCCCCATCCCTGGAAGTGTCCGAGGCCAGGTTGGATGGGGCTTGGAGCAGCCTGGGGTAGTGGAAGGTGTCCCTGCCCGTGGCAGGAGGTTGGACTAGATTACCTTTAAAGGTTCCTTTCAGTCTAAACTATTCTATGATCCTAAATAACATAGAAAAATAAAACCACAGAGATAGTTGCACTTACCCAAGTGATTGATGCTTCTGTCTCGGGCATCCTTCAACATAACAGGGCAGTTCAGGGCCTTTGCCTCTGGTGGGAAGGTCATACAGTAGCATTGTAATACTTTTACCATAAATATGCTTTTTTTTGGAAGAAAAAAATCCAATTATCCTTTGACATCAACCGTGTATTTTACATGATTCTCTTTTACCTTATCCAAGTGTTACACCTGCATGGCAGCAACAGTGTTTTCTCTTCCACCCTCTTCTTGAGCTTATTTATTCATAATTATTTGCTGTGCAAAAAAGTGGGAGCAGAGGATTTTTATAGGGCTGTCCAAGGCAGAACAGCATTTGACAACCTTAGGTGTTGTGCAAACAATGGTAATAAAATTTCAGGGATCAGCTGCCATTTAATCAACGTCAGGAGATTGTCAATTCCTTTCATGATTTATGGCTGTGAAAATACAGAATGATTTGTAAAATAACAAGGAGCATCCCCTCCCCGAAGGGGGTATTTTGAAAACACAGCAAACTGAAACATGAAACTATTTTGGAAGAATTTTCTCAGGATTCTGAAGTGGTTGCCTTAGCATTGAGCTGCCTGTTGACATAAGTGTTCCTTAGTCCTTTGCAGGTGCTACTGTTGTCTCACAGAGCTCTCAGAAGCCCATTACAGTCTTTTGGCCTCAAAAAGGAAAAAAGGAAAACCACTTAAAAATAGTGAGTGGCTTCTTCAAAGCTGGAGCGCCCCGATAAGGAGCCCAAGTGTGTGGTTTTCCACGTGTTTTAACGCTCTCTGAAGTGTGAGACACACCCTGTGGGGCCAGTGGTCCCCACAGTTCCCATCCCACCAGGGTCACTGCTCTGCCCTCGCTGCCAGAATATCCTTAAGCACCTGCTTAACTTCTTCCAGGCTGAGGAAAGCAATTAAGTACAGTTCTTTAATCGTGGTGGCTCTGAAGTCTTTAGTGCTCTTCTCAGCTGGCTAAATATCCAAATCTTTCGATGTCGATGGCCAGATATGGACATAGAGGATATAGATATATCTATGGATATAGAGGAAAGGTGCTAAGAACTGAGTAAAAAGCAAATACTGTGTGTCTAAAGCAGGGAGGTGGGATGGTATGGGACCCTTCTCAGCTCAAACTCACCTTGCCCCCAAGCTGTATCATTTAGGCTTCCACACTTGTTTGCCTGTTTCTAAAAGGAAACTCTTGATTTTGTTTTCTTCTGAGCTGCAGATATTATAGGTCTTTATATGTATAAAATGGATTCAGGTCACCAGGCACCAGCAACCTCTAAGTGGCTCATGGTTAGTTGTGTGCCAAATCTGGGAAGAGCAGCAGCAGAAGGAGCTCTTTTCAAGGGAGACAGAGCTGTCACTCTTCCTCTTTAACAACATTCAAGCCAAAAATTATTAAATTACATGTGTATTTGGAAAGCTGGGAGAGCCAGAAGAGGCAGAAGATGAAGAGCTCACCCTTTTGTGGCAGCTGTGCAGCCAACACGGTGGCTGCTGGCGTGCTCTGCCCAGTACAGACCCCTGCCTCCAAAATCCCCTTCTGCTCCTTCTGACACCAGCAAGCCAGGGATTTTTGCATGGAAACCAGCTTTGGAGTCTACAGAGATGTTCCAAGCAGAATCTGGGAGAGCTCAGGAATGCATGCTTTATTAAAAAAAAAAAAAGAAGCACTGCAGGCAGTTTAGGTATTTAGCTCCTGAAGCATTTCTTGTACCTCTTAATTACTTATAATCTGACTTTTCTTTCTAATTGAGGCTCCCAGCATCTGTCTAGCTACCAATAGCCTTAACTACTAATTTACATTGCAGTTGGCACCTGACCTTACATGACACATGTAAGACTCTTAGACAGATAATCCTGGCTTCTTCTTGAGACTTATGTCGCCATGGAGGGGTCAGTGGTGTGAGACAGCACAGCCTGAGGTGCGAAGTGCCACGGCAGCTCACACACTTTACCTAGCTGAGTCTGGGAATCCCTTAACAGGCTGATCCGGGCTTTTGCACAGCCAGTCCTCCTGCTTTTGTCCCAGGCAGGCATTTTTCTGCCTGTCACTTCCAGGCCTTAAAGCAGCATGTCTGCGTTGCTTAATTTGCAGACATCAGTAGGCACATTTCACACTGAATTCCACCCCGTGGGGCCGTGTCTAATTGGACAAATTTGAGCAGCAGGCAGGAAAGCCACCGCAGCATGGAGCAGTGATATATGGGCACAGGGCTGGGAGCTTAAAGACACAGCTCTGCTGTCCTGCCTGGCTCCCAAATGTGAAGCAGGATGGCTCTGACAGGTGAGGTTTGACATCCCGCAGCATCACTTTGGTGCTCCAGCATTTTGCACAGTGGGCACGTGTCTCTCTCTGCACTTTCAGTCTGCTGTGGAAGTTCTCTGAATCACACAGAGTCACTGAGGTTGGAAAAGACCTCCCAGATCATCCAGTCCAACCTTTGACCAGCCCCCCCCACCTTGCCCCCCAGCCCAGAGCACTGAGTGCCACATCCTTGGACACTTCCAGGGATGGGAACTCCAAACCTGCCTGGGCAGCCCCTTCCAATGCCTGACCACCCTTTCCATGAAGAAAGTTCTGTGAAAGGAGCAGGAAAAGGGTCTGTCCCTTCCAGAGCAGGACACAGGAATGTTCAGTTCAGCTCAAACCCCTGAAATAAAGCCTTGTTCATCTTTAAACTGCACAGCTGCCATCCACATTAGGGTTTCTTTTGGGGAATTTCCTGCAATAATGCAGCAGAAAGGTGGAGCAGGGGGGCAGTTATTAGCAAAGAGAAGAGGGGGAAAAAAGACTTTCAGGACCTTGGCAATAAAAGTGAGTTGAAGGGTTGTTTCTGGTCATAGATATTTCTTTTCTATTTTATGTTACTTAAGCATAATAAATGTCAGATGGCTGGAGTAGCATGTTTTATTAAAATGGGTGAATTTGGAGGTCATGAGAGCACTGTGTTGGTAGCCTTGTGCACAGGATGGCTTGTCTGGATGAGGGGCAGGTGGGAGGGTCCATCCCAGTGTACAGAGACTAGTTTTAGAGGGAGAAATAGCCTGAAACCCTATTTCTGTGTAATTGCTCTGCTTCTGGTGTCTCTGCTCAGCTCACAAACAAAAGTGACAACTGCAAAAACTCTTTTGGAATGTGAAACTGAAGCATACTATGTGGTTTGGTTGGGGTTTGATTGGTATTTTGGATGCTTTTCTTAAGTGGACTGGGACTCAGTTCCATAAGTTGTGGAAGGGCCACCAGAAGATGATGATTGTCTGTTGTCCCTTCTCTGCTGCTGTGGTTGTGTGGTGATTTCTCTGTGAGAAATCCAACTCCCAACTACCTTGTTTTGGATTTCATCAAAATAATTTCCAGAATATCAGCCCTCCACCTCAGTACAATTGTTTCTTAGAACATATTTACACTACTGACATTTTCATCTATTAGAGATTCCTCACATCTCTGGAAAACATTGCCCCATATTCTGATTTTTCACAGATAGCAGTAGTTCTGAAAAGTAGTTCTGAAAGTTCTTATTAAGCACAAAAAGCCAAGTGTTGAAACAGCTTGGCAGAGGATGGCTTTGGTGATAAGTCTTTACATTTTGCATCAGTCAGGCTGTTGTGTCATGAGTCTGAACTTGGACCAGAAATCTCAGCCTGACTCTTGAGAGTGCAGAGAGTTCACTGGGTGCAGCTGTTCCAGAGAGAAAGGGAAAAAAGGAAGTGGCTTGGTGGCTTTCAAAGGTTCTGACCAGAGTTTTATGATTCCACTGCACTGTACTGATGCTCAGGGATTTAAAAGAAGTGGATGCCCTTCGGCTCTTCCCGTGAGTGGAGTGACCCACAGGGCTGCCACCGTGTAGTGCTGTGTCTCTCACAGCCCCAAAATGCCAAATTAGGGGGTTTTCATGGAAAGATCTCTGCCAAATGGCATGGAAGTGATGGCTTCAACAGATAGTAATTATTGGGTTTGCTCTGTGATGAATGTCTGTTTATATTTAATGTAGTCACTAGATGAAAATGGAAGTCTTTGGTTAATCAGATATGGGTTTAGAAACCAAAATTAAGTCATTCATGTGGATATGGTTGAATTTCCTCCTTTCCTTGTGACCTGTTCCTTCAATCCTGTAGCTTAGATCTGAGGGTTTGCTTTACTTAACTTTTCCCAAATTGAAATAAAAAGCAGCTTACTTTGACATATATCATGGGAACACTGTGGATTTTTCCCCCTCCAGGCTACTCAAAACAAGCCCCAGGCCCAGCAGTACTGAAAACTTGTGTGAGGCTGGAAGTGCAAGATTTAATGCCTTGTAACTTTAATCTGTCTCCATAATAAATTATTTATGCAGAACGTGTCAAAAAGGCAGATGTGGCAGAGCAGGAGAAGCTGCTGCTGTGGTGGCTGGAGGCAGGGGAGGTCATGGTGCTGCCTGTTGCCATCCTGGGAGGGTGGCAGAGACACCGGCTGTGATTCAGGCTCTCCTCTCTGGTCACATTCCTGCTTTTCCTGTGGGAATGGTGCTGCTTCCTATTGCACTCTCCCAGTCACAATCCCTTAAAAGTAGCAGAACACTTATAAATGCTAGAATGTCTTTAAAAACATCCAGGGTATGAAAAACCAAGTCAGAAAGAACAAGGATAATAAGTATTTCAGGACCAGTTTTCACACTGATTGGGAAGGGCACATGAGTAGGGGGGGGAGGGAAGTCCTGCCAGGCATCCCTGGGTCCCAGTCCGACCCCTGACTCCATCACCTGCTTAGTGCACTGGCCAAACAGTGACAGGACCTCTTCTGCATCCCCTTTCTCTCCTTCTGTGAGGTGGGAGCTCCATCTCCCCTCCCAGCAGGGTAACAGGGTGCCAGCCATCCCGAGCTGCCCTGAGCCCAAGCCGTGCTCATCCATCAGCAGGAGCACGAGTCGCTCCCAGAGAGGCTTGTAAATACGGCTCGTCGCTTAAGTGCCAAAGTCATAATTAAAAAGGTTTTGTCTTTTGGCTTTTGTCTACATACTTTCCTAACAGTGTCATTTGGCAGGGCCGGGGTGTCTCTCACAGCGTAATTGCCGCAGAACATTTCCTTGAAAGCTCAGCACCACCCCGCCTCCTCCTCACACTTGCATGTGGAAAGCACCAACTGTTTTATAGGCATTAGTGAATTATGCTGTGCAGTGCAAGGAGGTATTAACTGTCTGTGCAGCTGAGACAGCTGCAGAACAGCCTCTGAGATGGAGTGACCTGCCCGAGGCTGCGCTTCGGATGCTGTGGCCAAGGCTGGAGCTGCTCCTCTTCCAGGGAGAAAATGCAGAGGCTCAGACAGGACAGTCTGTCTGTGTGGATATTATTTTTGTTTTCTCCCTCCTGCATAGGGCCTGTATGTAAGAAGGGACTTGTTTCACCCCAGGACAGCAGCACCTGGGTTGTGTGTTTGTGCCTGTCCACGCAGCTCCGGTCCCGTTTGTGCTGCCTGGTTTCCAGTGGGAAGCTGACACCGCAGGGGTACCAGGCTTGCTCCTCTCCTTAGGCACTTCCCAATCATTTAGATATTTAAAAAGCTGAAGGGCTCTCCTGGCACCCTGTTAAAGAGTGCCAGGTAATCCCTTTATGTAGTTACCTGGATTTCCCTGCCAGCACATCATCACCTGCACGGAGGACAAGGAGTGCAGGTGCCTCCCCCCAGCAGGGGCTGAATGGCAAGGAATCCCTTGGGGTTTGTTTTTTTAAAGAGTGCTTGTGGCAATATTAGAACAAGTAAATAAACAGAACAGATCTTTAAAATCAGTTGCAGAATATACTTTCTATTTTTGGTCAAAACTTTGACGATCTGGACATTGTCCAACTGTTTCGCAATGAAACCTTAAATTAAATCGATGGCTTGGAGGGAGGGGGTTGTTTAATTATTTTTTTTCTAATCTTTAGTACCAAGAAAATTAATCTTCTGGACAGGGGTTACATTTGAGGGAAGAGCAGTGTGTGGGCAATTAGGACTTTTGTCCCCTTTTAGAGTGGTGAAGTGAAGGTTGGGGTAGTGCAGGCTCAGGTCTTCAGCTGGGCTGAATTAGCAGAGCTCTGCTCAGGCTCCAGCTGTAGGCACATATTACTGCTCCATTGCAGCAGATCTCATTTATGACATGTTTTTAAAGCAGATCTGTGAAATGATCCAGCTTTAAAAAAATAACACTAATAAGGGTGTAGTTACATGAGCATCTTATCCCACAGCAAAGCCAGTTTAAGAGGCTCCTAGCCCTTCCCTGACCCAGCCTTCTCCTTCCAACCCCATGCTTCATTTCCCCTCAGCTTTGCTGCTGCAACTTTTTGGTGTTTGTGGGTTGAGGTTGGTTGTTTTTTTAATTCATCTTTCTTGCATCATTTCAGTGATCAAGTAGAGCACGTTTCCTTAACACGTGTATGAGCAGACAGAGAGTGTGGTGTGATGCAGCAGAGGGAAGGTGATGAGGGACAAGGGGACAGGCTGGGAAGGACACAGCAGTGGCAATTTTTCAAACAGAATGGGTGCAGAACGGGTTTTCCTGCAGCTACAGCTAAACCCAAGTGGCTCTGAGGGGTTTATTCAAAGAGCCAGGCATTGAACAGCTGAGTGGGCACTGCTGGCACCGCCTGGAGTGTGGATGGGAGCTCACACCCCACCAGTGACCACTCACACCCCACCAGTGATGGCAGAATCACACAATGGTTTGGGTGAAAGAGACCTTCAAAGGCCTTCCAGTCCTGTAGCAAGCAGGGACATCTTAACTAGATCAGGCTGCTCAGAGTCCTGTCCAGCCTGACTCCTCCAGGGATGGGGAATCTTCCATCTCTTTAGGCAACCTGTGGTGTTGGCTGAGACTTTGGCTCCTGGAATCAGCCAGAGCATGGTTACACTGAATTCCTTGACCTCTGCTCAATTGAAACCATAGCTATTAGTTACTAAATGAATCACACTGATTTTTTTGTTCTCAACAGCACTTTGCTTTCCCCAGAGCAGCACTGGTGTCAGTACTGGAGTAGAGGAGAACAAGTCAAGATTTCAAGGAATCTTGGAATACTTCACTCTACCAGGAAATCCAGTCTGCCAGGATTCTGCACTATGCAGCAATGAGATCAAATGCTCTCCTAACCTATTTACTTTAAATGTATCTTGAATATTAGTAACAGTGGAGTAAACAGACAGCTCTTTGAAAAGTGTGGTGCCTGGTGAGTGTCTGACACAGTATTTAATGAGTGCAGGAAGGGATTTTTTTCCAACTGCCTTCACTGTGTGGTGTTTTCTCCTTGTTTTGGCTGGCTGGATATTGTGGCTGATCTTTTTAAAAATAATTAAGTGAACATTTGCAGAAGCAACACAACATGGTATCTTAGACCTGCACGTGGTACAGTTTAGGTGGGAACTCAGTGGTGTGGTGTGGTTATCAGTGCCCCCCCAACCCCATGTGCAGATAGTGTTGCACATCCTTCCTAAAGGATGAAAAACATGATGACCTCCCCAGAGTGGCAGTTTGGCATTTGGTGAGGGAGCAGCAGGGAGCTGAGGGTGACACAGGGAGCTCCTGTCCCTTGCTGGGGCAGCCCCCCATCACAGTGCTGGCAGCAATGGCCCACTGTGGGTTTGCTTGTCTGCTGCTCTCTGGGAGCAAGATACATTACTCACTCCTCTTATTCCTTTATGCATTACACAGAGTGGAAACAAAAATCAGATATAAACACAGAGTCCATCAATCATTACTAACCCAGAAGATAGACTGTGATAGTAAATCTTCCTTTTTGCTTCTCCTCCCTGGTCTTTATACACAGCAGCACAGCACACCATAGGAGCACAAGAAGAATTAAGTTGCCTGGATGCACAGCAGGGTGTCAAACCATCTGTCCGTGCAGTGGTCATGCCTTGGGCACTGTACCTGCACCCTGCACCCCTGTGCATGGGCAACAACTGCCTCTCTCTTGGCATCACAGGGTGGTTACTGGAATGGTCTGCATGCAACCAAAGGGGCTGTGAGGTGAAGTGTAGCAGTTCTAGTTTAGCTGAATCAGGAATAAAGTGCTTAACCACAACCCCAGGTGGAGGCAGTGCCCAGAATATCCCCTAAGTACAGATTGGAACCAGTGGCTTTGCCATTTGGATTTCTTTTAGTAATCACTTTTGCAGGAGTGCTGATGAGATTGGGGTGGTAAGAGGGGCTTGTTTGCATTTAGTGGTTGTGTCATTTCTCTTTTGATTAACCTTTTGTGTCCTACAGCTGTTCACTGCAGTCTGGAGGGGGTTTATGAGTTGAGAATTTATGATAAAGTTCTCTAACACGAGGAATTTGAGCTGGACTCAGCTGGGTGTGCACAGGTTGTTGCAGCAGTGCTGACTGGCTTTCCTTCTTCCTGTTGGTACCAGTTATATGGTCATAAAATCCAGATTAGAACATTAGCAAATGCAAATGCATAGCCACATTCTCATCATTTACCCTAATTTTAATCCTTTGGATAAAGTACTTTGTTTTTATCAATTCACAGGCATGGAAGTGACAAGCCTGTTTATAACTATCAGTGATACAGAGCAGCAGCTCCAAAAAAGCCATGAGATTTTGGAATCAGCACCGAGAAGCTTTTCCATAAATGCCAGGAATAACATTATATTTGAATATTTAACCCTTACCCAGGCAATTTGAGGACTGGAAACCATATGTGCTTTTCATAATGGGAGCCAAGATGACCCTACATAAAGATAAATATAACTACATAAAAGCACTCAGGAAGGATGGTGTTGTGGTTAAGAGCTGGGCAAGGACTGGGGAGCTCCAAGGTCTAATCCCAGCTCAGCCACAGGCTTCTTGGGTGATCCTGGGCATGTAACTGAATCTCTGCATGTTTCAGATTTTCCATTTGTGAATGAGAGATAATAATACTGCCCCAAGCCATGCCAGGAGGAGAAGCACGTTGCTGCGTGGGAGGTGTGGGCTTGGAGATGGTGCTGGTGACCACCAGGATAAGTCTCACCAGGTGCTGTGCCGAGGGTACGTGCTACACAACTGCCACAACTGCTGTCCACAATTTCACCTCTCCTTCTCCAAAGTCTGGTTGAATAAATCCTGCCTTAATTAGACAGCACATCAGCCCAGGGACACACGCCTCAAGTCTGAGAAGTCACATCATTGGCAAACGTTCCTTGTCTGAACATAATTTAAATTCAAAAGCAACGAGGGGAAAAAAATGAGAAAAGAAAAGGGAAACCTGCAGTAGATGAGACCATCTGGTTTTGTTTGAGTGCTACCTAAGTAACTTGTGTTTATTGGTTATAGACTGGTGTTTGCTTTATACGCTCGTGAGCCAGGTAGCTCTTGTTCTGCTCGTGACTTGGCATCCACTTCTGCCCTTTGAGAGTCTGCTCAGGAGGTATAAATCCTGCTCCTGTTACTGTGCTTTGAAAAGGTGGGATCTTTCAAAGTAACCCTCAAGACAGAGACTTAATTTGTCACTGAGAATTCCCACTTGCAGCCCGTGTCTCCCACGGGGCTGTGATTTCATCTCCATAGGAGCCAAAGCAATGGGCTGACAGCACATGGGAGAGGCAGCCTGTTGGCAGAAGGAGGCATCATGTTGGTGAGATAATGTCTCTGCAAGGAGACACCCCTGCTCTGGGACACAGGTTAAATCCCCCCCTGGATGCCGAGCAGCCGGCGCTGGGCTCGTGCACAGGCTCGTGTAAGGTGAGGGGGGGAGAGTGATCACCCATTGTTTGGAAGGAAGAGTTTTGATGTAATTATACCCTTCAGCCATTGCCACACTTTCCTCCCTTTCATCTTCAGGCAGGTCCACACGTTCAGATGTGAAGCTGGAAATGAAACACATCTGGATACCCAAAAATGACAACAGACTTTTATTTGCTATTTTTGGTATACAACAAAAGCTTTGTATCTTGCTAATTGAACATATGGGCTCTCCCTTGCTTTTCTCCCCCTGCTAAACTCCACTTTTCCATGTGTCATCATATGATTCCAACATTTGATCTGTTGAACCATCTCAGCCATGTGTTTGTTGTAATCTGCTACACATGTAGGCTTGTTTTCGTGTGCGTCCTGACCTCCGGTGAGAGCTGCAGTTGTTTCCATCATGGGTAGTGTTGAGGAGTTACACATCCTTTTTATCAGTGTATTTGGCCACCAGCAGCTCCTCACAGTGTGGATCAGGGATCCTGCCAAGCCTCTGAAAGCCTCTGTGTTTAGGGAAGCCATATCTGTTTGTGTTGTGATACCAGATGCTGCCTTTCTTCAGTGTAACAGAAGTAGAAGGGAAAACTTCCCAAAAAATAGAAGATATCTATGTAAGTTAAATCCAGCCTCTCACTGAGGGAAGCTGGGGGTCAGCATTACCTTGTTAGAGCTGGAGTGCAAGGTCAGGATGGAGGTGGGTGGCTGACAGATCCACGTGTGCCCGTGGGGTTGGCATTGTGGCAGCATGGAGAGGTGGAGTTCGCTTGGGCAGAAAGCAGAACAGTCTGTGGGATGAAGGGAGGGAAATGCTGTGTGGAGTGGAGGGACTGAGCTCTTCAAAGCAGACAGTGTCATAAATCCCCACTGGGAGCTTGGCCCCACTGCCTGGACATTCGTGAGACTCGACTCATTACAGATACAGGACCTCTTGATTAGCATGAAGGATTCGTCATCAGAATTTTTTTGTGCCTGTGGGGGATCCACTTAGTTATTTCCAACTACAGCTCTAAATTGTTCCCATGCTTCATCGTGCTTTGATTAGCTAAAACCTTGCTGTAACTGTTTGAGGCACTTACCATAACAAAAAAACAGGTGACAGTGATCAAACTGTAGGGCATGGAGTGGGAACTCTTGGGGCTTTGGGGTGTGGAGCAGGAGCTGTTGGGGCTTTGGGGTGCAGAGCTTGGATGTGGTTGGAGGCAACTCCTTTACAGGTTTCTGAGTGCTGAAGAACACACCACCTGCAGCTTTCACTGCATGTTGTTCCCCAGGAGATATGACAAAGAAGTGACAAAAAGAAGGGAGTAACTGTGCATTTAACTGCCTGCACACACATGCAGGCATAGCCCCAGCCTGTGCATCTCCAGCATGTCCCAGCTGTGCTAATAGTCACCTTTCCTGCAAAAAATATTGGGCCAATTTCATCACATTTGGCTTGTGTTTATCAACACACCACTTAAGCAATGGGGTTTGGGTTGCAATAAAGGAATGAGTCCATCTCTGCCTCCCCCCGAGGTGAGGGATGAGGAGCCGTGCGTGGGGTGTCCTGGCTGGAGGTTCTCGCTCTGTGTTGCAACCCACTGACTGCAGCAAGGATCTAATGTTTGTACTTGGAGGCAGAGCTGAGGTAATTCCCACAAGGAATATGCCATCTCTCACCAGTTGAAAAATATTATCCATTCATTGTGCTATTATTCTGTTTAGTTCTTGACACACACTGCCGAGCAATTTTGTCTTGAACTCCCTTTTTAGCCAAGAGTGTAACCTTAAACAAATCCGAGGCTGCACTCGAGGACTTCCCAATCAACTGAGGAATGAACTCTGAAGCAGAAGTCGTATTTAGCAAAACAGACTTAAAATTATTATTCATAAATGCACATGTTATGGCTGCAGTTGTTTCACTTCTTTCTTTTACAGTCTTATAAATTGTATACAGAACATAAAGGCTTTACTTCTTACATAAATGTTTTGCAGCCGCCATAAATTATCTTTCTTGCATTCATAATGAAAAAAAAAAAATCACTGTTTGATGTTTTATATCCTCTTCCCTAAAATGTAAAATATGGTAGTTGGAGCCAGATTTTATCTCATTTGAAAATAAAAGAAGGTTCATTTCCTACTAATTTTTTTCAGTCTTAGGTTTGGAGTTCCCATGAAGCGTTGCCCAGTCTGCAAAGCAGCGTTACAATAAACTCTGCTTCAGCTGAGGCTTTGTGTTTGAGTTGTACCAGCACTAATAATCGTCATTGTGAAGTGAGTTATGAACACAACCTGAATCTCTTTCATTATTTCTTTTTTTTAATCCCAAATGGTGGGTATATTTCATCTGTCCACGCCCCCCCAGTCGCTGCCTGACTATGGGTTTGTTGAACTCCTCTCCGCGCCAGCCCTCGAGGACCCTGCCCCAGCCTGGCTGTCCTGGAAGCAGGCCTTGCTAAACTCCCAGCTCACTGGTTTGCAAAGCAAACTTCAGCCTTGTACTATTTACCTTGGCAAGTGCCCGACCAGATTGATGATCTGTAAAGTGGATTTGTTATTTGGCTGTTTGCTTTGGCAGCTCTTGAAAGCAGTTTGCTGATTACAGTCCCAGATGTCATTGCATACATTACTGTTCACTATAAGTTCCTTTTAAAGTTTTAATTTCAGGCACAAATACTATTAAGCTTTTTGCACCTTTCCATCTTTAGCTCGTGGATATTAAATATCAAGAGCAGACAGCCCCGATTTCCTTAAGTTTTCCTCTTAATTGTCTTTGCTGGCCTCCTCCAGGCATCCCTGTAGTGCCAGGAGGAGGGATGCTGCTTCCCCCAGCTCAGTGCTGTGCCCAGCTGGGCCATGGGCAGTTGCAAGGTGGTCACATGCACAGTTTCCTAACTATAGATAACCTGGAAAATCACCCTTTTTATAAATTATCAGCTTTAACATGACCAAATACTTGGGTCAGTAGAGCAGAGATCAGGAGCAATGGTCACTAAAATCGCCCTGTGCCCTGTGTGCATTGGGGCTGGCACAAAAGGAACGTGGTTCCCCTGGGTTAGATCCATCTCCTCTAACTATCATCTTGACTTTTAAAGGCTCTTGAACCTGATAAGCAATTTGGCAAATCGATAGGCTCAAAATCAATTTGTTTCTGCCATGAGGTGATCCTGAGCTGGGCTCTGGTGCCAGCAGAGCTCTGCTCCCAGCCCTGTGCACTCAACCATCGGGGTTAGGGTTGAGGAATACTGGGATATTTTATTTTCCTGGGGCCTCAAAGTGCATTTGCCCTTCTGAAGTCCAGCAAGAGGCACATGAAAAGCTCAGCTGGGTGTTTGCTGCTCCCCTTCTGCGAGTGCTCAAGGCTGGCCAGGAGCAGAACCTGGTGCATCCCGGCGTGGGCAGATGAAGCTGGTCCTGGCTTTGAGCAGTTGAACCATCCTTTGTGACCAGGAGCTTTTCTTTTTCAAGTGGGGGGCACTTTCAGCTTTGAAATATTTCAGTTGAAGAAGTTAATTCACTCTAAGTCAAGTTTACTTTTCGAGGGGAGGATATCATTGTAGTATTTTTGGCCACTGCTTGAAAATTCCTCTAACCCTTTACTATAATAAGCAAATTGAGCAGATTAAAGACACATTATGCTGCCAAATGGTTTTTCTACACAGGGTGACATATATTTTTTTCTGTGGAAAAGGTTGTGGGGGTTTTTGTGAGCTGCTATGCTTTTTTTAGCACTTCCTGTTTTATTGTGTTTGAAGTGTCTTTGTGGTGACCTGTTGGGGTAAGATTCTTCCATATGGAAGTGTTTCTTCAACTTTTAATCATTTTGTTTTAAAAAAAAAAAGGTTTTAAATCCGATTTGCAGATGTCTCTGGTTTTGTTCTCAGAGAGCTGAGTCCAGCTCACTGCAGTGTTGTAGACATGATGAATTCTTCATACACAACGTGATGGTGACATCCACATAGTTGCACTCTCAGATACCTTCTCTAAAATCTATTCAGAATATCTGTAGAAAAGCATTCGTTTGGGGTTTAGTGGGTTTTTCTCTTTGAAAGTTCTGCTCCTTTGAAGATTTGGGGTGAAATCCTGCCTTGGCAAAACTCCCATTGCTTTTAGTGGAACTGGGATTTCACCAGTAGACCCTGACTCTGTTGTAGGCACCTCTGAAGTGAAGTAATATCAGGACAACAAGCAAATTTGTGTCTGTTCCTGGGGAAAATCTTTCTAGAGTTCTACATAGGGTCAAAAAAAAAAAAAGCTGCAAGTTTATTGTGAAGCCCACAAGACAGAATCCTTCATGAATGTACAACCCAGTGCAGATCCCCTGTGCTCATATTGGACTCTCTGGCCATAACTGAGACCAGAATTTGGACCACTGGAGTTGTGCTATAGCTGCATCCTGTTTCCTTTTAGCTTTGGCATTAACATCTGAATTTCAGATTCCATCTTGTTTGGGTTTAACTGCTCAATCAGTGCTTCCAACAGACATCTCAGGACCATTCTGTAGTGGTCTGGCTTCCAGAGGGTGCTTGGGCAGCACTTGGCACTGGCTGGAGCAGTGCCTGCTTTGGAGCTGGTGGGGCACACTGTGTTACCCAAGCAGCTGGGGATGTCCATCAGCCACCTCCAGACTTTCCCTCTGCATCATATCCCCAATGTTTTAGCCATAAGAAAACTGGCTTTGACAGTATTTTTGAGCCCACATGTGAATACCACATGTTGAGGTCTCATGTCTGCAGTTTCACTCCTAATTAAGTGTAGATGTAAGTACTGGGTATCATATAAGGTCTTTGGCTCTCTGCAAATCACCACAAGCATCTAATTCCCACTTCCTTTGTCTTGGACCTATTATTTATATGAGAAGGGTAGATGGACTCAGTGGTTACAATTCTGCTGGATTATTATGTTTCTGTAGCTGTCATCCTGTCAAGAGTCCTGAAGAAATTTGCACTGAGGGCTCCTGGTAGTTTATTGGGAGTGAAATCCCCTCCTGTGATGGAGGCTGGCCCTAGATCTGTGCACCACCTAAGTCTTCCTAAGCCCTGAAAATGGGTCTTGAATGTTATATTGGCTTTCTTAGCATGGAGGTGAACTGCATTCTGTATGATCAGTGAGATTTCCAGTTCAGCTTAGGTTGTCTCCACTGCTGTGAGAATTAAGAAATTAGGATGGGGTCTCTACACCTGCCTAAAACTATTCATGTTCAGCCCACAGAAGCCAAGGCCTTGCAGCTTTGTGACCTAACAACAACATGGTCTGGGAAAAGGCAGCTTTTTAATATAGATGGGCACAGTACTCACCTGATGAACTGACATGTTTAGATATGAGTGTGGGCTTGGGTTTTTGGGTCTGACTTTCTAAACTGACAAGGAAAAGGTGGAATTATGCACATGAAGATCATTATCATCTCTACAGTGTCTTTCCACTGGATGCTGGCAGGGCTTCAGGAGCTTTGGGGACGAGGTGCCTTCAGCTCAGTGGCGACTCTCCAGTTTAAATATTTCACCAAAACACCTCCAATGTGTCCCACTTCCTCAGTAGTTTCCAAACAGTGTCCAACTAGATGAAAATTAGCCAATGTCTTGCTTTGTGGAGCTACAAAGGTCAAATGTCTCAGAGAAACAAGGTGCTAAGATGCTAATTCTCTCCCTGGAATGAGAAGGCAGTTCTCTGCTCGATTAAGCAGAAAATGCAGGTGGTCTTAAACATCTCAAATTTTGCCTCCTGTTTTGAATGCAATTAGACAAAATCTGCTGTGATTGCAGGGAGGATAGCCAGCTTCCAGTGCAGTCCTAAATCCCATCCCAAGGCCAGTTCTGAGGCAAGCAGCCAGGGGAGGCTGCAAATGTCCTGGGCTGGTCCCTGCCCCATCAGTCCCCAACGTGGGACACACAGGAAGCTCACCCTGAACTTCTGTTCTCACACTTCTCCTCTTGGAATCTTGTTTTCCACTTTTTGGAGATTTGTGAAACATATGCTCTGGAGGGCTCCCAAATTTTATTTTTTTTTCCCCTGCAAGAAGAGAGTTTCTCTCTGCGTTGTAAAAACCCTCCCGAAAACATCCACTCCTTTCTAACGGGCTTGCCTGGTGCAGCTCAACAATTCCCATTTCTCATCACTTCACAGTGTATTTTATAGGGTATAAAAATGGTGTTATGATCCATGTTCCCAAACCTTGCCTCAGCTAGCAGGAACATCAATAAACAGGGCTTGATAGACACCAGAGCTGCCCCGACGTTCCCCCGGTGCTTTCAACGTGCCCTAAAATACCTTTGGAAACTGTTCCCCATAAAGGAAACTCCTCGTGCCTCTGCTGAACTTTTAACATATCAAAGGTAATAATAGTACTTAGGAAAAGTGACTTCTCCCAGGATGCATTCCCAGTCTGGTCACTTAATGTACTTAGAAATATTTCTTTTCCTTCATCTCATGTCCCCACTTCTTTTTCCTCATTCTCCGATTTAAATTAATCTGCAGATTGGGAGGTCAGTGTTACCTGGATCTGGCAGAAGATTTTTACTTCATTTCTCCCCCTTTCCCTTTCTTTCCCTCTCTATAAAACTATTACTGTTATTTCTTCAGTCCATGACTGAGATGATGGGTTGATGTTTGAAGAGTTACATGCTCTGTTCCAGGGAATTCTGTCTTTGTTCCAAGGCTTCCAGCGCAGAGGCTCCTTTCACCTTGATCTTCCAGCACAGCATTAAAACATTTGGCAAGTTTTTTTGTCACATTTTTTGTTGCTGTCCAGGGCTTTTGAGAGATTCCCCTTGGACAACTTCCACCTTTGAGCTTGCCCACTGGAGGAAATACTTCCCCTGGAATTTACAGAGCCACATCATCACGAGTGGTGCATCCCTCTCTCATATCTCCATTAGCTTCCTCTCCTCCTTGGATTTGCTTCTCTCTGGTTTTAAAGTAAGTTTTTCCTCCTGTTGGGAAGGTGGTTGGGATGTCTGCAAAAGCTATGGGATCAGCTTTTACCTGAGTTATAGGAGTCTCCCTTCTTTTCCATATTAAGTTCCCCAGAAACTTGTGATTAGCCCCACTTCTGAGAGTTCACCATGGCTTAATTCTACTGTAAAACTGTCAGCAGTGATTTTCTTGTTTAAAAGACAGATCTTGGTTCTTGTACAGAACTACTTCTTGCTAAATTCCTTTTCAACCAAACACTCTTGTCATTTCTCAGCCATTAAAGACAATAAACTCCATCTTTGGATTTTTACATGCTGAACTTAGTTTATAATGATAGATACTTGTTTATAACACACTGAAGATTTTTGTTAGCTTTCTGGCATAAAAATTGGAATCTCCTCTTTTGATTCGTAGTTATTAGTAGCAGGTTTATCCTTTCAAATATGTACAAGCCATGATTTAAGTGGAATATTTATTGTCCACAAGATTGGTAGACTGCAGAGCTCAGAATCCATCCTGCCTTGGCAAGCAGCATCATTATAATCATCAAACTATTCACATGGGTTAAAGCTGATTTCACAGGAGGAATGAGGCATTTCAATCCAGAAGGTCACAGTACTTGATTGTCAATGCTTTGGTCCCTGGGAAGAGGCCTAGGACTTCTTTCCTGTGCAAAACAGGGCAGCTCCAGCTCCAGATCCTGCTTTTCCTGGGGTCCTTAAGCTGTTGGGGCTATAAAGTGTTTTTTTGAGGGTGCTATAAAGCTGAATCAGGCCCTTCTGGGAAAGCAGGCAGTGAGAAACACCCACTTGGACCATCCTGGAAGTCCTGGGAAAGGGCCACAGTGCTGGGAAAACTGGGACAGTTCTTCCTGGATCCAGGGAAATCTGCCAGACAGGGCCTGTTGGGCCAGGCAGGGATTTGGGGCATCATGGTTTGGATTTGCAGATACCAAAGTGTCTTCTCTGTACCAGGTGAATCCTGGTGGAGTGGTCTATCCCAAATGACCTTAGAGAGGTTGTGTTGCATCATATATCAAAGCAAAGCATGTTCTTGCCATCAGTACTCCAAAATTTGCTTTATTGAAGGAAGGAGAAAGAAAATTGACCTTAAAAACCCAGTTCCTGTGCTTCTGGCTTAGAGCACTCTGTGTGAAGTATCAGCCTTTCCTCTTAACTGATTGATTTTGTTTGTTTGGGTTGATGCACCCACTTCTTTTCCCATTCTTATGTGAAGGAGGTAAGAAAAATCAGGAACATTTCCATTGCAGTTTGTCCCCACAAGGATGATGCCCCACAGGCACACCCTTGTAGTCACCTTTAGTGATTCCTGTAACAGGTCAGAGTTCTGCTGTCAGCTGAAAAAAACGGTGCCATTACTCAAGGCAGTCAAAGACCTTGTGTGGCTCCTTTTTTAAGTGGTTCTTGCTTATCCCTGAAAGCTTTGCTGTTGGCCATGAGCGGTGAGCCATCGCTGCCTGATTCCTGCTTGCACTTGGAGTTACTCCTGTGAGTGCCAACGTGGAGCTTGTGGGAGGGTAAATCTCCTGCCCTTTGAGTGCAGTCTGTGCTGAGGATGAGAGGGAGATGAGTTAAATGACCGAAAGCCTTAGGCTGGGACATGCCAGCTGCAATCATTTTTTCACTCCATCATCTCACCTTGCAACGTCGCTCTGCCTTATCCAGCCACCAGATGCCTGATGGAAAATACAAGTGACAAGGGCAAAACCTCCTCAATGGATGAAGAGGAAAACTTCAGGCAGCAAGGACAGGGCTGCTGGCTCCTGACCAGCTGGGTCCTGCCTGGCTGGAGTGAAATCCCTCCCTTGGATGGGGTTTGGGAGGAGATCAGACCTTGGTGCTGTGAGTCCCCGAGTGCTCTGGCCCTGCTCCAGCAGCACACTTAAGCACACACTTAACTTCCAGCATATATATACTCCCATTGAAGTCACTGTGGCTCTTTGCATGCTTAAAAGTAAGTATATGCTCAGGCTGGCTTGGGACCAGAGGTTTCAGTGCTCTGTAGGTCCAGTCCTTGCTGGAGCTCAGATAACTTGCTCGTGCAACTTGGCACATGCTTTTAATGAATTCAGAATCGGGCCAAAAATATTTATCTTCCCGGACTTGGAAGGCTCACAAGGAAACAAGAGTAAGGTTGTGTTGAATCTTTATTATTTTCTAAACATAAAGTTTCACATTTCTTTGTAGTCCCTAAAGAAACACGCTTTCCTGGTGTTCTTGGAGGGATCTTGAGGCTTGGAGAGAGCAATTCCCCAAATTCCCAGAGCTGATGGAATAGTACCTGGGATGTGCTGCCTGGCCAGGGCAGGATGTGGTGGCTCTGAAGGTTCCATCTGTGTTTCCATACCTTGTAGGAAGATCTGGCATTGCACAGAATTGTCCTCAGGCACAAGGTTTTGTTATGGGCAGCCCTTGCACAGACTTGCCCAGTGACCTTGGGCGAGTTCCTTAAACCTTGGTGTTCTAGCTCTTCCCTGGTGGAAGCAATAGAACTTTATCAGTGCTGAGAACTCATTTTGCCTCAGCAAAGAGTTTGGACCATTAGGTGTGTTTTGCAACTTTCCCCCATTCCCTGATCTTGGTAATTGCAGTAAGAAATTGCCGAGTTTCCAAACCAGCTCCCGATGTTAATGGTGCTGTGTCCTTATGGCAGCTGCTCCAAACACAGACATTCCCACCACTCTGGTTTGATACCTGAATTTGCCTCGTGCTGGGTGTGGAATATGTTAAAATGCTTGAGGGGAAGTTATCATTCCAGTAGGCTCTGCTCACAGTACTGGATATAACCCCCATAAATTGAATGATAACTCAGGGAGATTTGCTACAAAATGTGTCAAAAGGTTCATCATTAGGAAGAAGTTCTTCCCTGTGAGAGTAGTGAGACACTGAAAGAAGAGAGGTTGTGGCTGGTCCATCCCTGGGAGTGTCCTAGGCCAGGTTGGAGCAACCTGGGATGGTGGAAGGTGGCCCTGCCCATGGCAGGGGGGGGAACAAGATGGGCTTTAGGGTCCCTTCCAACCCATTCCATGGTTCTGTGCCTTGTGCTGCAGGTGAAGGCAGGAGCCACGTGCTGCCATCCACGTGCTGGGCAGAGACCAGCTGGAAAAGTCACCCTGTGAGCTCTTCCCAAACACCCAGAAAGTGCCTGGTGTTTGCAAGTGAGATTTTTTTACCCTATGTACAAGTAGTTATTAGGCAGTAGCTCGGAAGAGGCGTGTACATCACCTCAGGGTGAGGTAAGACAAATGAGTTACAAATTGGAGGCCCCAGTGGCATGAGTGATGCACCTTAGGAAAACGTTTTGGTTTCTGTTTATATGTCAGCTGAGCTGTGAAATGTTTCATCTGGGGAAGGTGATACGAGACCAGAGAAAAACATTTGCTCTTATAATGCAAAAAAATGTTTCAGTTTCTTTCTTAGAGGTTTGTTAGTGATATAAATCAAACTTCGTGTTTCCGGAGCGTCAGTGCTCAGCTGCTTCCCACAGATGCTCTGCTGTGAGCCTTCTCCTGCCTGACAAGAAACTGCCCATTATCTGCCCTTGTTTGTGAAAATTTCTTGGCTGCAAATTACTTACAAAGAAGGAATGACCCAAAGCCCAGCAGTCTGTGTCTCTGGTAGACACTGGGTTTGCTTCGAGGAGGACATTAAGGATGCTGGGGCAGGGTTTGGGCAGGGACCCACACCCATCCTTGCTGTGCAGCTGCATCCAGCTGGGTTTGGGATGAGGAAGCCTTCCCTTCTCCTTTGCAGCAGGTTTAAAATCCAGTATCCCCAACATTCAGCTGTGGATGAACTGTGCCCACAATGAACTTGGCCTTTCCAAGCATTACACTCTCTATTACACAAGAAAGAGTCTCCTGTTACAATTTGAGTGATATATTAGTACATAGCACAGTTCCAATGGTTTTTCAACACTTGAGATTTTTTTAATTCAAATGAAACAATCAGAATTAAATTCCTTGGCTCAGACAGTTACCACTAATTCCCAAGCAATATGACAAATCCACTCTCGTGTCTCAAAGTGTAACATAAGATCTTAGTTATCCCAAAAACCCCGATGAGTTGTCAGATCTTTCCTTACTTGTGGGTAAATGTGAGCCTTTTATAATCCATTATGTGTCCTTTGTACATGTGTATATATATACATGCATTTGCACATGCCATGAGATTGATAATAAGCAAGATAAACCTTGCTGTTTTCTTAAGGGAAGCAATATATTATTGCAGTCCCTGCAGAGGAATTGGCATTTCTACCTCTCTTAAGGCAGGGCATGCCTGCAAAGCTCTTCCCAAGAGTTCAGAAATGACTTGGCAAATAAACAAATAGGCAAATAAGGACCATTATGCAGTGTCCCAGGAATATCCTTCCTGCATCTTGCACAGCTTTCCCCACAGCATCCTAAAATTGCAGCTTTTTTTTTCAGCTGAGAAGTCAAACAAAATAAAGACCTGTCTGAAAAAGCCTCCACTGAGATTTAGTGGAATTCGTTGTGTGTTTAAATTTCCTAGGCATTGTTGAAAATCTCAATAATCATCTTATTGTAAGCTTAGCTAAGTCACAGAGCTTCAGAGAGTGGGAAATTTTACTGGGAGGAAAAAAAAAAAAACAACCATTACTGGATTTTCTAATTTTAACCAGGACTGAGAATTGTAAGTATGTGAATACCACAAGAAAACATTTCCAACCTTGCAGGAACTCAAAAGTGCAGAAGATCTTTTGCCAATCCTTTTTTAATGAAATTTCCAGACCTAGAGGTTGAAAGAACATCAGGTGAAGTTTTTCTGCTGTGCAGAATCATACCTGGTAACTCACACCCAGCCCTGCTTGTGCAGAGCCCTCTGTTCTTCAGGACACTCTGCTTTATGCCAGGATTAAATATAACAAAATGTTCATCTCTGAGGGGGTTGGGGCTGACTGTAGCATTCCTGATTTTTTCCAGGCGTTCTGATTTTGTAAAGTGTTAAAATATGCAAGAATCCTGCTGTTCAAGGGAGGGGAGAAAATCCTCTTGGAAATTAATTTTATTACAAAGGGATATTTTGTTTTTAAAATCATAATAGTATCCAGTTATACTGTAGTTTCCATCTCTTTTTGCTTTTAGACAGCTAAATAAATGGCATCCAGTAGTGGAAAAATGTGCTCATCTGAGTTTTCAGTGCACTGTGCTCTTCAGGCTTGGGATGAGTTGCACTTTCTGTGTAGGTGCCTGCAGCCCCTGGCAGCACCCACCTGTGGCCACCTGTGCCCATGCTACTCTTTAAAGCAAGATGACAAAGCCTCGTGCTTCTGGTACTCCAAAACCACAACATAAATTTCCCCTTTGACTCCAAACACACATTTTTTTGCGTTTTATCTTTGCAGTCCTGCTTTGGATGGATGTCACATCCTGCCTCCAGTTTTTCAACCATCCTGTCTCTGCTGTGTCCTTTCACTAACCTCCACTCCTTGGGGAAGCCAGGAGCTTGGCAAGGGCTGGAGGAGCTCTTGGCAGTGCTCAGGGGGCTTTGGGGGGCTTCGTTCAGCTTCTGTGATTGTGGGGCTCAGCATCACATTGAGGTGACACTGAGGTTCCTCATTTGGTGGCCAGGCATTGCCTGGAATCCGTGCTTGGATGGCATCTAACAGAGTCTCTGGGAGCATTCGAGGCAAAGGCAGAGTTTAATAAATATACTTAATCATTTATGTTTTGACCTTAGCCCAGACTCGTACTCAGACACAGAGAGCGGAGAGTTGGAAACACACTTTGTCAAGGCTCCTTTGGCAAAGCAGGGCAGCTCTGCTCTGAGGAAAGGCAGATCCTTCAGAAAGGAGAGTAAAAGGTCAGGACTAATCCAAAAGGACAAGCAGTGTATGTCTGTGTGTATATTGGGTTTCACATATGAAATCCAGTCATGATAAATCTGATGGCTTTAGAAACATCTACTTTGATTAATGAAAACATAGTTCCCATAGACCATGGGTTTCATACTTCAAAGTTCCCCTGGATTTAGGACCTTAGGTTTTGCTTATTCATATAACATGCAGGAAACTATTTTTAAATGAATAAAGGAGTTTTTTTAAAACAAAAAAAAAGGCAAATGTTTCAACATTGGTGGTTCAGATAGGCTGGATAATAAGGAGCAAAATTAACAAACAACAGACATTTTATTATGCATTTTACAATAATGTTTGCATTCTTTCCTCTATATTTGTTTTTCCTTGAAAAGATTTATGTATTTATAAAAATATCTCGCTGCTCCAGCTCTGAAAACTGCAGCCCTGCTCGTGTTTGAAAGCGTTCAGGATGGCTGTGATCACTGGCTATGCTCCTAATCATCCCAAATGCTTGTCCTGAGCCCCTGGTTAACCCCTTGTGCAGGAGGAGATGGCTTTTGTTGGGATGTGAGGAGGAGCAGGAGGGTGAGATGGTCCCTAAAGACCTGCCGAGCTTCCACGGCGTCGCTGAGATCCTGGACATTGCCATCATCACCTTGGCCACTGTCCTGAGTCTGTGGCCACATGGGACATGGCCAGTGGTTGGGCAACCTCCTTCTGGCCCTGGGTCTGCCTTCATCCCCTGGAGCTGCTGGACATGGGGGCTTGCTCCTCCCAGCAGCTGCGTGTTTGCTCAAAGCTCATTTAGAAACACTGACAGGGGAATAAACAGTGTTTTTGTTTACAAGTCTGCAGTGCTGAGGAGGAACCAGGAACCTCTTGGCCTCGCTTAGCCAAGAGTTCAAAGGAGTTGGGAAGTGTTGGTTGCCTGTGGGACTGGGTACCCAGGCTGAAGGCTCCATTAATTAAGTGCACTCACAGGATACAGAGCTGGTGAGTAATGTCCTGTTTATAGCAGAACTGTGAGCAGTCCTGGAAAAAGAGAAACTCTGTGGGAGGGAAGATGACAGGGAGTAGAGTCACTCCAGAGGCTGTTGCTCCTGCCATCATTTCCAAAGGCAATAATTAACACTTACACCTTGGTCTAACAGCTGTACACGAGGCGAGCTGAGCATTCTGTCCCACGTAAGCTGGGCACACGAGGGTGGGATGGCAGCATGGGAGCCGTGCATGGAAGGGGATCAGCAGCACATGCCACCATCACATGCACGTGGTCAGCAGCCAGATCCAGGGCAGGTCAGGGGGATGTTCCTTCCTCCACACTCAAATAAGGCTGTTGCACAGATCCCCGTTCAAGTACCGAGAGCGGCCGCTTTGTGGCATTCCCCCTGGAGTCACAAAGCTGTGGCATGGAAGGGAATTGGCAGAGCCTGTAGGAAAGTTCAACCTTTAATGTTTAAACGGGGTATGTTACAGTTTGACTCACTACTCTGGGCAGGGAGTTTCCATGTGCTGGTTCCTCACACGCCCCTGGGGTTCCCACTCCCGGCCGAGGTGTTTCTGGGCAGCTCCGTCCTGCCCCCGCTGTGCTCAACAGCGTGGCCAGTGCCAAGTGAGTTGGGACTCCCTTCAAAGTCCACTCCTGCTTCTGACGGGGCCAGAAGAAACAGGGGAGGTGATGAGCAACCCCTCCTGTCCCTCTGAGACCCTCCTGGTCTCGCCCCAGGTTCCACCATCACATGGGGCCAAACCCCAACCCATCCATCAAGACGCATCTTTTATCAGCTCAGGTTGGCAGCTCGTTTGCCCTCCTGTTGACTCTGTTATTTTTGCTCACATGTATGTTGCAATATGCAAGGTGAGGCTCAAAACTGTCAAGCTCTTTAATAGAACCATTACTGTATTTTTGGAGAGCGTTCCCTTTTTGATTTACTGTTCCTTAGAAGACAGGAAATGGAGCTACTTGATTTCATATTTTAAACAAAGCCGTCCAGAGATTTAATGAAAAAAATTTCCCCTGGCTTTCAAATTAAAGGGTTATGGTGAAAGATTTAGCTTAGCTATTTTGACTTAGAAAAATAACACACTAGACACATTAAAACATTTTGTAAAAATACCTTTTACTACTAGATTTTTTCAGGGAAGAAAAGTTTCTCTGGTTTTCTTGCTTTTGGTTGGTGGGGCTGTGAAATGAAAGATTTATTTTTTGGGGGGGTGAGTTTTTTCCCTTCCTTCTGTAGAATTTATTTTGCTTTTATCCTAAAAGCCTTGAAACAATTGCAATGCTAAAGACAAATTCTATATGTCTAAGCAAGGTAATTCGGTGTGAGTAATAACGAAGCCTTTGCCATTAATAAAATGCAAGAAACGTTAAGTAGATGGTCAAGCCAAGGGTCCTTCTTGTTCCATTTGGGTTGATTTGGGGGTTTTTATGGGTAGTGCTGTGAGCCTGGGGTGATGCTTGAGCATCATGCAAAAGGGGCTGATGCTCTTCATTCCCACCCAGTTTCATCCTCAGTAAATAAGGGGAGAAGCCAATGTTCTGCTGGCTTGAAAGCACCACGCAGTAGGATGAAATATTGACATCATTTTAAATCAGTGAGATTTTTTTTCAGTGATTTAATGAGGTTTCACCAGGATTTCACTAGTAATTGCTTGACTCAAGGAATACCTAATTTGCTCATTCTTGAGTTGTTTCTAAATGAATTGCTCCTTTTAGGTGGAACCTGTTTCCCAGCCAAAGCTGTATCTGAGCGGGGGGACAAGGGGAAGTCTGGGCTTCACACGTCAGGGTCTGATATTGGTGGCTGTCAGTAGGGTTTCAGCGGTCTGTCAGTGGCAGCACAGGGCAAAGCCTGCCTTCTCTCAACCCTCAGTAATCCCTGGAATCAGCAGGAGCTTCCTCAGCCCCGTTGGTTCTGCAGTCACATTCTGGCAGCGGGTTTGGGGATTTTGGGAGCAGGACACTCCACTGAGGTTTATTTGTAAACTTCTCGCTGGCCGACGATGGGGAATTTGATACGTTATCAAGTGAGATACTGGGATTGAGAGAGAGGCAGCCAGAGAGGGAGATTACAATTTAATAAATAGCAGAGATAGTGAGCTGCTATCAGTGTAAGTTTGATGCCATTAACCCATGTGCTGTTGGGAATGATGTACGGAGGGCAAAGCACCCAAAGGCTCCTGGGAGCAACCCACCCATTGCCATGCCATGCACTTCCCAGAAGAATTTTCCAAGGTGTAAAAACACCCAGGACTTAATTTTGCCTTAAAAAAAAATAATTTTACTCTGATACATGTGCTGTCTGCTGATGAAGTGGCAAGATGAACAGGAAGGTCCATGGCAATTAGTCTTGTCTTTCCTGAAGCAGTTTTGTTTTACATCAGAGAGGGACAGGGATAGGGATTTGCAGTAGGAAATTACCTGCCTGCTTAGGGTAGGTCCTATTTTTTTGCCTCCACTCTTGATCACGCTCTGCATGTCCAGCTTTACCAGGAGCCCATTTTATCCATGTATTGAAATAAGGAGGAATTTGTGGGTTCCACTGTAGCACAGGGCAGATGGTGATGCACAGACCTCCCCTGTTACTCACAGGCAGGGTGATCACCCACAGGGTGCAGTGGTGGCTGCTGAATCACAGCTGGATGTCTGGAAGTCAATGGCATTGCCAGATGTGCACTGCTAACATGGAGAAGGAGTGAAAAGGGAGGAAAGATAAAACTAGAGCTTCCCCAGCCCTTACAGTTTTTTTACAAGAAAACTTTCAGTGCAGTTAATCCCTCTAACCTGCATTTGCATTAACACTTGCAACCTCACACGTTGCTGCTAAGAAGTTTTGGCAGCTCCTGGCCCTGATTGCAGAGGTAACGCTGCACTTGTCTCCTTTGCTCTCACTCAAGTATCTCAGGAGCCAGAGCCCAGCACTCCATGAAGTTTCTCCCTGTACACATAAGCAGGCATCTTGGCAGAGCTTCAAAAGCCATTTGCCTTATTATTCATATGTCTGCTTATAGGAGCAGAAATGCTCCCATTTCTCACTTTCGGAATAAGGGCGGACACCAGGAAAGAAGAGATTTCTCATCTCTGGCACAACCCTGTGGGAGCTCATCATCCCCCCCCTCTGCTTCCCTGGGGTTTGGGAAGCAGGTCTAACAGCCCTGTCAGAAACAGCTGAAATCTGTGGGGTCCTGGAGTATATGCAGAGTGAGGGTCTCAGGGTTGCATGAAACACTAGAAGGATGACTTGGGAAAAAAGCTTCAAAAAAAAGACCAAGTTTTGCTTTTCCTGCTGCCTTTAGGAGAGCTGACATCATGAAAATGTTGCAGAGACTTAAACAGCATCGAAATTACTTTGCCTCCTCACTGCATTTTCTCAAACAAGCTTCAAGAACCCTTGCTTTAAAACAAATTAGTAGAGTGGAGCAACCTTATAAATCCAAAGACCCATTAAAAGTTGAAATATTTGGTCATTCCTCCTCTCGGTTTAAACTGGGATTCATCCAGAGTTCAAGTGCATGTATCACATAAGAGCCACGGTCCCATTTTGTAGAGGTCCATTTTAGTGTTGATGGTTTTCTAGTGCCAGGAATCTACTCTGCAGCCAGGCGAGGAGATAAATCAAAGCCGTGCGCGCCGATGAAATTCAGGAGCCAGAAGTCACCATTGCAGCCCATATAAATCCCTGAATGCCAGCCCTGGTGCTTTTGTCCATGCCATTAGAGTTCAAAATTATCTGCCCCTCTTTGCTGATGTATGGATTAACTGGCTGCCCGAGTGTTTACTAACGGTTATCAGCCAGTACTTTGGACGTTATCAGAGGAAGGGACGCCTGCCGCGGGGCTTGGTCTCTCACCCTTTCTATTACCACCTGTCAGTGGCAGGGGGTGTGTTGTGAAGCTGTACAGTCGCAGACTACAAGTGTAGATAGTTTCTGACGGCTGATCAAAGGGGAAAACCAAAGGCCCGATAACAAGGACGTGTTTCATGTACTTTTAACTTTGAGAAACATTGGCATTTGCATTTTTTCCCCTCGGTAGGCTGGCAGAAACCAGGCACAATAAACGCTGCATATTCAGTTACCTAATAGTGGAGTAAATGGTATGTGCTTGAAGCAACAAAGCATAACTGTAATCTTGTTCCAAGTGGGAATGATTTAAGTAAGCCTTCGCAGAAGACTTGCTGTATAATAAAGGAGAATAATTTTCATTTGTACTTTGAAGTGATCTTGAATTCAGAATCTAATCTTTGCATTCGGGAGAACATCATACCCTGCTGTGAACGAGGTAATAGCTGCAAGTCAAGGAATTATTTGAGGTATCTTTTGTCAGTACGTGCGCTCCGTCACAAGAACCAGCATCCTCAGGAACGTGCTGCTGCTGAAAGAGTCTCTGTTAAGAGCACATTTGACCTAAAACTTCAGAGGGCAGGAACAGAGAAAACCCACAGATAGCCCAGACCGAGGGGAAGGCTCACTTTCTTCCTTCAGCAGACACACTTCAGACATGAGGCAGCTCTGCCACGCTGCTGCACTTCTCTGTTTAAGAGCAAGAAAGGGGATTTTGGATAAAATTTCTGCCCAGCAGCAAAGACAAAATGACTTGACTGTTTCCATCGTGCGAGATGAGAAGGGCGACAAGGGTCTCAACAGCATCGCAGTGAAAGACAAATCAACTTTAAACATTAATTTCTAGTTGTCTAACCTATACTTTAAAACACATGGGGGTTTAACATTACATGCCACTCGCATTTGTGTTACTGTGCTGCTTTTGGGGCTCTCACCGGTGTGAGACCAGAGTTGGGTCTGTATTTTAATTTAACCTTTTTGCTCACAACCACTTGCTTGAAGCTCAGGGCTCTGCTTTCTCCTGCTGTGCTGGTAACACCCACACTTCTACCCACGTGCTAAACCCAACCTTCCACCGACTCAAACCTCCCAAGGGCTCCGTTCTTCCCCGCCTTGGTTGGTGCCAGGGGTGTCCCAACCATCTCCCATTTGTTTGTCTGTTGAAGGTGCCTTCGACCGGAGCGTGACCTTGCTGGAGGTGTGTGGGAGCTGGCCCGAGAACTTCGGCCTCCGCCACATGTCCTCCATGGAGCACACGGAGGAGGGGCTGCGGGAGCGCCTGGCCGACGCCATGTGCGAGTCCCCCAGCAGGGACATCGTGGGATCAGGAACAGGTACAAAGAAGAGGTGTGATCAGAGATCACGTACATCTCACCCAATGGTGATTTTTCATTATTTTTGGGGGGGGGGGTTAAGTTTCGCTTTTCCTTTTCTCTGGGCGCTCTCTCTCGCTCTCTCTGAGCGATTGGCTTTTATGGGGTTTATGAGAAGAAATTAGTGGTAGATCACATCAGCACAGTCTGAAAAGTCTCAACTCAGAGAGATATACTGGCAGTATACTTGAAGCTTCCCTATGACATGGGGACAAGGTTTCTCCTCCCTCCCCTGCCAGCTCAGGAGCATCCAAGTCTCTGTGCAGATTGCTGCCCTTCCCACCCTGCTCCAAACAATGCCATAATCACACACATCCTCATTTGGTGGCCTGGATAGAGCTGCTGGTTCTGTAATCCAAATTAATCCATCTTCATCAGTGTCCATTATATTGATAAATTATATCATCTGTTTAAGTAAATGGAATGGCACATCAGAGATTATGCTGTCAGAAGGGGCCCCGTGGTAGGAGATGCTCAGAAATTAAAGTGCAGTTATTGCAGTTTTATTGTCTCCATTAATTTTGGCTTGTTCTAAAAAACACCTCTAGTAAAAACACCCAACAGTTGATGGTGGCTCCTGACATCAGCTGCCAACTCACTTGTTGCTCTCCTGGCAGCTTGCCTGGGAAGGAGAAAGAGGAGAAACTCTGGCAGCAAAGTGGGGGAATGCCAACTTCTGGAGCTTTCAGGAAGGCTGTGTTATCTCCATCTTTTGCTCTTTCCCTCATGTATTGCTGAGGGTCTTGTGCTGCTCTGAACTCTTCCTGCTCCTTGAGAAAGGCCCAGGGTCTCTCCCATCAGGGCTTGTCCCCTGCTTTGCAGGTGGGTCACCTTTGAGCACATGCAGCAGGTACCAAACTGCATCTGCCACCCCCAGTCTGGAGGAGGAAGATTCACAGGAGCAGAATTTAAGCCCTTGTAACCCAGCTGGTCACCTTTCCAACTGTCTCTCCTCTGATTCCCATCTTGAGGAAGATGAAGTCAAAGGATGGTTTGAGATTTGGTATTAACAGAAAGAGTTAGTATGGTTTCACTTCACGTGTCCATGACTCCAGAGCTCCATCACTGCAGTGACAGAGATGCCTCACAGTGCTGGTGTGGAGTTTAATCAGTCTGTAAAGGGCTGGGAAGGTGGTAAAAACAGGCTGTGAAAATAGAGAAAGGCACATATTTCATCACTGACCCATACTGTGATCAGTGTGAACTTTGGGAGGGTATCCACTGCTGATAAAGGGTCAACTCCCCTCAGCTGTGTATGGTAGGGGAAAGGAACACCTTCTCTGAAAGCTGAAGCCTTCCAGATGTGCCAAGTTAAAATAACTGACTGCCCTGGCAATTTGGCATTATATTGTATTGTAAACCAAGAATATTAGCAGAGGCAGAGCTCTCTATTTTCCTTCCATTTCCACCAAATCCAGCTGATGGCAGTGAGTGCCAACTTGTTTGGCATAAGATGGGGCTCACAGTACTGCAGGTGTAGAGACAGAAAGGAGCTGTTTGTGGAGATGCCATTACTGAGCTAAAATTCATCCAAAGAGATTTCTCCCTGCTTTTACTCCAGCCACATAAATCTTCCTAATGAGTGTAAAGTATGTCCAACTCAGAACAGCAAATGTACATGGCAATAATGAATAACATGAGCACTGACCCAACTCACCCCATCCCACCACCCTCCTCCTGCTGTCATTAACACTCTGTGTTTCCTGCCTGTTGTGGGATTCTCTCTACCACTAACATACTTTATTCTCAGGATTTGGGCATGTGGTGACTCAGAGCAGCAGAGAAAACTTAGTGATAAGGCAGTGAACTCCTGTGCCCTTTCCACTTCCATCCCCTAACAGCTCTTGAACTGTTCCTCTTACCAGACAGACATAAAAAGTTCTCTCCTGCTCAGATGGTACCTGGAGAGCTGCACTTGCCAAGGGAGTTGACTGATGCTGGCTGCCAGCACCATTCCTCAGACTGGGAGCACAGGGAAGGGCTCATCTATCTGCTGCTTAATAAATGGGCCAAGAAAGATAAGTGTGGAGCTGCATTACCCTCACTTCAAAGAGGTGTCTTTGTTGGCTCATAATAAGTAGGAGAGTTTTCACTTCCCCCATCGTAACCAACCTCAGCTGAACTGAATTACCTCTGAAAACATTCAGTTTTCTTCCTTGGGCTCTCTGCTGCCCACTCACTGCAGTGAAATGACAGCAAAGAGTTCAGCAGAAAAGGACACTGTAGATTGGTTTGTTGGTAGTTGATTTCTATATTGGTGTTGCTTCCAAAACCAGTGGTTATATTTCTGCAGTGGACTCAGAATTGTGGAAGTTACAATCCTTCTTCCAGCAGTCCTAAAATTACTTATTTTAACTTACTCCTGCCTCTATGTTATGCATGCTTTAACTCCTGTTTGTGCTCCTTGGATTGTCTTCAGTTCTTAAATAGATTTTGCAGAGATTTAATGAAACTTGCAAAGTCTTACTTGAATTGCAACAGGAATTAATGAACATTCCTAACTCAGAATGTGAAGATATGAGCATATGCAGTGCTCAGGTCCATGGTGTGGACAAAAAATGGGCAGTAGAGTGGACAGTGAGACCTTGTCAAGTGCTCAGCTGGTCCTGACATGCACTTAATGGCAAGAGATAAATAGATTCTTTTAATGCTTTAACTGTTAGGGCATAGCTGACACTAGATTTATATAGTAGTCAGGGCTGATATGCTGCAGGGAGGGAGAAGGAAGCACGTGCTCCTGGTGCACAGACCACTCTGGGGGGTAGATACTCACGGGGGCTTTGTTTCATACCTGCCCTGTTGCATTGCAAAGCAGGACTGGCAACACTAACCCATGTCCTGGCCACTGGCAGAGGAAGAAGTGACCCAAAGATTGATCATGCCAGAAACATCAAACTGGAGGATGCTAAAAACATGAGGAGCAACTTGGCATTTGCAAGGAATGAGGGGAATGAGGTGGGTCTTTCTCACCTCTGACTCCTGACTGGTTGCCAAGGGCTGTAGAACAATGGATGGGAGAAGAACCAGGTCTGGAACATGACCCCCCAAAAAGCTACTTTCCTTGTGACCTCAATGATAACTCCAGTCATCCAGCTAGTTGACTTGATTGGGCAACCAGCTTTCCTCCTTGTTATCCCATTATCCAGACAACCCATGTCTATCTCAAGTGGAGTCTGCTGTACATAAGCTGTCAGCCTTGATACACTTTTAATTCCAAAGAAGGCGTAAATTGGCAACGATGCAGAAAAGATGTTTTTGCTGTTTCTGTCAAACTCTGACTGAAAAAAAAAAATTATGAAGGCCTACTCCCAAATGTTAGTGGTCAGTGCCCTCTTTTGCTTGCAAAGCTTTGTTTTCAAGCAGCTACAATATTTACATGTGCAGTGCAGTTTCTGAGTGCGTGCTGGAGCTTCATAATGCATTCCCCCCCAAAAAAAGATTTATGTGGTTTATGAAACTGTGCTTCCAGGAGACAACTATCTCTGACAGGATTCCACTTAAACTGGACATGCAGAAATTGCCAGCCCAGGCTAAAAAACCTTTTGCTCTAAAAATACTGATCAGTAATTAGTAAATCCTCTGATTCATCCATTCCTTCAATAAGTACATTAATTAAGCATTCAGATGTATTTTGAATATTTCTAGGCTCAATACTTAAAATTAGTCTATAAAAGGGGACCAAGCCCTTCCAGTCTGAACAACAGGCTGTTTGTTTTGAAATATGTATTTCTTCCAAAACTCCTGCAAATCTCCAAGTCTGTGGGAAGCCCATGGCACGGAGGTGAGGGGCACCTCTGAGCCTTGGAAGAAACCATCTGGATTCCTTCCAAATTTGATGAACGAACTCATAATGCGATGAAGGAAGCTCATATGTTGAAGCAAACTCTTTAACCTGATTAATGGGATGTAAGTAAGTGGAGCTAATTAGATGTGCTGTTAGGGAACAGCCTGTAGGAAGCCCGGGGTCGGTGTTCCGGCCACTTGGGATCCTGGTCCCCGGCCAGAGCCCTGTGGCTGCACCAACCCCGAGCCTAACTCGGCTCTGGACACCCTTGAGATTTGCAGGAGGATGTTTTTGAAATCTTCCTGTGAAATTTGGGGGTGGAGAAGTGAAGTCACACGTTTCCTGGTGTGCCTGGATGAGGTGGGAAGCAGAGAGAGGAGAGAGAGCCACTGCCCTCTGATCCCGTGCATCCTTCCCGGGGGTTTTCCCAAAGGAATAAATATTTGGAACACAAGCTGTGTTCAAAGATCAGCAGCCACCTGGACAGAGAGGTACCTGTGCATTTAGTTTCAGGAATAGGATTAGCCCTTTATGGGCAGAGCTTCCATCAGTACCTTCCCCTCCCTCCCTCTCTCCCTCCTTTCCTCCTTTCCTTCCTCTTCCTTTTAATTTTTCCAAGACAGACTTCCCCTTCTCCCTCCTCAGTTGGTCCTGGTCCTGAATCAGACATGGGCTATAGGAATTGCTGCAGAGCAGTGGATTTTCCTTCTGAAAAGCATTTCTGCCAAGAGATTTCTGCACAGGTTCAGTGCAAAACCAGCTTGAGCAGCAAACACACTGGTGGATCAAATAACACTGATGCTAAAAGCAGCCTTTGAACTCTCAGAATATTCATCCCTGGGTCAGAGATTAAATTACCCCCTCAAATAAATCTAAGAGCCCAGTGCAGTTCCTGCAAAAGGTTTATTTGGATGGGCCTTGTCTAAAAGAAAGGAAAATTCAGGCTCTTAGGAGGCACCATTTTTGGAGTGCTGGGTAAGAAGAGCACTGGCCTTGATATCCTTTTGGGATATCCAGCACTTCAGCCTGGGCTTCTCAGTCTCTCCTGCCCAAGGGTGTCCCTGAGCAGCCCCATCCCTCAGTCCTGGCAGGGCAAACAGGGACACTTTTAGTTCCCCAGGCCTCCAAAGCTTGCCACCAGCCTTGGGAGTTTTTACTGGAATTTCTTCCAGGTCACACTTTGTTTAAGGGGGAGGGGGGTGTGAATGCTGATACCATCAATGTTTCTGGTGTGGATTTAGGTTCATTGCTGTTTGTAGTAAAAGCTTTAAAGGGAGAAGTGATGCCACAAGACAGCTCTGACTTTCTGCCATTTGATGACAAGTTAATCAACTGCATTTACTTATTATCAGTTGTGGTGTGGGGAGATTCCTTTTCTTTTTCTTCTTATGAAATCAAAGCATTTTTTTAAGAAATATTTTATTTTTGATACAGACACAGCCGGTGAAGTAGCAGTAAAAAACATCCCTACAAAGAGGCACATGGCTTTGAAATGTTTTGGTATGTAACACAACTGTATTGTTATCAGGTCTTAACTTTTGCACAAAGAGTATTTTTTCCTTGTTCTAAAAGCAAACCCTCCCAGCTTTCCAATGGCTACATACCTAACGTGGCCATAGGGGAACAAAACAAAAAAAATATCAAAGTGTCTCGAGTCATTTCACAAATAACATTGTTCTGTTTCTCTCCTTAAACGAACAAGAGTTTCTTTGATTTTTTTTTTTAAGTCAAATTTAGGATTCTGCTGTTCAGAGCAGAGAGGTCACAAGGCCCTAATGTATTTAGCATTGACTGCCCTCTCTTGTAGTGCGTCTATTAGTCAGTAATTTGATTTGTACCTATTCATTTGCAGTCCCTGCAGGAGCTCTGAGCTGGCCCCAAGTATAATTGGTGCTGTCTCTATTTTTACATCATTAGATTAGCCCCGACTCCTGGCCACTTGTTGTCTGCGCTTGTCTGTCCATTTATACAACCTAATGTAACACAAAATTCATTACTGATCACATTACTTTCAACTCTGAAGCCAGCTTTGTGATAAACATTTTGTTAACCCTTTCCTGCCAGCACACAGACCTGGGGGATGAATGCACTTTCCCTTTGCAGAGAAATCGATATCATAATAAAACAAAGTGCAGCCACATTTCTGGATTTGTCATTCATCCCAGAGAAAGAAATAGGGAGGAACAAGTAGGAGACAAGTAAATGGTGTCTGCATCCAGGCATCTCATGCTGCTCTATATGGAATGAGCCCAGCAGTGTCCTTTCTACTGGAATATAAAGAAGTGACACGAGATAGGGCCAGCACTCAATTTAAAACTTAATTTCTTACTCATTGTTCTGCAAGTGTTTTAGCTCTTCTGGTCAGGCTGTAATCAGGTTATGACATTATTGGAACTGGACATTTTTCTTCCAGTGCTTTGTCTCATAGTAGTGAACAGAGACACAGTCCCCTTTCTCCTCAGAGATTTGTTGCTGTGTTGGGTTTTGGTTTGGTTTGCTTTGAGTTGTTGTTTTTCCTCCTAATGATTAAGCAAATTAACTGTGATACTCCAGAATTTCACAGGAAAATGTGAAGCTGTCTGGCTTGGCTTTGCTCAGTTTGACTGTCTGCTGAGTCCCTCCTAAAGCATTAAGCTGTTTGCATCCCTCAAGCTTTTGCTGGTAATTCCAGGGGGAACAAGAAGAGAGCCATGGTAGGTATTCTCACAAGGCTGAGCTCCCACCAGCTCCACTTGCAGCATCCTGCCCATGAGGTGATGTCTGCTATCCAAAGAAATATATTTTGGTGCATGCAAAAGCTGTTGATTTTTTAACAAGTTTTCTAAATTCATTTTCTGTTTGTGCAGCTTGGCTTGGAAATCTGTTATTTTGGGTTTTCTAAATATTTAGAAATATTTCTCAGTGTTTATTAAATCTTCCTTTTAAAAGTCTGAGGCCTGAAGTCTGCCCCACACGGAGTGGTCCCACACTGAGCAGGGGGCAGGAGACAGGATTTTTCCATCTCTAATTTCTATAATTACCTTATCATTCCATTTAGGAGCCTTTCTGTGGTATTTTTGTGTAGGATACGACTTATGGCAAGCATATCTCTCTTAGTAAGTATAAGAGCCCTTGTCTCCCAGCATTTGAACCAGAACTGGTATTTTTACAGCTGTTTTGTGAGCCAAAACTTGTTGCAGCTGCCGAGGTGGTGGCAGAATAAAGACAAGACAGTTCCTGTCCCTCCTCCCAACAGCCCCAGAGAACAGCATTTGCTGATTTTTGGGGTGTGCAACACAGGCCATCACAAAGCTCTCATCAGCTGTCCTTTGCCCTCTCCAGGGGATGGGAGAGGAGGCTGTGAAAGGAATGGAAACCCATTTGTGCAATAAATTGTTAAGCAGTCAAACTCTTAAATGAACACTTATTAGGGAGGTAGGACGAGGTATGAGTCACCAAACGTCAAAATACACATTAACACAGCAAAACCCCCAGCAGTAAATGGAAAGTCAAGAGCCAAAACACTGCAAATGTTCCAGTGTGAGCCAACCCTCTGGTCCTGCAGCTCCCAGTGCTCTCAGCCCCTCTTCCACAGAGGGATCTGCTCCTCCTGCTTTGGCACCAGCAGGCACAGGCCCTTTGGTGAGCTCCCAGAGTGCCACTTCTGCCAGCTCCAGGTCCTTCCCCCACTCCTTTGGATGCTCTATCATTTCCTACTGTGCCACAGTTTGCAGCCCTGCCCTCACCTCCCATCACCCCTGAGCCTTTCTCCCACAGAATATCACACAAATAGCAACCTGATTTTTCCAATAATCCTGCCTCTCTGTCCATGGTGGAGTCTGAGAATATCAAGCCTTGACTGATGGTGATTTTGGCTGCCTGAAGCTCTTAGCTTGTCTTAGGGGATATTGTCAGGCAGAAGGGGAGGGATAGAGAAAAGGAGGAACAAACTCAGAATGGATTTTGGCTGGGGGAGGATCTCTCTGATCAGTGGGGAAGGAAACTCCCTGGAGCATCCCTGTGGGACCAGCTCCAGTGGCTGCCCCTGGAGGAAGCAGGGTTGTGGCCAGGTCCCTGGCAATGCTGGGAATGCTTAGTCCTCCTTGAAGTATGTATCTTAATTTGTGGTATGAAAAGATTAGCTTTCCTTCCATTCCTAGCCTGCTGTCTCCCCACCATGGATAATACATAAAACAGTAGACTTTTATTCATTAACATTTATGGGAAAATGTTAATATTAAACTGTAAGTGAAAAGCCCCATCTTATTGAATTCTTCTGCTGTGTTATTGGGAGCCTAATTTCATTTTGCATTTAAATAAAAACCAGATGATGTTCAGGACAGTCAGGCAAGCATTCTGTAAGTGAGAATTTATCTTGTGATCTGGGTAAACAATGTCTCATCATTTAACAGTTATTATAAATAATGGGTTTTTAAGCACTTTGCTGGGAGTTCATATTGGCTCCACACGGGTTGCACTAAGGGAGAGAGAATTTCAGTGACATCTTCCAGGCATCCGGTGAGGAGGAATCATATCCTGAGCTCACTTCTCAAACTGCAGCAGTTTTCATCCTCCTCTGGTTATTATTGTTCAATATTGTGTGACCAAAAGTACTGAGAGGAAGAAAAAAATGACAAACTGGTTGGAAGCATTTTGGAAATGAATAAACCATGCTGCTGCCCCCACACAAAGGAGGAGAAGGTGTTTGGGCCCCTGCAGAGGCTCGTGCAGGTGGTTGAGCCTCCAAAGGGATATTCTTTCTGTAGAAATGGGGCTGTGTAAAAGTTGTGTATCCACAGAGAATGAAAAAGATGTCGAGGCAAAAAATAACTACAAAAGATCATAAACCAGCTGCTTTTTTCTGTGTTTCTGCTGGTGCCCTCTGAAACTACATCAGTGGGGGTTTCATGCTTGGGAACACGTGAGCTAAATTAGAGAAAGAGTAAAACATGATAGAAAATGTAAATAGCTTTTTTCCCCCCACTCCTGTTGCTTCTGTCCTGCATTTCACTCCTGCCTCTCCACATGAGGTGGAGGTGCTTTGGTGCTCTCTGACTTTGCTCCGTGTTCCTCAGACATCAGGGAAACCTCGGAGATTCCTCCAAGGCATTTCCCATCACAGGCAGGGAGCACCTTCCCCACAGTCTGTCCCACATCCTGGGGGGGAGGGAATTAGTTTTCCATGCAGACAGAAATAGGTGGTAAGGGGATGAATTTTAGAAGCAGCTATCCACTATTGTGAAAAGATACCAAAGTTGGGAGTGTGTCACCTCTGGCTGTGCCAAGAAGCCACCCAGCCTGCAATATGGCAGTCTCAGGACATGAGCTGTTTACTCCCTTTTTCTTTGTGAGGCATTTTATTCTCTTCTTCAGAAAGACCCCCACAGCTAAAATACTATCTTCTTTTACTTATTTCTGATCTTTATTTGTTATTCCCTTGGTCAGTGACTTTCTCAGTAACTGCCCAACGCATGAACTCTGTGTTTACACCAAAAGCTGATGGTGTTGTGAAAGACAAAGAGTCAACATCACTTGTCTGACTCTTTCCAAAGATGGTTTTCTGGGAAGGCTGCAGGCAGGAAGGTGCTGGCAGGGTCAGCAGTCAGGAGCTGCCCTGTTGGCTCTTTTCCATCTCTGGTTTGGTGGGAATGGCAACAAGGAGCCATGGGTGGCTGGGGATGGAGAGCACAGGCAGAGCCCTGGTTGGGGTGTGCAGGATGGAAACAGTGGTGGTTCCCAAACCAGCTCCCAGTATCAGCATGCCAAGGGACCCAGAAGCCAAGGTGTGCTGTGGAGGGATGCTCAGATGTGCTGCTTTTCTCCTAAAGCAGAGCACAGCATTCCCAGTGGTGGAATCTCCTGTCTGTTCCCATGTGCCAAACTGAGCAGCAGTTCCCAATGGGCCCTCCATCACCGAGGCCACACTGCCAGGTAGAAATGACATTTGGAAGCCTCAGTCAAGAGACAGTTGAACCTTGCAGCATTTCTTCTTTGTCTCAGCCATGGAGGCAGCAGTGGGAGGTGAATGGTACAGGGACAGATCCCTAACCTGAAATCTGGGGGTGTTTTTTTGCCTCCACTCAGGGCTACTTTTATCCACACCCTTTAAAAAAACCCCTTTTGATTATGTAGTGCCAGGATTGTGTTGCCTCTTTGGTTTATCTTTTAGAAACATAGCTGGTCACCCATCAAAATGTGAGTGAAAAGTCTGCAGAGGAGCACAGCATGAGGAGCAGGTTGTTTTGTGAACTTCACTGCCACATGCCCAAGTGCAAGGCAGAATCTGCCCGGGCTGAGATGATTTAAATTGCCTTTTCTGTGGGATGTGACCAGAGGAATGCCTTGGTTTACCATTAGGTCTTTTAGATTTCACACAGGTTTACCTTCCACCATGTGCTCCTCCACCAGCTGCAGCTCATCCACACGTTTGTGAGAGTGTAACTACAAAGATGAAGTATAATGGAATCAATACTTCCAACAATTTTTGAAATACGAGTTTTAAAAAAGCAAAAATGTCGAATTTACTATTTCCAGCTGCCTTCTGGTTTCAGGAGCACAAATGTGAAGTGCTGTGTTGAACAGCTCCATTAACAAAGGGCCAAATTAAGTTTCAGATGTCCTTTTTATCAAGGCTCTTTCATATTTATGTCTAACATCAGAATTTGGAGCTATATAAATAAGAGAGAGTGTATTAAGAGCCTCAAGCAATCCTGCAATGAGAGCAAGCCCACAGGTTGGCCTGTTGTTTTCCCAGGCTGGGTTTAATACTCAGCCAAGCTAGAACTGTGATTTTAAGGGCATGACTGCGAGCTCTGAATGCTTTGTAAAATTAGGGCTATGTTTAGAAAATTGGTCTGCTTGAAGCAGCCATGTCAACACAATCTTTAAAATAATTGGCTAAATAGACTAAATAAGTTGCATTAGGATTATGGGGGTGGGTTTGGCGTTTCTCAGTGGCACTAAACTCCTGCTGAGGAAATGAGGGGAGGAGAGCCCTGGTCCTGATCTCCACCTGAGCTCTCCCAACTCCAGGGCCTTGAACTGTTTAGATGAGCAAACAAGGCTGAGGCCATGGTGACATCATTTCGTGAGCTTCAGCGAAATTCTTCTGATTTGGACCAGCTGAGCATCTGCTCCTCTCAGACTTTTAACTTTTGCTTTGAATCAAACCCAAATTCCAGTCCAGTCTAGCTTCCTCTTCAGCATCAATCTGCACCAGGGGAACAGCCCAGAGCTTTTCACTGGCCCAAAAGGCCACTTTGTGTCAGAAGTGCTAGAAGTTGTGCCAGAATTACTTTGCTTTGTAATATTATACTTCTGAAATGAGCTTGGCAATGCATTTCTGTCAGGAGCACAGAGTGCACGTATGTGAGATACACTGAGCACAGTTGTCCTCCTCTGGGTTGCCTTTTCTTCCTACTTGAGGGTTTTTAAGGAGGCCAGTGACTGAGGTGGCATCACAAACAGCTAAATTAGGTCTTAGAGGTGAAAGAACCAGAAATCTGGAGGGTTGCTCTGAGAGCCCCCGTGCAGTGTCTCAACTGAGGTCATCACCAGGTTGGTGGTTTTGACCTTCAGGCAGCTTTTCCTTACCCAGCTTTTTTACTGGGATGGTTTGGCCAAGCCCAAGGGAAAAAAAGGGCCCCCAGCCCTCCCCAAGTTCTCCTGACCACCACACTCCTGCACGGGGGCTTTGCTGCAGCCCCCTCTGAGACGAGACCCCCCCATCCTGAGACCTTGAGTGGCCCCAGCTCTGGTGGGAAAGGGGATGCTCAGATCCATGTGTGGGGTCCACACCTGCTCTGGAGAGAAGCCTGGTGTTTCAGGAAGAGAAGCATTGCCTCCAGAACTTCTGAGCAAGATCTCAAAAGTCCAGCGAGTGCAGGACATGGAGACGGTAGGTGTCATAAACACGCATTTTACTTTGGATTTGTAATTTCCTTTGTGGAGTTGAGGCTGACAGAGGGGTCAGTGTTGAGCAATCCAAGGCACTCCCATAACCCTGGGAATGAGAGACCAAACCCAGGAATTTTAATACAGTGTTTTCTCTGCAAATGCTTTTGGTCTGATATACACAGATGTGCTGTTTGCGTAACTGAAGATGCAAGATAGTTCTGCCTAAAAACATTAAAAAACTTGTCTGCACACCGGAAAGCACGTGTTGCATATAGAATAACTTATAGGAATTTATGGTAGCAACACAGTGAAACTTTCAGGGTGGGGTAGGGGGAGAATTCCTTTCAACCCAAACAACCATAATGGCATTCTGATTTAAAAAAACTCTTCTGGAAATGTTGTGCAAGGCTTGCATGATGTGATGGGCTACAGAAGTCATTTCCTACAAGAATTCGACTGTCGTAGCTTTTCAAATTTCACAAAAACTGAATCGGCAACTCATCCTTCTGAAGGGCCATTTATGTGGGAAAACATCCTAAACCTCTTTACAAAAATATACAGCTCCAGAAAACTTGAGACGAGTATTTAAAAGCACCAGAGTCATTGTCAAAGTGCCTATCGTGAAGAATATTCTCCCTCTAAATGCCAGTCCTTTATCTGGTGCACTTTTAACCTTCCATAAAATGCTCAGAGTCAAGTCTGGCGAGATGCCAAAGTCTTGGGTCTCCTACTCCGTGGGCTTGAGTCTTATGGAGCTTTTTGGGTTCTCTTTTTTAAAGGAGTAAACAAACTGCTTGTCTTTTTTTCTCTTCTTTTTTTTTTTTTTTGGGGGGGGAGTAGTCAAAATTCTTTAAAAGTTAATGCATAAAACTGTTCTGTCCATGTCTCCCCAATCTCTTCGTGCCTGAAGTAAATCCAGACGTTTCTGTACGTTCAGGTGTCCTCCCTGTTTTGTAAGTGTTAGATTGTTTGGCATCTCCATGGTGAAATCAGGCACTAGAAATGAGATTTGGGGTCTCAGAGGGGCTCAGATGTTCAGAAGGCTCAATCTTTATTCCCCTGGTTGTCTCTTGCCTCCTGTACCTCCTCATCTCCTTGCTGGATCCTGCCACGTTTTTCCAAGGTGCCAGGTTTCATCTCCAAGTGCACGGCACGAACGAACTCTGGGTGGATTCAGCATCAGAGTTATTGTAAAGTAGTTTGACAGTAACTAATATTTTACATAGGCCACTGAATCCTGATTTCACAGAAGTTGTTCAGGCAGTATTTTCCAGTCTTCTTTATTTGCAAATTTAATGGAGGTGCTTTTGTGTCATCTCAACATCGTTCAGGTTGCAGGAATTGATTTTCTGTGTTCAAATGCCATCGTTTGTTTTTTTTTTAACTTCCTCTTTTGAATGCAGTTTAAAATCACTTTTCTCAAAGTGCTGGTTTAAAAAGGAGGAAAAAGAAATATTTCTTAGGAGCAGGTCTGTCACAGCCACCCAAAGCATCACAGGAAATCAGTCCCCACAGCTGCCTGTGCTGGGTGCCAGAGTTCAGGCAGACAGGCTCAGGGCACAGAGCAGCTTTAACTGACTCTTAAACATTATCACAATAATATGAACTTGTGAGCTTGGTAATACATAAAGCTAAGAACTGACTTTCTATCTGTTGGAAAGGAGCAATGCAAAAATAGCCCAGAAATTTCAGCCATCTCAAATGAAAAGGAACTCGGAAAATGAGGAGCTTTAATGAGTGCTCGGTGCTTTCGTTTCGCTGCAATTTAATATTAACGATTTTTGTTTGCCCGAATACCCGAAAGCACAGGTTCCCCTGGGGGTGCAGTGCCCCCCTCTGCCCTCCCCAGGGCTGGAGCCACTGGCAGGGCTGGAGCCAATTCCGCAGCTCCTCGCTCCGAGCAGCCGCCAAGGGTGGTGGGGATGGATTATAATTAGAGCTCCCTCGTTAGCATAATTGCATTTCATAAAAAAAAAAAAAAAAGGGAAATACTCAAGAAAACCCTCCAACTGTAATAGCAGCAGTGCAGTTTCCAAGCATCCCAGTATTTCTGCATCTCACTTTGGTTTCTGGTCTCACATCAGCTTTGGAGCTTTTCCCCACCTTGGATGGCACCAGATGCCCTGGGCACCAATTGTGGTGCTCGTAGTGAACGCTCCTGCAGAAATAGTGCCAAAAGCATCCAGCAGAGTTTGGGGTGTTGTCTAAATACTGAAAGATGGAGATTTTCCATGTACAAGTGCTTGTCTGTGTCCAGGGCCAGTGTGAGCTCCTCCAAGGGAGCACATCCTGCTCCCTTCGGCAGCAATCAGGAAAATTAAAATGTTTAACTAACCCATTCACTGGGGAGTGTTGTGTAAATTACAAACAGTTTAAGAGATCCTCAAGTCTTCCATTGTGTTAATACAAATTGCCTTTTAGCGTTCCCTTTATGTAGGACCCTTTTGAGTGAGAATCCAGATGGCAGAAGCTACATAATTATTATTCATTACAGTTAATAAGTAACACTCGGAAGCCCCAGTCAGTTCCACAAGTCCCCGTGATGGGCATTGTATAAATGTAAGGGGGAAAAAATAGTCCTTGTTGCAGAACATGTCAGGATTTCAGTTAAAGCTGAGGAGCTATGAAGGGCCCTCATGTGTGCCCTCCCCACATCACGGGCTGTCATTCCCAGAGCTCTGTCTGCAGGGAACCTCCTCGCTTCTCCTCCAAAGGAAGGGATTCGTCTTTGCTTTAAAATGAGGCTTGAATTTTGCCCTTTTAGCTGTTTCTTCAAAACTCCTTCTGGCTGGGCAGAGGTGGTTTTAGTGAGCAGCACCTTGTTTCTCTCCCCCACCACTGGAAAATGCCTGCCTCTCATCATCATTTCAGGAAGGGGCTGAGCACATTCCCATGTTCGTGGCCCCCCCAGCACATGGTGAAGCACGAAAAGTTCCCCAAAACAATTGCTGTGAATGACAGAAATGAAATTGAGGAGATTCGAGCTCTGTTGGCCATTACCCCACTTCCTGCATTCCTACTTGTTAATTGTCTAATTCCTAACGAGTCTTCGGGCGTCTGATGGACTTTCTGATGCATGCTCACTCCGGCGCTTCCTTCCCTCCCCTCCCTGGCCTCATCCCTCACCAGAGACCTTGTTCCTTTAAAAATGCCATCCTTAAAAATCAGAAATACTCAGCCCAGCAAAAGGAAAAGGGAACTTGACATTAGTTGAGCTTGAAAGGCTTGGTGCTGTGAAAAGTGACTGACGTGTGAAAAGAGGCTACAATTAGTTCTTTCCCCGAGCACTCTCCCATTCAGTCCAGGGTCACTCCTTCAGCGAGCTGAGGCTTTGAGGGTAATGTGTTGTGACAGTTTGAGATGATGAAGAATAATTCTTGTATTCAGAGTTGCTGCCGCTTCCCCGCTGCCCTGACACATCAGGCTGCTGTCATTGTATCACTTATCCCAACCACGGCTCCGCCGGAGCCTGGGCAGCCCCTCCGTAGGTAAGAGGGAAGGGTCAGCTCTCCCAGCAAATGGTTTGGGAGGATATTTTGAAACTGTGCTTAACAAGGGGAAAGCAAAGGGAGAGAAAGGAAAAGCCATTAGAAGAAATAATGCTCTGGAGGGGAGATTTTTGAGTAGACATAAAGGAGGTACCAGGGCTTCGAGTGGGCCACTACAGGAGAGCAGGGATGAGAAAGGCAGCATAATTTATGAGTGTTCTGGGCTAAAGAGGACTATATAGATTTTCTACAGGCATTGAATTAATGCACCTCATGAAATGGTTTCACATTTGAGCTTGGCAGGACTTTGTACCTTTCTGGGGTCCTTTGACAGTCCCTGGAGCCTTCTGGAATTGAGGGTGCAGCCACCTCACTGGCCAGGGAACGACACCACTCCCCCAGACCTGCGGGCCCCGGGCTGTCCCCAGAGCAGCTCCTCCTCCTCCTCCTCTTCCTCCTCCCCTCCACATTGGCAGCCAGCTCAGGGAGAGCTCAGGCAGAAGAACAAGGGACAGCACAGTGTGGCTGTCAGGGATATCAGCAGACACAAATGTTTCCTGGGAGGTTTCTTTCCCAGTTTCTTGTGGGATGCCCACAGCAGCGCTGTGCTGGCGCTGGGCTGTGGACAGGGCTGTGGGAAGCGATGCCAGGCGGGGAGCACCAGCATCTGCCTGCAGCTCCTTCCATGCTCCGATGCTCTCCGAGCGTTCCCGCAGCCCCAGAGCTGTGAGGCCATGGGAGGGTCCCCCCACTGTGGGTTGGGGACCCCGAGCAGCCCCTGGCTGTGCCACTGTCCCTCCCCAGCCCAGCAGCCACGAGGATTTTTGCTGCTGCTGCTGCCTCCACCACGGTGGAAAGCGCGTGTGCCCTGAAAATCCCTGTTACTCTGGGACCCTGGGTGATGCCAGCGGTGCCCATTACTGTTACTGTCAAAAGCACAGGCAGGGCTGTTCCCAGCTCCCCTGAAGTGACTTTCTCCTCATGGCTTCAGCAGATGTTCCAGCTCCTTCGTCTTTTTTTCCCTTTTTTTTTTTTTTTTTAGGGCAGTCAGGACTTTGTGAGTTGTTTCCTCCGGGGACGTGGGCAGGTTTTAGTATTTACGTTTCCAGTATTAGCATTTATTTGTATTTGTGTTTGTTTTTCACGGGCTTCTGAAAGCCTCAGGGAGCCATTTATGGGGCCAAAATAATGCAAGTGCTGGTCTTCTCACAGTATTTCATTTCCTTGATGGTGGAAATGCTACGAGAAGAGCAGGTCTCATGTTATTTTGACCCCATAAATAGCTCCCAGAGGCCCCTTTCTTCCTTCTCCCACCCATTCCCCCCCCAAATCAAATATTTAGGTTTCTGCAAAGCCTGACTTCTCAACCCTGGTTATCTTGCTTCAGCAGAAGCAAATTGCAGTTATTACAAAATAGCCAGAGAGTCTATAAGGCCGAATGGGTTTTATATGATGCACAATTTGTTGGCTACTGTACAAGTTCATTAAAGTGTATCATAAGAGGTTGTTTTACTGGTACATTTAAGGAAGTTAATACATCTCGACAGTATATGCATGGGGGAATGCAGATACAATAACCCTCAGACATGCTGGGGCCAAGTCCATTCCTGGCGTAACTCCACCGAAGTAAACGAAATCACTTGCTGGGCAGCCGTGTCCTGCTCTGCTGGCACGGTGCTGAGCCCTGATCCTGCTGCTCCACACTCTCCTGCCACTCAGTCTCCCATCTTTCCATAGGTTTTGCTTCTATTTCATGTTTTTGCAGCAAGCACATTCCCAGCACAGAGGAGGGCACCAATGGTCTTACTGGTTATGTGACGTGTCTTATTTAGGTGTGGGAAGTATTTCAGCTCCTTTCAGCTGTGCCATGAAGGTTGTCCCATACTGGGGTGGTGGGAAAGCAGTGCTGTAAGGACCTGCCTCTCCTGATACCCACAGCCCCGCTACACTGTGGTGCCTCTCTGCACTTGTTGGGTCTGTCCAGGCATCGAGCCTATCAGAAAATCATCCTCCAGTTTTCACTCCATAATAGGAAGGTAATCCCCATGTCCTGCAGCCATTCCCAGTCTTGTCTGAGCTTCCCATCAGTGTTCCTCTGCCATGCCCTGGTCTGCTGTAAGGACTGGGGGGAAGAAGAATAGCAAGTATTGAGATTTATTTTTTTTTTTAATTTTATTTTTCATATTAATGAAACGGACTTAATCCGGTGCAGTGCAGGCAGATGTGCTGACGGTGATGCAAGGGGTCAGATGTGCAGGCAGGTACTCCCTGGTGACCATGTCATGGCTAATTGCCCCCCTCGTGTGACCCAGCCGTGCTCGAGAGCCCGGCGAGGGTGAGGGCAAGAGCCCGATTTCCTGAGCACGGCGATGTCTCTGCAGCAGCACTCAGCAGTTTTACAGGGCTTCCTTGGGTATCAAAATACACTGCTCGTCTGCCTCGCTGGGTAATTAGTTCCAGAGTTCACAGTGCTGGGCTGTTTGAGAGCCCCCAGACTCGTATTCCATGGGGAACGTGTGCCTTTACCATCCGCAGCGCCTGGGATGGGGGCTCGGATACGGGAGCTGCCCGGGCTTTGGCCTGACACCCTCTGAATCCAGAGTGGGCTGGAAAACATCCCCTCAGGTTCCTCCTGAGCCCATGCACCTCCCGTGCCCTCTCTTTTGTGCCTCTCTCCTGCCTGGCAGCAGCAAGGGGAGCTCGCGGTGGCTGCACCAGGAGCTGTGGGACACACCCGGGATGGGACCGCATCCAAGCCCTGTGCCCACGGCTCTGCCTCCCGTGGTTTTGGTGCAGGCTTTTTCCCTGGCTGGCATCAGTCTCTGCAGTGCCACCCCCTGGCAGGCCCCGCAGAGGTGACAAGCGCTGCGGGGCTGCAGAAATCCCGCAGACCCCAGAAAAGGCAAAATTGCCCCGAATCCCATCCCCGGCGGGGTGTGCAATCCCACCCAAGGCACGGGCGGCACACGGCGTGGGCAAGGACGGGCAGGAGCGCGGCCCTGAGGGGCAGGGACAGCCACGCAGGAGCCGCGGGGACACAAATGCTCCTCACTCTGTCCCTCTCCCTTCTTTTTTCCACACATTTGCCTGAAAATCAACTGCAGCTTGAAGAGGGAGCGAAGTCACCCCGCGAGGAGCCGCGCCGGTGTTTGGGGGAGCCCAGCGCCCCGAGCTCTGGCGTGGGATGTTTAACCAAAGCCAGCTGTGTGCTGAGGGAGATAAAAGCCCCAAATCAGACAGGATAAGCACAGTATTAGTGTGGGATACGCCGCTCAGTTCTGATTTAAATTACTCTTTTTACTTCCTGAACTCATGGGAGAGTGAGGATGTGAGGAAAATGAAGAGGTTTAGACATGGACATTCCTTCCCCAAATACTGGCGAGAATTGGTGGTGAATACGGCTGAGGTCATGGTCAGCACTGCTTACAGGGTGACAGGCTTCCTGCTGATTTGTTTTGCTTGTACCCTGGGCAGATTATCTCTGTTCCAGGTTACCTCCAGGATGAAGGATTAAATCCCACAGCCCTCAGTGCTAGGTGTGTGCTCGCCTGGCTGCTGGCACTGCAGTGCCCAGGTAGTGAGAGGAGCAGGGCAGTGTCCAAGGATGCTGAGGTGGGATGCTTTTTGTTTTAGGGAAGAGCTGACTTTATGCTTTTCCATGCAGTTTGTGTATAGATCTGTCCTTATCACGTAGTCCCACTGCAGCAAAAGGACTGTTGTGGTGTTTACAGGAGCTTAAATATCCTGAGCAAAGCAGTGGAAGTTGTGAAGGTTCAGAAATACTTAGCAGGGAGTAGAGAGGACACTACTCCTCCAGCTCCTGTGGCTCCTTTCCACCCCAGCCAAGCAAAACTCCAGCTGCAGGGAGAGGGAAAGCTGCCTGTCTCCTCCAGGGGCTCACCCTTGTGCTTTATGTAGGACCATAGAATGGATAGTATTGGAAGGGCCCTTCCAGACCATCCCATTCCAGCCCCCTACCATGGGCAGGGACACCTCCCACTATCCCAGGTGGCTCCAACCTGGCCTTGGACACTTCCAGGGACGGGGCAGCCACAGCTTCTCTGCCCAACCTGTGCCAAGGCCTCTCCAACCTCACAGAGAAGAATTCCTTCCATGCATCCAATCCAAACCTACTTTCAGTTTAAAGCCATTCCTCCTTGTCCCGTCCCTCCATGCCCTTGTCAAAAGTCCTTCTCCAACTCTCTTGGAGCCCCCTCAGGTGCTCTTTCCCCCTTGGCAGCAGAGGAATGTGCCCAAAGCTCCTGCCCCCATCGCATCCCATCCCATGCCCTCCAGCCCAGGCTGTGCAGACGGAAGTCGCACTCAGGGCCGCACGTCGCCGGAATATTTCTTGTATCCTGTCACCACGTGTCTGGCAGAGGATTCCTGTGGTGGATGTGGGCTCTGCCTAATCTCACCCTGCCTGCCACTGCTGAGTGCTGCCGGGGGGCCGCTGCCCAGCGCCGCTGCCGCTCGTGCCACCGAGGCAACCGCCGGGTTCAAGTGGCTCACGGAGAGGCCACGGCTGGAAACGATGCTCTGCACACACAAAAATCCTCCTGTTTTGAGATTAGGGAGCAGCAAAGGCTTTGAGAGGTCAGAGAGGGGAGATGTGTGGATGAGTGTGACCCGGGAGAGGGAGACCCACAGCCAGGCTGCTTTCTCTTTTGCTTTGAGGCACAGCTCTTTGACTTGAAAAAGCGGAGTTATTTGAGTTCATTTGGGCAGGATAAAGGTTGTGCAAAGTCCCTGATGTTCCCCAGGTGGAGAATGGCAGTGGTTATGCTCTGCTGGTACACACCATCAGTAAGCAGTGCTGCTGCCAATCCCCCTTCCCACATTGCTGGGACAGAAGATGTTCCATCATCTGCCACTGTCCCTTTCAGACCCTGCTCAGCTCAGCCATGAGCACCCCCACTATCAAATCCTGACACGTTCTGAGTCAGCAGCCTCAACCCCAGGGTTGCTGAGCGCCAGGTAATGCCTCCTTCCAGCTCCTCTTCAGCTCAGCTGAGCTGTGGGTCCAGCAGAGAAGCAGAACCAGGGGCTGGCATCCCTCGGGAGTGATTCCCAAATGAAGGATGATGAGCAAATGTTAGAGCAATGCTGCAACAAAGAGATTTATCAATAAAGCCTCTGTCTAATGGCACTCTGGGTTTATCCCAAACACTAACGAGGACCTGCTCTCTCTCCCTTGCAGAGCTTCAGCGAGAGGGAAGCATAGAGACACTGAGTAACAGCTCTGGCTCCACCAGCGGCAGCATCCCGCGCAACTTCGACGGCTACCGCTCGCCCCTCCCGACTAACGAAAACCAGCCCCTCAGCCTGTTCCCTACGGGATTCCCCTAAATTAGCCCAACATCCAAGGAGAGATCCAGACAGGGTAACGAGCCTCCTCTCCGCCTAAACAATCCCGCTGAGTCTGTCACCTGCCGGCTCCTGCGGCGCTGGATGGTTCTCGTTACCCTGATGAATATTGACGACTCCGAAACCTTCCTGAAACGTACTCACCAAATCTTGACTCTGTGTCCCTGTGCAATATGAAGAGGCTCTTGTCTTCGATCCTGATAGCTCTGTGGCTTCTTTTCTCGCTGTCTTCAGGAAGAGGTTGGGTGAGGAGAAGTATTTCTAAGCCATTTTGGGTCAAGCACATGGTTTCGCAACCGTTCTCTGCTTTCTTCTTGTTGAGGGGTGAATCTCCGTAACTCAGAGGAGCTCTCGCTGTTTGTGAAAGTGCTGAGCATTAATGGATGAACTGGAGAGACTGGAAACTGGAGGACTTTGTGTGGACAGGGTTGATAATGTTACTCCTTCCTCATTGTGTCTCCTTGCTGCCCTCCTTCCCCTCTGATGCTCATCAGTGCCAGGAGTATTACAAATGGAAATGTTTCTTTTTGTTCTTTGAAAGAATTCTCTCTATTGCTCTGGTTTTCTTCTAGTCATGTATTTTAGAAATGTACTTAATTGACTAACTGCAGTCACAAATTCCTCATACTTGGTTATAAAAATTGTTCGTTGGAACTCAGATATCTGTCCAGAAGTGCATGTGTCATTGAATAAATCTAAGTTAAACAAGAAACTGCTTAAATGGCAATGTTCATGATGTGTTACTGGGCTGACTGTGGGCTTTATATATCTCCCTGGACCAGACTCTGTGCATATTTACTAACTTGAGGGCTTTAATTAAAGCCATCAGTGGTTGTTAGGCAGCCAGTCTAATTTGGTTTTCTCTCCCCGTGTACAAGCAAGGATTTTTAAAAACAAGATATTTAGGTGGTGTCTTGGCACCTCTGAAAACCAACACCCATCTCTTGGAGTGTCTGAGCCCAGCTCCAGCTCCTTGCCTCGCTCGGGGCCCTGCTTTGTCATCCCATTGATTTCTGTGGGACAAGGACCAGGTGCTGGAAGCAGAGGCAGCCACCTCCATCCACTGTGTTACAGGATCATGTGTCAGAGGCTTTGCAGAACCCTGTAACAGCCTGAACCTCTGTACCCTTCTGAACGTGCACAGTCAAAACCAGCACTGCATAACTCTGCTGATAAAACAGTCCCGGGCTCACACATCATAACCACACAAATTCCTACATCTCAGCCAACTTGTGTCGAGAAGCAGAGTGAGATGGGACTGTCAGCTTATGAAATTTCCTTCCCACTACTTGTTTTTAATAGAAGCCGTTTGAGTCATGGCAAGGAGAGGAAACTATCGAAACCCACAAATCTTCTCGCACTCTTACAGCTCAAACCAGCCACACCAGGGGGATGCAGGACCCACCACCCTCTCCCTACTCCATCCCCAAACACCAAATGCCCAGTTCAGTCTTGGGCTTGATTTTTTTTGGTTTGTTTTTAACTGTAACGCAGCCACTCAGAAGGTCTTGTTTTCTTCAGGCTTGGAAACCGCTAATAAAAACTGAGAGTTTACAGCAATAATTTCAGATTCTTGCTTGGGTTTCAGTCAGTTGTTCCTCAAGCAAAAAAGAAAAAAAAAAACTTCCTTGGGATGAAATCAGAGGAGAGTTTGCCTCTAAGTAAGTACTTGCAGCTCCACTGGCTATATCTGCTGTAATGCTATGTTCCTTTTTGTCTGTAAAATAATGGCTTGAAGTAAGGGGCTGAGGGCAGGGCTGGCACCGCCGACAAATGGGACCGCAGGGTCAAGTCAGTCCACACCAGTCAGGGTTTTTAACACAGTTCAAGCCAAGGTCAGCTCCAAAAGTTCAAACAAAATCCAGATTAACACATACAGAAGGGATTGTGTTGTCACCGTGATGCTGCTCGTTTCCTTTCAGGCTTTCCAAGGAGTTGGGGTAAGGGACAAAGTTCTTGCAGAGGAAGGAAGGCGGCTCTTCTCCCTCCTGCTCTTCTCCCTCCTGCCTCCAGCTTGGCTGATTCTTACTGAGCACACAAAGTAGGATAGCACATAACACAGAGTGGTGTCATTGCAAATGTATTTGTTGTTGGCAGGCATTAAATCACTTTTTATAAGTGCTGCAATATGGCCATGTGGAAATTCCCAGTCTGCAAGAAGCTCCTTTGAATCAGGATGTTTTGTTTAAAGGAGGAGGGGGGGGGCATTCAAAAAAACCCTACAAACTGGGGCTGTACCAAAATATTTTCAGTCTGGTTCATTGAAAAGAATGTCCTAAATTCCCTGCTGTTGATAGCCCTGTAGCCAAACTGTTAAAGCCTAGAGCTTAAAAAAAAAAGAAAAAAAGCATTGCTATGAGGCAGCTAATTTAACTTTAATTTGATACTTTCACAGATGACCCAGCAGAATAACCACTGAGTTCCAGCTCTTCTGTGTGCCAGAGAAAACTGAGTGTGTTGCAACGATGACTGCATAGGGTCTGATATAACAGTAACTCTGTAAGGTCTGATGTATCAATAACTTTGTTTGATTCAACAATAACTCTGTAGGGTCAGATTTAAGGATGATTCTATAGAGTCTGATTCAATAATAACTCTATAGGGCCCTGATTTATCAGTAACCCTGTAAGGTTTGATTCAATGATATCTCTGTAGGGTCTCACTCCTCAATAACTCTATGGGGTCTGGTTCAACAGATCCCTGCACCTTGCTCCTCCCTCACAGCACACACCTGCCTTTAGCCTACACACAAAAGCCCCCAGTTTCAGCTGTGTGCCAAGTGCTTTCATGCCACACCACCTTTCCTCCTCCTTAACCTCAGCAGCCACATGATAACTCTTTTTCAGGAACCAGGAGGGAATATTTCAGTTCCTTGATGATCTCTAGAAGCTGCTCCTAAGGGAAGTTTGCCCCTGACTGTAACACGACCAAGTTTTCAGTCGAGGGAACTGATCCAAACCCCACTTAAAGCAAAAATAACTCGTGGGCTTCACAGGATTTCGGATGAGTGGCTCCCGCTGCTGTGGAAATTCTCCAGGTGAGTTTCTGAAACACCAGGTTTTGAAGCACAGGGGCTCCAGGCAGTCACAGGCAGCCCAGCAAGAATGTTGTGCCCATGATATAAACCAAAGAGCCCAAAAGACACGAGGACTGGCAGGTTTTTAAACTGCTTCCAGTAGTAGTAAGCAGCGGGCTCCTGCTGAGTTCAAAAGGCAAAACATCTCATTTAAAGCAGAGAGGACTGTATATCACTCTGTGCATAAAGTGGGGCTCTTCTATTAAAAGTTGAGTTCAGATTTCATGAATGAAGATGAAATATTGCTTTCTGATCCTACCCTGGTTTCTGTATTAAACACACGCATGTAGCAAGCTTAAATCATGGGGGGGGATGTTTGGCTGTTTGGAAAGAAGTGGGAAGTCAAAGGTTCTCCAAATGTGACAGCCTGGAGTTCAAATGAAATCAAATCTCAGAACCAGTCCAGGGCCTGGGGATGACCAGTAGGGCTGGTGTTTTCCTGGTGCTTTGCAAAGCACGTGGGGCTCAGGATTTGGTTGCTTTGCTGGTGATGCTGAGCCCTGCAGAGCCCAGATGGTGTCCAGCCAAACCCCACCCTGCCACCCATCCCTCCAAGGGGGGAAGATGCTGCTTGTCCTGCCCTGAGCAGCGTTTCCCAGCCCCAGAACAACATTTGCTGGTAACAGGGCTGGGAGAAAGCAAAGGACTGGCCGAGGGCAGAATTCTGCCAAGATTTCTGTCCTCTTTCCTCAGCAGAAAGCCCAGAGCAGAGTTTTGCGGCAAAGTGCAGCTGTGAAACCCCCTGAACGCTGCTCCCCCCTCCTCTGTGACCGCCCAAACAAGGGGGCAAATCCATGGTCCTCTCACTGGAGCTTCCCTAGTAATTTTTTGAGGATCCAAACCACGTCTGCGCCACGTCTCTACATTTATTTTCTCGCTCCTTTGCTCTGGCTTGTTGCTGTGCAGGGTAGGAAAGTTTGCGCCATTTCCTGTTGTCTTTCCCTTGTGCTCCTGAGATATTGTAAAAATGTTCGGTATCCTCCAGTAGGTTGTAATCACTTCACCCTAATGTTTCACAGCTGCTAAGTGTAACTTTAAACCCCACCATTGGAGTGCTTACAATTAGCCAGTCAATGGGGCTGAGATCGGCTCTCTGTGATCGCAAAAAAAGGAGAAAACAAACCTTTTTTTTTTTATCCTGAATTTTAATTGGATAAAATGGGAACAAAAGTTGTGGGGACTAGGGGGGTTTTAATGCAATAAATGATTAGTGGCTTATGTGCTAGGAAAAAAAAAATTCGAATCCATTGCTTGGCCTGTTTCACAGATGGAAAAGACAGCGGGACAAGCACGTGGCTGTGGAGGCAGTGCCTGTCCCAGTGACTGCACGAGCCCCTCTCTAAGCTCGTGGCTCCCCACGTGTAGGAGCTGATGGGAACAGAATTGGGAAGAGACAAGAGGGTTTGGCTTTGGCTGTGCCCCTCACCTGCCCCTGCCCCAGCACAGCCCCTGCCATCACTCAGGGGCACAGGGGCCGTGCAATCTCCTGCTCTTCCATAACGTTAATAAAATGCAAGTGTAAAATGAGGCTCGAACTGAAGAGTCCTCCCTGCTCAAGAGGGTGAAACCCTCCTCTGACTGATGTCACTGAGTTTGTCCCTGCTCGGTGCTCCCGCCTCCTGCACGTGCTGGGAGCAGGTTTCAATTCCACCAGAAAAATGCCTTTACCCTGGTGAAAGCAAAGGGCTGGGGAGGGACCAGGGACGTGGCGGGGTCGCTGCCTCCCTGTCCCCTCGCGGTGCCTGGCTGCAGCCTCGTTCTTCCAACTCTGCCCGTGACCAGGGTCAGCGCTGGAACTAGTGTTTCCCACTGCAGGATACAGCCTTGGGATCGTGCCACGTGTCCCCACCACCTTTGGGACACACGCCCGTTCCTGGCTGTGTCTGGGCATTGACACCATCCCATCAATTGCCACCCCATCCCTCACTGGGCTCAGACGTAATTTGAAGCTGTGCATCTGTCAGTGAGTTCCTAGGGTGAATTTTTGCCTTTCCTCCAAATTTCTGCTGCAGGAAATTACACTAAAATACTGACAGCAGGGTCAGGGGTTTGCAGCCCTCCCTGTCCCTTCTGTCTCCTTCCCTCCATCACATCCCTGGGGATGGGCACAGTGCAACAGGGATGCTGCTCCCTGGCAGCTCTTCCTCTACGGGAAGCATTCCTGCCACCTGATCATAAATACTAATTAATAGCAAAGCCCTGGTCTAGATCAAGGAGGAGGCTCTGAATTTTCTTGGGAACTTTGCTGTCTGAAAGGTATCTGAAATATTCTCTAGCACTCAGCCTATCAGTGGGTCAATTATACGGTGAGCAGTCATACGAAGTTAATTTCTAATTTAATACAATGTTAAAAGGTTGTCGGGTTAAAATCTAATCTATAAACGAGACATGAAACGTCTCTTTAAAACGAGTGTCGTGAACCAGTCCTGGCTCGAACCACAGACTGCTGCTTCTTTTATAGGATGTAATTACTTCTCGGTGAGTATTTACAATATTATTATAGGACATTAATAAAAGGTTGGTGCCATTGCCCATGTGCCAGCTGGGCACTAATCCCACTCCCACCCAGCCCCTTTCCCTCCGGCCCCTTCTCTGGGGAGGTGAGAAGTGTCGGCTCTTGGGGCCGTGGGAAGCAGGATGGGGGGAAGGACCGACTGTGGTTTCACCTAAATACACCTCAGGAGCAGGGAGACAGGGCCCCCCTGGTGTGTTTTGGAGGCAGCTCAGGGTCTCTGCATCCCCCAGTGAGGAGGACTGTCCAGCCCAGCACCACAGTGTGTCACCAGCCCCCAGGATGAGCCGTACCTGACAATCCAGGTGGAAACAATGGACGAGCACAATCATTCCTGAACAGCCTGGGGAGAGGACTTTGGCAAGGGTCTGCTGTGGGCTGAAGGTTATGAACCACATTCAGACCAGCGGCTTCATTCAAGCAGAAAACCAGAGACAGCACCTGCAGCTTGAGGCAAAGAGCCAGCCCCATACCCTGCCTCCCACCCCACCTCACACCCACTCCCCAGTTCCCTGTGAGGGAGGGATGGACACGTCCCGCTGCCTCTCCTCCCACACGAGTGTGTCCATGTTGCAGCCACCTCTCAAGGTACATTGAATTTTGTTCTTTTTGCTGTCGAAAGGGGAAAGTCCAAGTGTCACGTGGGAGTGATGCCACTGTCCTGCCCGGATGACTGACCGGACCATGAGACTCCTGCTCCTGGTAGTCCACGGTGTCCCCAGGAGCTGGGCAGGATCAGGGCTTTGTCTGGCCTCTGCCAGACTCAACCAAAAAACACCAACTGTCACAGTGCCATGGGTCACGTGGCAGGCTTTGGTACCATGTGGGTACCTTTCCAAAGGTTTGGATCAGATGTGGTCACGTCTATGCCTGTGAAGCCCAGCAAGGTGGGGTTTTCCTAAAGAAGTCCGAAATTTTGATGGGAGCAAGTGACCCCCACCATAGCGAGGGCTGGATGGGAAGTTGGATAAAATGGAGGCAAGTGGTGTTGTGCTGAAATGACCCATCCCGTGAAGCTGCAAGGGATGCATGGGCTGTGCTCTGGCCCCTCCATTGCCAAGACTTCTTCTCTTCCCTTCCATGGGTTTTCTGGTAAATTCTGCTGCTCCCTGTAATTGAGAAAAGCTGCTGCTGAACATCTGCACAGGCACTGTCCGCTCCGAGAGCTGCCGGGGCTGTGAGTGCTCCCGCTGCCGGTGCTTTGATGTGCTCGTGATTCACGGCTTGGCCGGGGCCGCCCCGCAGATGCTGCCCCTGGGTGGTGCGGGACAGGACGGGATGGGATGCCAGGAGGTGAGACAGCACCTGCCACATCTGTGCAAACAGCAGCCCCCCCTGCTTGAAACCCCCTGTACCTCCTCACGAGGAGTGACCTCCCCCGCGTCCCTCTGCAGAGGAAGGGACCCAGAGACATCCAGGGAGCTGAACTCAGGTGCTTCCCCCGAAGGGCGCCGGGATGGGGATGCCCAAGCACTGGTGACCTCCCCGGTGCGAAGGAGCAGCTGAGGGGAGGGAGCAGAGCCGCAGGCAGGCAGAGCCGCAAGGCCGGGCTTTGCTCCGCCGGCCCGGGGAACACAATCTGTGGCCTTAATCCCGCCGTGTCCTGTGCGCTCTCAAATCCCCTTCACTTCAATGAGCGCTTGTAGTGTCAGGCCTGCGCCGGGCGAGACGGCACGCGGGGACGGCGGGGAGGATTTGCTCAAGAGGCACTGTTTTTAAGGTGAGATTTGAAGGATGCAAGACAGATGGCAACTGGAGAGGACAAACGGATCAAGTGAAGGGTTTGTTTTCAGCGTGGAGGGGGGAAAACACAGGAGGGAATTACTGCTGGCTACAAAATGGGGGCTATTAATACCTGCAGCATCTCGAGCTTTGCACTTACCCGGCCAGGCGGGACCCTCACGGCCACCGCGGCGGGGGCAGGAGGGTGGTTTTTCTGCGCAGATGAATTGATCCCAGCATCGCGCTGAGTGTACCCAGACAAAGCTGGGAGAAGGGTTATTAGCCAGCCGGCGGCCCCGCCATTGTCCCCGCTATCTTTTCTCTCCTTTCAGGCTCCCTCCCCGTGGCCCAGGTCTCAAAGACCATGTGTCAAGAGATTAGTGACCTGCGTGAAGGGCAATTGCTTGCTTTGTGCCGGCAGCCCGGCGTCGGGGCTGTTATTTACTTGTTATTTGGTGCTGCCTGCGTTGAGGTATCCATGGAAAACACGCCTGAGAGCAATCTGCCGGCACTGCACAGCTCATGCAGGCGAAAAGCCGGGAGAAGGGAGGCTTGAGGGTGGCAGGTTTCAGCGTGCTCACTGTGTGCCCATGCCAAGACCCTCAAATTCCCCAGGACCATCAGCGCTAGAGCCCAGCGAGGAAAAACCTGGGCAATGAGAAAATCAACTGCAATGCACAAGGGCCCGGGAACGGTGCTGGATCCGGGGCCGTGATGGGTCATTGCCCCACAGTAGTTTGAGATCACAGGCTGGTTTCATGAACTGGAAGACAGAGCCTGTCCTGCCTGCAAAGCCCTGCTCCACCACCCCGTCCCCTGGATTTTGGAGGAAACATGAATAAAGATGATGAGAGCTGGCCTTGGCAGTTGGTGCTGGTAGAGGTCAAACCTGTCTGTGATGAAAAACCCAGGAAAGGGACAGGTGCAATGAAAAGTGTTACTCCTGCCCAGGACCAGCTCATGATTTATTCTGGCTGGTTTCGTTCTCTCGGCAGTGAAATGCTCTCTCCTATAAACACGAGATGGTGATTTTCTGCAATCCTGAAAGTCAAACCTAGACCGAAACCACAACTCACGTGACGTGGGAACAGCGGCGTCAGATCCTGCTTTAGATGTGATTCCAGACACATTCCCAGATCCCGTCTGAGTAAGACAGGCCGAGATGTGAGACCCCATCAGCGCTGCCCACTCAGGGCTGGTTCACTCGCCCCTCCTTTGATCCTATAACTTCTGTAAAATTCCCGACCCCAAACAGAGAGAAAGAGGGTTTCTGGGGATATAGAGGAACTGGAGAGCAGGAGGACTGAGCGACCTCCATGGAGCTGGGGTCTGTCCTTCACCTTTCCCCCTTCCAGGGGCAACCGGGAGGACTGCACCCACCAGGCACATCTCGAAAAATAGAACTAACGAGGGCGAGAAACTGTGGGTCAGGACCCAGCCCGAGACATCCCCTCGGGGGTTTTGTTGTCCATGTACAGGCGACGTCCCTGCCCAGAAGCGGATTTTGGGGAGCAGCGGCCCCGCCTGCCTCTGAGGAGGTTGCGCCGGGTGCGGAGCTCTTTGTGATTTTTTTCCCCTTTTGTCCCAGCTCCGCCGCTCTGCTCCCAGACCCTCTGGTCCTGTCGCTTTTCCCCGCTTTTTCCTGGGACATCGTGGGCTGCGGCAGTCACACAGCCTCGTCCCGGCCGCTCCGAGCACTGTGCAGCCCAAATCCTCGCTGTTAATCCCGCAGAGGAAACGGGCGGGGGCCAAACAGCATCATTTGCTCAAATAACGCCGATTACTGAAACTTTTTGATTTTTAGAAACGAGCCAGGCCGGACTCGCCCCTCCCGAACCGGCTTCGCTGGGGGAGGACAAGGGGATCCCGATTATCGATAGACGCGATACAACCTCCGAGGGAGAAGTGAGGCACCCGAAGGGTTCCGACATTGGGCGCCCCGACGGAGCGGGAGGATTTGCCGCTCCGTTCTCCCGCGGAACCGAGCCACGGTCACGCGTGGAGGCGGCCCGGGGAGGTGCTCGCCCCCGGCCCCATCCCATGACGGCGATGAGGCGGCGATAATGCCATTAGCCCGGGGATTACAAGCCCGCGCCGGGATGTGACACACTTTCTCAAATGGAAGTTTTTTAAACAGAGGGATTTGCATGATCCCCCACCGCGCCCCACCATCCCCATCCCCGTCCCCTTTCCCATCCCCGTCCCCGGTGCCTGCCCGGGTTCCAGGCGGGTTCTCCCGCTCTGGTACGGCCCGGCCCGGCGCTCCCGTCTCCTTTTAAGGCAGAGGACTCGGTGCCGCGCCCCGACGTGGGGAGCCGGGGGCTCAGAGCTGGAGCCCCCGCGCAGGGAGAGCGCTCCTTAATTTCAAAAAATAATAATTTAAAATTCAATTAAAGGAGGGCTGAGCGGGCACTCAGCTCAAAGCCGCGCGGAGTAACGGGGGGAGCGTAGGGCGCGTGTCCCCCCCCCCGGCCAGGCCGGGGTCACTCGCCGCCCGCCCTGACAAACAGGCTGGGAAATGTGTTTATAAATTGTTCAAACTCTGGATAAACTTCAGCGGCGTTTGTGTCTTCGTCTCCCCGCCTGTTGTTATTTTCCAGAAATCTGGATTACTGGAAATATTTTCTTTAAAGCTGGAAAGAAATCTAAACAGTCTGAGGGCAGGGGGAGCTCGGGGTGGGTGAGGGCAGCCCGAGGGCTGCCGGGGCTTCGCGACTTTGGCCGCGCACGGAAGGGGCGCGGAGCTCCGCGGCCGCGCAGAGGGAGGAAGAGGAGGGAGGAGGGAGGGCGGCGGTGCCGAGGATGCTATCGGATCGAGCATCTCCCTCGGCAGCTGTCGATAAAAGGGCGTCAGGCGGGCCCCGGTGCCCGGCGGCCCCTCCCCATCTCCTCCAACGGGCACCGGGGGGGCAGAGTCGTTTTCCTGGGATCTCCCCGGGGGTAACGGGATTCCCACCCCGCCGAGGGGTGTGAGGGAGTTCCAGGGAAGGGAAGCGGAGGAGGGGTGTTCTAGACGCGGGTGGGTGAGAGCAAACGAGGACAGTTTCATCACACATGGGGTTCTTTTCCTCTCCAGGTGGAGCGGAGAAGGGCTGAGGAAACTGCTGGGGCTGCAGGGCCTCCCCTCGCCTCCTTCTCGCCTGCCCTACGGGCCAGCTCCGGCGGCAGGGCCAGGTCGGACTGAGGGGCACACCCCGAGGCTGGAAGGGACCACCGAGTTCCGCGGCCACTCGTTACCCTCCAGGAAGAAGGGAACTCCCCACTCCACACTCGCGGCTTCGCTCTGGGGGTCTCTTATTTCCACAGCTCTGCCTGTCCGGGTGCTCCCGGGGAAGCATCGTGGAGCCCAGCCCCGTATTCCCGTCCCCCTCCCTCCACGGCACGGCCTATTTCCACCCCAGCTCTCGGGAAGGTGCGAGCAGCTGGGCTCCTCTCTCCAAGGGCCTGGGAGTGTCCTCTTGCTGTGGCATTAGTGCCGAGAATGGGGGGCTCGAAGGAAAACCCCTTCACCTGGAGCCCCTTGCGCGGCAGTGGCCGGTGCACCCCGTCGAGGGGGAGCCCTCCCCGGGACTGGGGGCCATCGCAGCCCGGTGGAGCCGGGAGGGGGGCAAGGCGGAGGCCCGGCTGCTTGTGAGAATTGTTATTTTTCATCAATCACCCGCAATTTGTGTAAGTGCCCCGGACAGGACACCAGCCGTCCTGCTGGCTGGGGTCACGGAGACAACACAGCGATGGAGAAGAGCAAATTGCATTTGCTCACCAGCTCACAGATCCAAATTACGGCCCTCGCATGGCGCGGGGAAGGGAGCGAAAGGTCCATGTGACATGAGGGAAATATGAAGGACTTTGACAGGTCTTAAACGGCCTGGCGCCAAGGCCTAAGTCTACTGGCTAAAAATAGAAAAGGGATGATGAGTGGAGATGGGCAGAGATGAAAGGGGAAGAGCGAGCGGGGCCGCACTGCGGGGCGGGTGGGGCGCGGAGGCGGCCCGACGGGACAGTTTCCCCGGGCTGGACCGGGACGGATTCTCAGGACGGATCCCCGGGACGAATTCGCGAGACGGCCCGGCCGCCACCCGCCCAGAACAGGGACCGCCTGTCAGAGCAGCGCCGGGCTCGAAGGCGGCCGGGGCGGCTCCCGGGTGCCGGGCACGGTGGCCCCGAGAGCTGTAGCGCCGGGGGGGCAGGTTGGAAACCCCTCCCTGGAAGGGAACTGCACGGGGACAGCTCTCGTCCCCTGTCCCCGGGGCACAGCTGCCCTCGAGGCGGGAGCCGAGGCCGTTGCCTCCTCTGTCCCTGCCCGGGGCTCGGTCACCCGGCGGGGTGATGCTCGGGCGTGAGCGGCCCGGCCCATCCAGGGATGCAGGTTCCTGGGTCGTGTCCGCGCCCACCGTGACCGCAGCGCAGTGGGTACCCCGGCCCCGCTTAGACCCTCACCCCCGCAGTCCCGTTGGCGGACGCCACTACGGAAGGTCGGGGAGACGAGGCTGCTCTGGATCGGTTTTATTCTGCGGGCGAGTCCGTTTGCGGTGTTACAGCGGCGCGGGGGGCGCGGGCGGGGTGGCCCCGAGGAGAGGCGACATTTCCTCAGGGGACACGGCTGTCCCAGGCCCAGACGGGCCGAGCCCCGTGTCTCCCCGAGGAGCAGTGGGCGAGGTATCCGCGGGAGAACCGCCCCGGCGTGGGGAGATTCGACCCAGGGGAATGAAAGGCTCCGCGTTTACTTTGTGAGGGGGAATTTGGTAAAAAAAAAATTCAAACAAGCCCCACTTTCGCCAAAGCTGCCGTCAGCAGTTTTCCGCGGCGGCGAAGAAGCAAAGTCCAAATCGGGTCTAAATTTCAGTCCTCGCTGCCCGTTCAATGGTCAGCGGAACCCTCCCGGCCCCTCTGCCCGGGGCAGCCCCGGGGGGGACGCGCGGTGCCCGCCCCGTCGGGCGCGGTGCGGGGCCGGACACGGGGCGGGCAGAGGTGAACCTGCCGCGGGGCCTGGGCAGGTGCTGATCGGTCCCGGGAAGAACTCGGGGCTGGAGCTCCGCGTACCGCCTGGGGGCAAGGGGCGGGGGTCGCTATCAGCGGGATGAAGCAGGGCAGAGGGATAAAGAGGAGAAGTCGGGATGAGCAGAGGGCACCGGGAGGTCCCTGAGTCCCACCTTGCGCGGGGAGCAGCGACACGCGGCCACCAGGGCTCCGAGCTGCTGCTGCCGCTGCTCGCTGCGCATCCGCGGAGCAGGAGGGCCCCGGGACGGGGGTGGAGGGGGGGCAGACCGGAGGGCACAG
>VXBA01004387.1:894328-907584 GCA_013399895.1 Serilophus lunatus | reverse complement strand
ATGCTCGGGCCGGGGGATGCTCGGGCCGGGGGTCGCGGCGGGGCCGGGCCGCCCGACCTTTTCCAGCGCCCCTCTCGGGGCCGTATTTCAGGGCCATGCATTATTGAGCGCCCTGATGTCGCCGGCCCCGGCAGCCCTTGGCGGGGAGGGATAAGAATAGCTTTTAACCAGCGCCGCGCAGCTCAGTCGCCATCTTCCCTCCGGGGGGCCGTGAAAAATAACTTCCTATCATTAAGACGCTATTAATAATTCAAGCCCAAACCTCAGCATCATTTTTAATAAAGCATGCGGTGTGTTAACGCGGGGCCGCGCAGCGCACCCCGAGCTCCCCGACGGCGGCGGCGGCGGCGGGGGGGGCGCGGCCAGGGCTTCACGCCGCTTCCTCTCTCCTTCTCCCCCCTCGGCAGATCACCCAGCTGAAAATCGATAACAACCCCTTCGCCAAAGGCTTTCGGGACACGGGCAATGGCCGGCGGGAGAAGAGGTAAGGGCTGCGCCCGTCCCCTCGGCTCCGCGCCCGCGGGGGGCGCGGCCGGTGCCCGACGCTGCCTCTCGCCCGTAGGAAGCAGCTGTCGCTGCCGTCCCTGCGGATGTACGAGGAGCCCTGCAAGCCCGATCGCGACGGCGGAGAGTCGGACGCCTCCTCCTGCGAGCCCTCGGCCGTGCGCGATGCCCTCCACTCGCCCGTGGGTGCCCTCCCCAGCCCCCTGCGCCTCAAGGGCAGCGGCAGAGGTAACGCAGGAGCCGCGGTCCCCAAATGTCCCCCCAAACGTCGGGGTTCTGCTCCCTCGGGGCTGCTGCGTGCTGATGTCCTGGGGGTAGTGAGGCAAAGTACCAGGGAAAATAAAGATGGGGAGGCACACGCAGGAGTCCAAGGCTAGAAAAGACAAGACCTGAGCAAGCGCCAATGGCATTCACACATTGCAACGTTTTTATATATTTTATCTTGAATATGTATTACATGTTCCATACATGTTGTATTTATATTGTACAAGGAAAAATGTACTCTCCATATTAGCCTGGCTCCTCGCTGGTGTATGCCCTGCCTTCCATGAGAAGCTCACACCTCCCTAAAAAAAATTTTAAAAGAAGGGGGGAAAAAAAGATTTAATAAATTTGAAAGGGGGCAAAAAAAATGTTATAACTTCAGAGCTTCAAGCTGGTAAATGAAAATAAACCAGCAGCTCCCACGTTGCAGTTTTTCGATGCTGGGTTTTGTCTTGCCGCGCTATCAATCTGCTCTTTAAACTTTCCACCAGCCCGATTCCCTGCAAACCTTCATCAAAACTGCAACCCCCCCCTCCCGAGCTGGAAGGAGGGTTTATTACACCCCTCTCCACTTTCAAAGGCTTCCCCGAATATTCATCCCAGCCTGCAGAGCTTCACCTCACCCGCACCAAAAGGCTTTTTTCGTTTAGTGGAGCGGGTCGGGCAGGGGTTCAGCTCCCCTCGCCAGCCCTTTGCATCCCCCTTCCTCCTCTGAAAGCTCAATGAGTTTTTTTTTAAATTAAAACCCCTTTTAGGAGAGTCTGTGCCATACTCCCTGCCTTAAAACTGCCTCTTTAACCTGTCTCAACCTGCACATTTGGAATAAATCCGTGGCGCGCTGTTGATCAGCTCCATGTAATTAAGTATATACGGGACCATTTCCTCCCGCGCTGTCCACCAACCACTCTCCTCATCCCCCGCTCCACAGCCCGCTTTGAGTTTGCAGCTAACAAGAGCGATGCTGTAATAGATTTTGGTTCTCCATCAAACATGTTTTTCCTGTTTGGCAGAGCAACAGGAGTGCTGTTGTTAATCCCCTTTCCCCAGAGCGACCGCAGCACGAGGGCCCATTTCTGCCCCCCAAATGACTTTTCCCCCATTAATAACGATCGTGACTTTGCCATCGCAACCTCTCCCTGACATCAGGGCTCTTCTGAGTGACCCATTCCTCGCCTCCCCTGGGTGCTTCTGCTCTGACCCTCTGCCCCTCCATCCCCTTGCAGAGGAGAAGCCGGGGGCCGACAGCGACGCGGAGGTGGAGAAGGTGCCTGAGGAGCGGCCGGTGGCAGCTGCCAGTCCCAGCGGGGAGGACGCGACACCCCGGGGCAGCCCCCGGTGCCTGGAGGAGCGGGGCAAGGAGAGGCACAGCCCAGAGAAGGTCAAGGATGGTGCATCCCCCCGGGAGGGTCCCGGCGAGGGCTTGTTTGGCGCACGGGGCCTGGAGAAGGACAAGGTGGAAGGACGGAGGAAAGAGACGGACCCGGGCAAGAAGGACGCGGAGGGCGGCGGGCTGGGCAAGGAGGCCTTTGCCCCGCTGATGGTGCACACGGACAGCCCCCCACACCTGAGTGCTGGGCACCTGCAGAGCCTGGCGCTCTCCGGCCTCCATGGGCAGCAGTTCTTCAGCCCACTGGGCACTGGGCAGCCCCTCTTCATCCACCCAGGACAGTTCGCCATGGCCCCCGGCGCCTTCTCTGCCATGGGCATGGGACACTTGCTGGCCTCGGTGACCGGTGGGGGCAGCCTGGAGAATGGAGCCCTCTCATCTGCCCCGGGTGCAGCAGGGACGGCCACCCCCTTCCCTTTCCACCTCTCCCAGCACATGTTGGCCTCTCAGGTAAGCCCCTGCCCCCATTCTGCATCCTCATTCTCATCCCTGTTGTCCAGCTGGACCCTAGGACTTCTTCATGTCCTTCCGAGGAGCTCCCTGAATGAGTGGAGCACTTCAGGGATACAGCCAGGCCTGGCCAGCATCGCCCCCAGCATGGGGACATGTGAGGAGCCTGTTGGTGTCCCCCTAGACTCCCCCAGGCCCTCTGCAGCCCTGGAAACGAGGGGGTGACACATCCCTGACACGCTGCCTGGTGCAGCGCAGGCAGGACGTGGGAGACATTTTGAAGTTTGACCTTAGGGCCGATTTCAAGAGGAATCTTGATTTTTTTGCAGCTGCTATGATTCCTTCATAAGCAAGGGCAGACTCAGGAGCTGTGCCCCTGCGTGACCTGGCTGTCCCCATCCAGCAGCCCACCATCTCCCTGTCAGCTTTGAAACAGCTCCCACAATGCCTGAGCTTGTGTTGCCTTTCCCATCCCCTCTGATGAAATACATAAAGATGTCTTTGAACTCCCTTAATTTATCGATCCTGCTTAACAATGTGTTTTAATGTGGTTAAAGGGCTGTGATGCTGCACAGACAGGGACAAGCAGAATGCAGAGAGGGGACGGGGCAGGTCTCACAGAGGGGTCTGTGCTCAGTGTCACCAGCCTGGGCTGATGTGGGACAGATGGGGCTCCCCAGCTGCACCCCCTCCCTCAGCCTGTTCCACATGGATGTCCTCACTCTGTGTTTTTAGGATGACACTGGGATGCTCCAGCTTTCCTGGGGGAACACAGCTGCGGGTCAGCAGGAGCGGGGGTGCAGCGCAGCGCCAGCACATCTCTAACCCCTCTTTTTCTCTCTCCACAGGGAATCCCGATGCCCACCTTCGGCGGACTCTTCCCCTACCCCTACACCTACATGGCAGCGGCTGCGGCGGCCGCCTCGGCCATGCCGGCCACCAGCGCTGCAGCCGCGGGGCCGCTCTCCCGCAACCCCTTCCTGGGCAGCAGCCGCCCCCGCCTGCGCTTCAGCCCCTACCAGCTCCCGGTCACCATCCCGCCCAGCACCAACCTGCTGACCACCGGCCTGCCCACCAGCCTCAACCCCGGCTCCGAGGGCTCCAAGGCCGGCAGCAGCCGGGAATCCAGCCCCCTCCCCGAGGTGCCCCTGCACAAGGGGGGCAGCCAGCGCCCCGCTGCCTCCCCCAAGGGCTCCCTGAAGGAGTCCCTCAATGAACTGCAGAACATCCAGAGACTGGTGAGCGGGCTGGAGAGCCAGCGGGAGCTGTCGCCCGGCAGGGAGTCCCCCAAGTGACCGACGGGGCGGGCAGCGAGCCCTCCCGGCGGGGCGGAAAGCACTGGTATTTTGTACAGCACAGTATAAATATTTATTGTGGAGCGAGGGGTGGGAGCGGAGAGGGAGCGGGGTGCTGGAGCAAAGGGATGGATCCCCACCGGCCAAGCGGACCCACCACCCCAGGGCCAGGAGGGAGAGCTCGGAATGCAGGGCTTGCCTGCCCCTTCAGCTGTGGGGCTGGGAGTGGCTCCCCCCACTCCAGCGAGGCCACGGAGCCCCCAGGATCCCCCTGCTCCGGGCACTGGGCAGCTCGAGGAAGGGTAAGGAGCCCGTGCGGGGACACCCGATGGACGGGGAGAGCCCAACTCCGGCCCCAGCCCCAACCCTGGGCAGGTGAGAGGGCCCTAACTCTCATCTGTGCAAGGGGAGGGGGAAGGAAAAAATATTTTAAAAAAAGAAGAAGAGAAAAAAAAAGAGACAAGAAACAGAAGATGAAGAACAAACCGCCTCAGCAGCCGCCGCACAGAGCAGGCACGGCGGGGGAGCCTCGTGGGTACCTGGGCAGATATTTATGAAATAAATGGTAATTTGTGTAAATAAGCTATAAGGATCCCAGAATATGCAAATTGGTATTAATTTATTCAGAGTTGTACATTGGTGTGTACATAATATTTAGAGTTTAACTCATCGCATTTAAGTTTTTTTGATTTTTTTTTTCATTTTACATGAACATATATATTGTAAATGAAAACTATTTAGCTCTTTGTGATTGAAGGAGATATCGGTTTCTCTAACTGTGTTTTAAAATATTGTTTATCCCGCCTGTTCTCTAGGACAATCATGTGCCACTGGTAAAACAATTTTTGGAGTCATTGAAACTAAAAGTTCAATCCTTTAACGGACTTTTTCAAGAAAAATAAACCAACGAATCCAAAACATAACTCAAATATCGCTACAGTGCGGGGTATAGAGAATGCAGGAATAAACCTCAGGTTTTTATTTTTCACTCCGGAACAAAAAAAAGTATAATAAATTTAAATATCACAGGACTGTGCTCTATATTTGTTTTAAAATAAAAAGATACATGATTTGCAACGTGCTGGTTACTCGGGTATCTGTCTGTTGAGTTTTGATGAATTCTCACATCTTTCAATAAAAAAAAAATCTACTCGGAGAAGTCCTGCCGGCTCCCGCCTGTTTCATTCCCGCGGCCGCCGCTCCTCCGCAGGTGCGCAGCGCTGGGAGCCGCCCCCTCCGGGACGCGCGGAGCCTCCGCGGCCGAGCCCCGCTTTAACGAGGAACGCTGGAAATGCCCCAGGTTGCAGCTCTACCTCCCCGGCTGCCAGGGCACGGCTCTGCCCGTCGGGGCTTTCTGCCTTCGGAGCCTTTAGCGGCCCCAAAAGACCCCTCCGGGGGGAGGAGGGCGCGGCAGGTGCGCGGTGGGGAGGGCGCGGCGCGCGGGGGGACCTGCCGTGTGCGGCGGGGATGTGGTACCGGCAGTCTGGCCGCGGTGCCCTCGAGGAGACCCGTGGAAGTGGAGCCGGTACCGTCCCGCCGTGCTGTGGGGATGTGCAGCGGGACCGGCGGGGACGGGGAACGCTCCGGGACCGGCGGCGCCCGGGGCGCGCTGGTCACACCGGGGATGCGGCGATCCCGACAGGGATGCACCGCCGGTCACGGGGAAAGGATGACGGGCAAGGGGTGACCCGGAGATGGTGAAGGAGTGACCCGGGCACGCTGGCACCGTCAGGGATGGGTCTGCCCCGTGGCTGTGGGTCCCCACGTCACCCCCCGCACCCGAACCCGCTCGGGGCGTTACGGGGCGCGGCCGCAGAGGACGCAAACAGCCCTTTTCCTCACCAATTACCCTTCTCCCGTTCCCGGGAAGATTTACGGCCCCGGTGGCGGCGGGGGCGCGGGTCCCTCGCCCGGGGCCGCAGCGCCGGGCTCAGGCCGCCCTCTGCTGGTCCCTCCGCGCACCCGCCGCCGCTCGGCCCCGACGGGGCGGTCGCGGCTCCTCCTCGGCCTCCCCCGAACTCCCTGCCCAGCCCTCCGGAGCCCTGCAGGCACGGAAGGGGCTTTGAAACACCACCCCACTCCCCTCCCCTCCCGCGTCGTGGCAGTGTCTGAGGGGAGATGCCGAAGCTAAGTTCTTCGACGGCGGGAGAGGAGCGGAGCCAATTCCTCCGGCAGCGGGGACCGGCAGGGTGGGAGCGGCTTCACCAGCAGGAGGGAAGTGCAGTGACTAAAATTAGACTTGCAGGATTGTTTCCGAATAAACGTCACTGAGGATGAGTAGCAATTTAATCGGGTCTGTTTACAGTGAGGGGGCACAGCTTGCGCCAGTGTGGGGGCTCCCCTGGACCCTTCCCTCTCCAATCCATGCCGGGTTTAGGCTAAGCTGGCTGGGACAATTACAGTGATGGTGCTGCAGAACACACCAGGGAGCCTCATGCCGTGTTCCTGCCACCCCGGTAGGTCAGGGACAGCCCCGTCATCCATCCTGGTTCTGAGGGATACTGAATATTTAAATATCACTTCCCTTTTGGGGGACAAGCACTGATGCCAATGGGACATCCCAACCTGTCCACTCAGCACAGAGCTGCTATTCACTGGGGAGGGGAAAATTGCTCTTTGCAGAGCATGGACTCATGGCAGTGACCTCAAGGGACAGTGCCTGAAGGTTGGGAGAAGGACTTAGGCCTCCCCCCCCGGCCAGGGGATATGGGCAGTAGAGTGTTTCAGCAGGAGCCAAGCTGCTCCAGGCCTGCCCTGGCCAAACCCAGGCTCTGAGAAACCCTATTCAAGCAGCTTGATGAGCAGCTACCGATTAGTCACGCACTGCACTGGGATTATTTTCCTCAGCTATGAAAAGGCTCCGGGAGGCCTCACGGGGGCACACCCGGCACAGCCCCTGCATGGCTTTGCTGCTCTGCACCCGGCAAAACCTGGCTTGGCCATGGTTCTGTGGTCACTGTCGACTCATGAAAATAAAGTACTGGGCGCTCCACTGACCTCCAGGGCTGGTGCGTAACCAGCAGGCAACGCCGGTGCCGTGTCACCCACCCACTGGTAGCCTAGAACACCGAGCTTTCCACTGGGGTTAATTGTGAATTTGGGATTTCTTTAGCTAAATGCACAAGGTGTTTGGCCAGACACTAAAAATAGCATCCCTGCCCTGAGGGTTTCGTGAGCCTGGTGGACAAATCCTGGCTGACTTGGCCGCTGAGCCGTGCAGCACAATAGTGCTTCTGGAACAGCTCCACGGGCGGGTGTTTGTAAACAGGAATATGGGCTCGTGCCAGAGCATCTCGCAGCCCCGTGGAGGGGGAACGTTGCCACAGTGCCTGTCCCCGTGCAGCCCAGTGGTGGCTTTGCAGGACCACCCGGCCCTCGCCCGGGCTGCAGGGCTGTGCTGCTGGCCCTGTGCCCATGTGAGATCCCAGTGCCATCACACACTCCCCAAGGACTCTGGGACACGGCTGGAGGCAGAATAATACAACCATAGAATGGTTTGGGTTGGAAGGGACCTTAAAGCTCATCTCATTCCAACCCAAATCCCTGCCGTGGACAGGGACACCTTCCACTATCCCAGTTGACTCCAAGCCCCCTCCAGTTTGGCCTTGGACACTGCCAGGGATGGGGCAGCCAAAGCTTCTCTGGGCAATCTGTGCCAGGGCCACACCACCCTCATAGGGAAGAATTTCCTCTGAACATCTAATCTTCTTTTAGTTTAAAACTGCCCTCTCCTTTTCCTATCACTGTCTGTCTGCAGAAACAGTCACGGTCCATCTTTTTTAAATCCCCTTTCTGCAGAAGGGGCAAGGAAGGTGGTGGCACCTTTTTGGGTGCACCCAGGCCCTGACCGCTGTGGAGGGTAGGGAAATGAGCCTTTTTGTCACTGCTGTGCGGAATTTATAGGAGCAAACACTGCATAGCCCAGAGGAAACGCAGACGGACGGCACCTTGAGAATGATGCCAGCGGGGTGGGCACACCGCGCTATCACATCGGGACCTCCCCTAGCCCTGAGGGCTCTCGGGGCTCGTCTGTGCCACACTCAGGTTCAAAGTCCCGATTTGAACATTTCATTGAGAATCTTGGGGTCATCGGCAGGCCCCGACTGCGCGACTGCGGGGTGCGACCGTCTGGGAAGGAGAGTCCCAGTCCGACGGGGTGGGCAGGGGGTGGGCGATGGGGTGGCAGCTCTTTATGTGGAGCTGGCGCCGTTCTGCCGCCACTCTGCCTCTGCGCCCGGGACAAAGCGGAGCGGACCAAACCCNAAGCCCCGTCCCCCAGCCCGGGGGGACCCCTGTTCACCTGCGCTCCCACCGCGCCTCTGCCCTCGGGGCGGGATGTGCGGCCGCGGCTCCGCACCTGTGGCCGGGCGGGATTTATAGGATTGCACGGGGCATTCTCCTTTATCCCACCCTGCTAATGAGGCTGCGGGGCTGAGTCTTTATGGGGCATCCTTGGAGCCCCGGAGTGGAGAACGGCTGGGCTCTGCGGCAGCCGGCTTGGGTGAGCCCCAGTCCCTCCTGCCTCTTTCCCCTGGACACTCTGCCCGGGTCCTTCCTCCGGGCATCTCAAAGGCATCTTAGCCTCACGTATTCTGTTCTGTCCCGTTATCCCCGCAGGGCACAGTCCTTGTCCCGGGCCGGGAGTGCGGGAAGTTCTCAGCCGCCCTCCAGGCTGTTCCCTGCCCCCAGGCTCCCAGAGCCACTTTGATCTGTGGGGGTTTAAAAACATTATCAGGGAAAAAGCAGCTGTTTATTTTGATGCGAAGCCGGTTCTTAGCCACAGGCATCGTTTGCTCCGTCCTTGCTCTGAGGCGGGGTGGGAAAGGGGAAAGGGGAGGCTCCGGGTTTATTCCGGTTGTTTACAGCGGCGGGTGATGGCGAGGGAGAGCCGGGACCGTCGGTCCCCGGCAGGTCCCTTTCCCAGGCCTTCCTCGCCGGGAAGGGAGGAACTGCGCCCCGGCTGGGCTTTGCTCGGGACATCCGCCGGGATGTCGGGATGTCGGGATGCTGCCTCTCCGCTGCTTTCCTCGGTGAGGCCAGACCGCTCCCAGCCCTCGCCGAAGGGCAGTGGGACGGGAACGGGCCGTGCGGAACTGCTTGGTTCTGCCGACACAGGAAATTTAAAAAAAAAACAACCAAGCAAAAACCAAACGCTAACCCCCAAACTCGGGGCTTGTCCTTCCCTGGATGTGCCTCAGCTCCGGAACATCCCGGCCGTGCCCACCAGGTGGCGCGGTGGGGCCGCGCCGAGGGGGCGGCCCCGGGGGCACGGTGGGTTTGGGGTCCCGCGGGGGACAGTCGGTGTCGGAGCTCCTGGGGGGTTCCACGCAGGCAGCAGCCCGTCCCGGTGACAACATCAGTGATCCCAGGGGTTTGGCTTCCCGCAGGCCGCAGGGGTGGGGGATCTGCGGCAGGAGCCCCCCCGGTGGTGCCCACTCTCTGGTCCCTCCGTGCCCTGCTCTCACGCCCTGTGTCCTGCCCCCTGCAATGCCATGTCGTGCCTTTCTGAGGGCGTCTGTGTGGATATATGTTCAGTTTTCTGTCCGTGTGTCCCGTGTGAGCAGGTGTCTGGAGGATTGTTGAGGACCTGATTTTGCTCCCCGGCTTTCTGGGCTCTGCCCAAGAGGTACCTGCTGCAACAGCAGAGCCCCCAGAACGCAGTGAATTCTCACTCCAAGGCACCTGAGCCTCAGCAAACAGCCAGAAGCAGCGGTGCTCTGTCTTCTGCAGGGCAGGTTTTATTTCGCCTGGAGCATTAATGGATGAAATCATGCAGGAAAGGCTGCTCATCTCCTTCACCAAGTTGGCATTGCTGGAGCTGGTGATGTAAGCACAGGTACATGTGTCCTTTGCTTTCCATTGATTCCTGTAAATGGTCCTTGCCTCCAGCCTTGGGCCTGGCACACTCAGTAATTCTTTGGAAATAAGATCTAATTAAAGTGAGACAGCACTGTCGAGGGACTACCTAATTGTCTTTGCAAAATGACCTTGTGGAGATCTTGGCTTAGTTCCCGGTAGAAAGGTGTTGTCGGTGCAAAATCCTGTGTGGTTGAGGGGAATCACTTAAAGACTTTTGGGAAATAATTCCCCAGGCTGGGAAATATTATGAGCTGGTGGATACACTGCAGTGCTGTTGTCCCTGCTCTGCTCCAGCTGTCCTCCCCATCCAGGCCACGTCAGGCTTCTGAGACATCCCTAAAATGGCTTTAAAAGAGGCAAATTATATGCAGGGGGGTTCAGCCAAGGCCAATAGCAACAGGCACTCCTGGGCTTTCCCTCTACTCCCCTGTGTACTTCTTTGTGTCCGCATCAGGGAGAAGGGGAGGTGGTAGAATGTGAGACCTCCAGATGATGGACACAGACATGCCCCCAGCTCTGAGCCTGCTCTGCCCCTCTCTTTCCAGGGGTCTCACTGGGCACCGAGGGCTGGCCCCCCATGGGGTGCTCTCCCTGTCTCGCAGGCAGCAGGGGAGGCAACTTCCACGAGAGGGAGCGTTTGCAGGGATTTTTATTCCAGCTGGGTTGTTTCGGTTTTCCCCACTTGTTTTCAAGCAGGGACCATCCCTCCCTGTCGGGCACAGCCTCAGAATGGCAAACCTGGCTGTCTGAGCCCTTCACCTGCATGAAATGCTCCTTTTTCTGGGATGGAGGGGAAATGAGTGGAAATCTCAGCTTTCCAGAGAGAATTGCCATGTTTTGGTAGTGCCACATGCTGTGCTTTGGTGACATGAGGGGAAGTGCTGCTCTTTCCTTGGCTGGATGGCAGAGTCCTGTCCCTTGTGACAGGGAGAATAGGGGACATTTTCCTCGTTTTGGCCCTATCAGAGAGGGAGAAGAAGTCCCTCTTTCTTGGGACTGGTGACCAGTGGGTATCTGACTGGTCTTGGCCAAGTTTGGGGCAGGGCACAAGGCCAAGCAAGACCCCCATCATGGGCAGCAATGATGGGAAGTGCTGGAATGTGCTTCAGTCCTTGACCAGGACCCCCAGGCAGGGATGGCTGGAGGGATCCTGACCCTGGGATATCCCAGTGTGTCTCCCTGTGCCAAAAAATGGCTTTTGAAGCTCACACACTTCCCCTGTGACCTGAAGTGGTTTGCTGGGACCCCATTTCAGGACTGAGAGGAGGGTCCCACCCCTCCCCATCTCCACTGCTTCCCCTTTGCAAAGCTTATTCACTTTGAGCCTCCACCAATGACTATGATCCTTCTGGAATGGGAACAGGCTGTTTATAGTTTCCCAAGTGGCTGCCACAAATCCAAGGCCAAAACTCCCACTTCTGTGGCTGCAGGATGCTGTCTGGGTGCCTTGGTGGCCACGTGTGCTGTGGGTGGTTTGCAAAAAAAAAAGATGCATGACCACCCTGAGCCCTGAGAGGGGACCTGGAGCCTGTGAGAGCCCAGACTACCCTATCTGCAAATTGCAGAGCAGATTATCAGAGAACAAGTCTGAGATTAAAGACCCATATTTATGTCTGGTTCCCTCAGAGCCGGGGAGGCCAGGACTGAATTCGGTGCAGACTCTTTGGCACCACGGGGCTGATTACTGGGGTAACCTTTTCCTTGGCTGGGAGCAGTGAGAGGAGGGCTCAGACAATATTCAATCAAGGAAAGAAAAAAAAACTAAAAAACAAAAAAGAGAGGGGACACACAATAGCAACACAAACAACAACGACAACGGTTTTCTCCTTCAGGGTGGTGGGAGGAAAGTCGGGCTGAGCAATGAGATGTCACCAGCTTATGCAAGATGTGACCCACGGGGCAGGGAGTGAGTTACAGGGAGGGTTTATCCCTGTGTGCTTCTTCAGCAAGCACTTGGCACCATAAATTCTCGATTAAGAAGCCAGTGAGAAGCCCAGAGGTGGTGGATGTGCAGCTCAGGGCTCTGATGAGGAGAAATGGCAAAGGCTCGTCTGTGCACACCGTTTTCTCCAAGGCAAAGTGTGTGCTCAGCTGCTCTGAGCAAACCTTGGGCTTTGGAGGGTGCACAGCCAAGGCCAGGCCGGTGGGAGCAGATAGCCCTGGCCAGCCAGAATGGCTTAACAGGCTTAGTGTGGCATTGTTCTTACAAACAATCACGTGAATTAGCACAAATCTCATTAGATCCGTGCTTCTCCTGGCCTCCTGTGTTCCTAATGCCAGGAGCAGCCCCTCGCAGGGGCTCTGAGCAGGCTACCAACGAAGAAATTCTTTCCAATGAATTCTGAGCTGTGGATGCTCAGCCCACGGCTGCAGCCCCGTGGAGCAGTGGCATTTTGGGTTTGCATTTCTCAGAACCATTTCTATCAAGCTCAATGGACAGGGGAGCAGAAATCTAATAGGTAAAAAGCCATTCGAGGTCCTTGGGTATTTTAAACCTGATTTAAAGCTTTGGCTGCTCTGTTAGGGCAGTGATTCAGCTGATGGTGCCCAGGGGGGCTCCTCATGTCTCCCCTGTTAAGCAGCAGCCACACAGTGATGCTTCTGCTCTGATGTGCTGTTACAGGCCGTGGTCCTTGGCCCCAGGAGCTCTGCTCTCTGTTGGCTCTTGCTCTTGGCTGGCTGGTGGCCTGGCACCAAGGAACGGGACTGCCTGGGCAAGGTTTTACAGTGTTCTATTAAGAGTTTAGCAGCAGAGATGGGCGGTGCCCAGAAAACGTGGGAATTGTAGGTTTAGCCCGGAGTGCTTTGGAGAAGGGAATGATTTTTCTCCATATTGGTGCTGTGCACGCCGGCTGAATGCTGCCTGCTCCTGGTCTCCGTGTCTCCCATTTCTCCTCCCAAATCGCTCTGAGAAGCAGCACAAGGGGCTCCCTCGTCCCAGAACCGCAGCAGCTCCTGGGGTGAAGCACCTCGGCCGATGCTTCGGGACCAGAGCTGAGCTCCTGGGAGTCGTGGCAGGAAACACCACGGGAGCTTTAATGATAAAAAATGGTTTTTACATCTCTGCTGAAAGTCTGTTGCTGTTTCACCTCTCGGAGAAGGAGGAATGTGAGCAGCAGAAGGATTGGGACAAGCAGCAGAGCTTGAGAAAGGGGCTCCCCGGGGACTCGGTCTCTGGCGGAGCAGCCTGGGATAAGTGAGCATGAGAAAAGCAGGCTTAGCCCTCCAGTCACCCTTTAGATGCGTTTCCGGCTGCTTTTCATCTCCCTCCGAGTTTAAAAGCCATCTTATTCCAGCCCCACGCTGCCGCCAGCCTCGGCACGGCTTCAAAGCGGGGCTGTCTCGGGGCGGCCCGGGGGGAGAGGGGCGGCAGGAGAGGGAGGGCTGTGTCCCCGTGTCCCTGTGTCCCTGTGTCCCTGTGTCGCCGTGTCCCTGTGTCCCCGTGTCCCCGTGTCCCCGTGTCCCTGTGTCCCCGTGTCCCCGTGTCCCCGTGTCCC
>VXBA01004387.1:875105-893989 GCA_013399895.1 Serilophus lunatus | reverse complement strand
CCCCCCGTGCACTGGGAGTCCGTTCCCTCCGTGTGTTTGTGGCTGCCAGGAAGGGACGTGCCAGCCTGGGGGGGGACGTGCCAGCCTGGGGGTGGACATGCCAGCTGGGTGGGACATGCCGAAGGTGGTCTTTCTCCAGACCCTTTGTGTCCCACCGGTAAGGTCAGCCTTGCAGTGGGGAATGTGGTCACCACTAAGCCAGGGACCAGTGACTTCTCGGAGTTTTTCATTCCCTTGTTCCCACCTTAATTTCCTCTTGTCCCCTGGAGTGCCCTGTGGTGTGGCTGGTGACACCCCCTGTCACATACCCACTGCTGGGGGGACACAGGGGGTCCCACAGGGTGTGCATGTGTGAGTCAGCATCCAGACCACCTGGAAACAGAAGGAGAGTCACACAGTGCCCAGAGGAGCTGTGGCTGTGTTGGCCATTGGGGTGATGGTTATACTGGTCCCAGTTAGGGTGATGCTGGTGGGTTCCCACTGCCGCACTTGCCCGAAGCACTGGGGTTCTCCTACATCTGAATGAAGGCTGAAGATGGGATCTGCTTGTTCCTGGATCATGCACAAGTGATCTCACTCCATCTGTGCTCCAGGCAGGAGCTGAAGGATCTAAACCTCATTCTTTAGGCTGGAGGCATCACCTGAAATCAGCTGATGGTGATTTTTGTGGATTTACTGGAAAGACCTGGAATCAGCAAATGTATTTGCTCTTCATTTTTGGCTCTACCTCAAGTGAGAAATACCAGATTTGCAGCACACCACGGCACAGGCAGCGTCTGGCCTCTGGGAATATGCTCCCAAACAGCCTCCTGGGCATCATGGGGTGTCTTCACTGCCCCAAAGGAGCAGCTTGGGCAGTGCCAGGGCAGGCGTGGGGGAGCAGAGAGGCCAAGTGGAGTGGGAAACCCAGGATGAGCCACAAACCTCCCTGGATGGAAATGTGCTGCCCAGACTCTTCTCTCCTTGGCCTTTATTTGTTTGCCAAGCACCCGGATGTGATTGTCCATTTTTTTTCCAAGGGTTTTTGCTTCATCAAATGTGTCAGGAGAAGTGCACTTACTGCTCGGTGACAAAACGCGTTCCTGAGATGGAAAAAGCTCTTTGCAAGGAAAACATGACATTTCAATGGAAAAGTAACTTTGTATGCTGTTTCTAATTTTAAAGCCCTGCCTTGGAATGCTCCCATGGACTTTGAAATCAGAGCTGGCTCTTATGCTTTCCAGGTTTTATCCACCTTTCCCATATAATTTCAAATTGCTCCCTCTGTTAACGAGACAATATTAATTCTGCCTTGGTGGATTTTGGGTAGACTGCTTCCAAAGCACAGTTTCCCTTATCCCATCCCTTTTTTCTCTGTTTTCTTTCCCCCAGCTCTGGGCTATAAATACCTTTAGGCCAGACTGTGGGAACTGCACAAAGCCCTGTACCTGGCTCGTGCCTCCTGAATGGATGAATGAATGAATGTGATTCCCGGTATTGCTCCACACTAAGATTAACTCTTAAAGGCACATGCTTCAAATTAATGCATCTGCTCATTTTTAAAGCATTTCATCTCCATTAGACGTGCTAGCATTAATTTCCCCCCGTTAATCTGACCTATGCCACGAGGGAGGAATTCTAGTGGATTTTTTCCCCCTGTATTCCGTGTAGTCCCAGTTTGTCCCCACTTCCTAAAGCAGAGGAGCAAAAGCAAGTGCTGCTGGAGCCAGCAGAGGGAAGGCGAGAGCAGAGATTCTCCTCGTCTCCTCTTGGCAATACATTTCAGAAGGGAAAAATGGCCACGGGCTTATTTCTATCACGATTTCCCAAAGTAAGAGTGATGAGTCCAGCGGTTGAGCTGATAATGACAGTGGTGTCGAAGGTAATCAGTGCAACAGCAAACCAGCAGCGTCAGATAAAGCTGAGGAGCAGGCAGGGGCTGGAGGGTTTTCCCCATCCCTTATCGCCCTGATGTGGAGGAATTTCTCCTGCAGCACCAATGCAGCCTTACAGCCCCACTGCCACCGCCTGCTCGCAGCTCTCTTGGCATAGGAGGTGACATGAAACCATTGCACTGACGGCCACATCTTCCCTTGAGGTCCACGGGCACATCCTTCCATCCCCTGGGGCACCACTGAGCCCAGCCCTGCCCTCCCTGGCACAGCTCTGCGGCGATGTCCCGCAGAGGGAGAGCAGGGCAGTATTTACACGGGGAGATGGTATCGTGGTGCTGCTCGAGGTGAAGCACAAACAGGTTCGCTTCAACAAGGTCACTCCTTTAACAGGTTTAAGGGGGTTTCTCTGTAAAATGAATTTATTTCAACAAAACCTTTTCTGATAAATTAAACCAGCACTGCTCTGTATATAATTTCTATAAACAATCTTCCCTAATGTTTATCTAACCTGGGCATGCAGAAACTCTCGAACGTTAAATATTAGATGAAAAGGGGCTATGAAGCCTTTAAATAATTTCTTTTCTTTTCTTAATAAGCAAGAAAGCCACCATGCCATGGGAAAATACTTTGCTGCTGGTGAGCTGAGGGTCTCCTGGCTTCTGCCAAGGGTGAAGGGACAGAAACCCTTTGTGATGCCATGGTTTTGTGTTGGGATGTTTTATTTCCAGGGCTGTAACAAAAGGCTTACTGGGTGCCAGCACCCATCCATGCACCCCCTGTGTAGCTGGAGGCTGGTGATGTGAAGGTTTAGCTGGGGACTCTTATTAATTTGTATGATAGAATATTAATTAATTAGTTTATTATATAAAGGGCTGCAGCCCAGCCCCACTCCAGGTGCTGGTCTGGGAGAGCTGAGAGCTGTTTGGGATTTGAAGTGTTGTGATGTTTCAGGCTGTGCTGGGTCATTTGCTGAGTGATTTGGATGCTTTCCCCTGATCACTCCGATTGCAGAACACTCTGGAAAGATGGGCATGACTTCAGTGAGAACAAACTGTCTGGCTCATAAAAGGTAGCTGAGGTGAGGGAGAAATCTGCCTGCAACGAGGTTAAAATTTGCCAGCTGGGGGATGTGTAGGTTTGAGTGAGTCTGGGTGAATTTCTGCTTCAGAAAGAAGGAAGAGGCGAGTGGCCTGGAAGTGTTCCTGCAGAAAGCCCTGGCCTTGACAAGGCATCACTCTTCCAGATTTGCTGCTTGAGGGTAGGTCACTCCATTGACTCAACTCCTTCTTGGGCTGGACTCTCGTAGGAAAGATCTCAATCCTAAGCAAAGTCCTTGCTGCATCTCCCTTCTCCCTAAGAATCACTAACTCACTGGTCAGTCCCACTGTATGAAAATAGGGGGAGTGTGCTTTGCAATTAAGCATAAAGCTTAATTGGGTTGGAGGGAGAACAGTAGAGTAATGCTAAATAATTCAGTATTTAGAGGTACCTTCACGGTGAATGTCCTGCTCAGCTGTTCAGATCCTTATCTGGAGCCAGTTCAACCAAGGATTTCATCATGGATGAATTATTCAGTAATATATGGACAAAATTTGACCCTTTTAGGGTTGCCAGGGTATTAATCCAGTGAGCTGCACCATGGGGCTGTTTGCAGATCAATCAGCTGCAGTCGCTCCTGGGGGAACCTGATACAATCAGGGGATCACCCAGCCCAAAACCAGCCCCTCTGCCCCCCTGGCACCCGAGAGCCAGCAGCCCCCAGCTGGATGCCCAAGGCTCCCTGGTGTTTTCTATTTCCTGGCACAGGGTTGCCCAGAGAAGCTGTGGCTGCCCCATCCCTGGAACTGTCCAAGGCCAGGTTGGAGCCACCTGGGACAGTGGGAGGTGTCCCTGTCCATGGCAGGGGGTGGGATGGGATGTGTTTTAAGGTCCCTTCCAACCCAAACCAGTCTGTGGTTCTGTGATGGGGATGATATAAAATGACACAGTAGACAGGAACAATATAAAGCAGGTCCCAGCTGGTGGATTCACGAGGCTCCCAGTGCTGGGGCTTGGATGGGCTCACAGTGGCTTCTGTCACTGTCTTGAGTCCAAGTGCACAGAAACCCTTTCTCCTTTGGGCAGGGGGAGCCTGCAATGAGCTCATATGTTTCTTCAGTGCTCTGTGGATACTGGGATTGCAGGATCTGTCCAAAATATGTGTTTAAAAATCAGTTTATCTTCCAGATAAACTCTCAGAAATTCCAGTATCTCCAAGATGTGCTTGGAAGTGATTTATTCTTTTTGGTTTTGGTGTTTCCCTGATGCTTTTCAGCATTATTTTTAATGGCATTGTGTTACCAGAGATCACTTTTGGTGGAACCACTTTTATGTGAAGAAACCAACAGCTAAATCTGGTTATCATTGACATTGCTTATAAAATACACATAGCAACCAAGATACTGACCGTGGCAGTAAATTGAAAATATATTGAAAACATAAAGCATTTTTCCAATTTATTAGTAATACAAAAAATATTTGAGCCTCTTTCCCCCCCCCCCTTGATAAAAAGGAAGATATGGAAGCTGTTGTAAGGCAATCTGTAGTAGTGTTGGTCCAAAGGCTGGCGTGGTGAGGAGGGTGAGAGGGGGTTTTGTGGGATTTCAGATGGCAAACATCCCACTCTGGACACGCTACAGCAGTGCCTGGGGCACTGTTCCATTGCCAAAGGGTTCATGGAGATGCTAACTCGGGGTTTTTGCTGATCACCCTGGCTCTGAGGGGTCCAGGGAGCAGGTTTAGGAAATGCTGGAGGACTGGTGGCTTTGCAGTGGTAGCATTAAAAGAAGTGACTTTCCCCTGCTGGCTGCAGCCCCTGGTTCTGGCTCAGGTGACCCCTTCTGCCCCTATAGAACAGCACAATCTGGGTATGTTGCTGAAGGGTTAACCCTGGCAACTGCTGGGTAAGTGTAAAAATATTAATAAGGCTGCCACGGGTCACCCTAAAATGGGAATTTATGGTGGTAGTCAAAGCTAATGTTTGGGATCAATGCAACATCCCTTCTCAGAATGAAAAAATAAATTAAACAGACCGTCATACAGAGGGTATGTAACCAAATCAATCATATTTATGGCATTTAATCAAAACTTGATTCAGTTAAATTTATTCCATATGATAGACTTTGCAGGATGCACACCTTGCTGGTGCTGCTCAGAGAGCCCCACACTGCTCACTGAAGGGAGGGCTCAACCCCTGTGTCATTACACATTAATGAGATTAGGGTATTAATTTGTGTATGATGCTCTGAGCAACGCAAGGGGTCTGTGTGTGTGTACCCAGGGAAATGATCACAGGGCTGTACTGTGGGTAAATAATCAGTGTTTAGTAACCAATATCACTCTGATTCCCACTGCACTGGCCTGTTTGCTCGTTGCTGGCTGTATCTGGAGGGTGAGATGTGCTGCTGCCACGCAGACATCCAGCACTCCACGGTGCATGGCCTCGTGGGCAAGTGTGGGGGGGGGAAAAAAACCTGCCCAAAATCCCATGCAGGGCTGGAGCAGGGCTGTGGGAGGCAGCCCAGGCACACTGGTTTTTGAATCCACCCATCCTGGCCAGATCCATCTATCCCTTCAGAAAGGCTCCTGCCACCATCCCACAGGAGCAGGTCCTTGGGAGCGAGAGGTGCTCACGCCTCCCTGCCTGCCCACACCACCAGGCACTGTGCTCCCATCCTGGAAGGAGGATTTGATCACACAAACCTTCCTTCTCCTCCTGGAAGTTGAATATTAGAATTCTTCCTAACTGCATATATAATTCACTACATTAATCTTCCCTCAAAACATGCTCCTTCTACAAAGCCCCTCTGTATTGATCCAACAAAGACAATTATATATTGTGGAGGGGTGGGGGGAAACAGCTGAAATATTTGAGATTGGCCCTTCTGTGGGATTTATTACGTGTCTGAACTATAGTGTCTGCCTATTTTTTACTCTAAGCCTCTATGACAGAGGTCATGTCTTCCTCCATATACTGTACAGTGCTGTGCACTCTGATGGGGCTGTATGAAATGCTCAGGATGATTGATCACACTCTATAAACACACTCCTGTTGTGTTTGGAGGTGTGCACACGTGTGTACATCAGTGGTCTCCAGCAACAGGTACTGCTGCCCCCCACACAAGGCACTGGGAGGGTCCTGAGCACAATGGTCTGGTTTCAAGGAGCTGCTTGGTGTGTGCAGGAGCTTGATCTGGAGGCCCCCAAGGTCCTTTCCAATCTAGATTTGTTCTGATTCTCTGTTCTCCCAGCTCAGTTTGCTGCAGTGACATTTCCAAACAGGATGCAGCCCAGGGGCACCTGCTGAAGATGGTGCAGAGCATGAGCCTGGAGGATCTTCTGGATTCTCTGCATGGGAGCCCATCGCTCTCTGCTTTAGGGCACAGTTGGGAGGGTGCAGAGTGGATGCTCTTTAGGAGAGGGATCCTGTTCTCTCTCCATACATATCCCAAAATAAGGAGGCAAAGCAGACAAGCTGAGAACTTCTGTGAGTCAGACCATGTAGGGAATGAGAAAATAATGAATGACCAGGATCGACTGTTTGTAAATGTGCACGAGATTAATGAGCAAAGGCTTCTCCATAACACAGAAGGCATGAAATCAATCCCGTGCTCCAAGAATAATGAGGGAATCAATAGGATTACGAGGTTAAGGCTGGAGTAAACCTGAATGACAGCTGCAAAATAAATTTTATTTGGAGGACGTGGCTGGGGTTAAATGAAATGTAATAAATAATGTAAAGCATTTAAGGGGAGGGGAAACGGTCCAGAGATGTAAGGAAGAACAGAAGGGCCCGTGGTCGCTAAATCTGTCCAGTTTTCATGCAGGGTGTGTTTTGGCAGGCCTGTGATGGGGTGACACACACCATGTCTGTGGCTGGGCTGCTGGCACAGCGAGGTCGTGCCCTTTCCCCTCCCAGTCCAGGACAGGGACAGGAGCAGGGGAGTGGCCGTGGTGCCACTGGGACCCCAGGCTGCAGCAGTGGCACCAAAGCAGGACAGGGATGTTCATGTGTAAGCCATGAAATGCAGTCTGGGAATCATTTGGTGTTCAGCTTGTATGAGCTGCAGGTTTGTGCATCCCTTTCCCCCTGTGTTACTCTTCTGGTGTCCAACTATAAAAAGCTTACATTTCCTCCATCCCATTTCCCACAGAATTCCTGGAGACCTGCTGCAGGGCACAGAGAACTCCCTCTGGAGACCCCAAAGCTGTGCTCAGGGCTCACACCTACCTCCATGCTGTGGCCACTGCAGGGACATGGACCCTTCTGGAAGCAAGAGCCTGGAACTGCTCCACCTTTGCACCCACCATGGGCAGGTCTCATCCTGCTCTGTGCTCTAGCAAGCACATGAAGCCCTGCTGACCTTGTCTTTGGGGATAAATCTGTGCAGGTGGGTGCAGTGCTTTGATTTCGGGTGCTCAGCACCTTCGGGTGAGTGCTTGTGGAACAGCTCAACATCGAGTCTGCTGCTCCCTGAGAGCTCAAACACTTTCAGGGCTGCGGTGAAAATTGAGCTGTTCTGAAAAACTGGCCACAGGGGTGGGAGACAAATCAGTGCGAACGCCGAAGTTGTAATGATTGCACTGATTTTTCCAGCATGATTAACTCCTGGTCCTACTCCTCCCTCCTAGGAGTTCTCAGGGAAGGAGACTTGGAGTTCCTGAGATGTAGTCAGTGCTTTAGGGGCAGAGGCCAGCCCAGAGAGGTGTCAGCTGCTTCTTCCCCTGAGGAAACCCATATCCTGCTCCGGGAGGAGCAGCTCTGAGTGGGGATGGGACAGCCGAGATTTTGCTCTTGACTCTCCATGCAAAAAAATCTGCTTCCTTCTGGAGTTGGTTCCCCCGGATGCTTTTCCACCAGGTTACACTGCCTGCAGGGCTTATTCTCCCTCTCGGATGGTCCGTGTGAGGCTCAGCCCTGCTGAGAACGGCTGCGTGTGTTTTTCCAGTCGTTAAGTGTGTGACTAATAGAGCTGTCCCGCCCGCATAATGCACGCTGACAACAGGGAGCCTCAGGGGAGGGGAGCAGAAAGAGAGGGATGTGAAGAAAACGGCTTCAATTTGTCCCCTGGCCAGTGGAAGGGTTTTCCCTGGAAGTGCTACTTCCCTTCTGTATTGGGATGGGAGGCTGGGCAGCCAGGGTTGCCTCCTGCCACCCTTCCATTTGCAGACACCCCGAGCTCTGTGTGTCCATCTGTCTGTTCCAGGCTGTTTGCTGCAGCACGGTGTCACTTTGTGCTGTGATTCACCCCTGTGCAGGGGATGCTGCGGGCTCATTCTGCTGCCACACCACCGTGTGTCCCTGCACACACATGTGCCCAGTCCAGGGAACCACCTCCCCACCAGGGTCCTGCAGACCCACCTGCCTCCCACATGAGACTCATGAGACTTCTCTGCAACAGGATGCAGCAAAATGCCTTAAAGTTTCCTTTTATAGCTCCTGTAAATCTTATTTTATGCTAAAGTTAAGGACATATTTATTACTGTCAGAAAGGAGGAAGAACTGGTGAGTCTTTGGCTGGTCCCAGACTGGGTGAGTCGGGAAGAGCAGAGGGAGCAGATCAAGGGTCACAGTCATCCCTCAGCAGCTGGCACATTTGGGGACACATCAATGGCACCAAGTGAAAAGCCTGGGCCGCTCACGGGGTGCAGACCCCCACACCTGGGACAGGCTCAAGGAGTTCTGGGTGCAGCACCTGGAGCTGTGGATCAGGACTCAGGACTCAGGAATCAGGCTGGGAACGTGCACATCTAAGCAAGAACCTGGTTTTGTGTTTCCCTCCAGCACCTTCTACACCATAAGAAGCCATGCAGGATGTTGTTGGGGTCTTTTAATGTTTTTATTCAATATTTTTTAAACCATTGCACAGGCAACCTCAATCTCAAATCCCAGCCCAGAGGTCAGCAGAGAATTGGCCCTGCACCTGCAACCTGAAACCAGCTCTGCCTGGCTGGAGAGCCTCATGCTGAGCCACTAATGAAGAGCTCGAGGGGTTGTTTTTCTGTTCTATTTTATTTTGAGATGCTTTTTTGAAGTGCATGGCCAAGAATAGGAATTTCATAGGGTAAACAGAAAAGCTGCTCTGAAGTTATTTATTGGTTCTGTTTTCCAGCACGTGGACTAGTATTGATTTATTTTGCAGTGTCTCTGGAGGCTTCTTCAAGGTTAAAACGTAGACATTGCATGTTAGGCTGGACTATATGCTGGCAGGAAAACACATTTGGCTTTTTTAATTGGAAAAACATACACCTTTTATCACCCTAAGGCCAAGACTACCATAGCAGCACAGGGAGGGCAGAGGAATGTATACAGGCAGGAGATGCTCTGCTTTACACTTGCTTGGGGAATTCAGTGGGAGCACAGAGGTCTCCACAATTGGCTCTGGGGTCCCACCAGACCCAGAAAGCAATTCCCTGAGGGAAGGTTGGGGCCAGCAGCTATTCCAGGTGGGTGTGAGCCTCTTGCTGACCAAACCTGCCCTGGTTTTAGGAGCCACCATGGCCAAGCTTCGCTCCTGAGCTGCTTGTGCCCCTTTCTCTGGCGGGTCAAAGGACTTGCCCCAGGCCCCTGAAGGAGGCAGCATCAGTGACAGGATGGTTGTTGCTGCTGCACGTTCCCTTTCCCTGTCGTTCCCGAGCTGGTAGCGACTCCACACAGCCGGGATGGAGGTGGGGAGCTCTGCTGGGAAGGTACAAGCTGAGGTTTAGAAATCATGATGTGTGAATTGAAATGGGAAGCAACGGATCTCGGGAATCACCGCAACTGCTACAAGGTGTTCCTGAAGCTGTCAGCAAGCCATCTGCCCGCTCGCCCTGGGTAAACACGGCGCTGCCGCCAGCCCTCCTTGGAAAGCCATGAAGCAGAGGGGTCCCACGGGGCGAACCCCTCCAGGACACAGCGGCGTGGGCCGGCCGGCAGCGGGGAGGGCAGGGCTCTGGCGTGATGTGCGGGGAGGCAGCGGCGCTGCCCCGCTCGCGCTGGGGCCCTGGAGCGGAGCCCTGGCTGCGGCGCTCGCTCCTCGTAACTCATCCCGGAGACACCCGCCGTGGGGAGGCAGCGGCGGCCGCGCGAGGGCCGCTGGCCCCGGCGAGCAATTTATGGCTCCGGGGGAAACGGAGCAGCTGCTCCGGGAGCGGAGCAGCGAGGGAGGAGGACGGCCGGGGTCAAGGCTGCTGCCCAGTTTCTTTCCCTCGGAGCTCGTTAGTCAAGCGTTGCTTCTGCCCATCGCTGCCTGCCCGGCCCGCACGGGGGGTGCAGAGTGGCACAAAAGCAGCAGGGCATCCCGCGGGGCACTGGGTGGAAAGGCCGCCCTGCTCCTGTCCCACTGCCATGTCACAGCTCCTGGCACGGTCTGGGCAGTGGGAATGTCATCCCCGTTCCATGGGGACGGCCGGGCCCGTGATGCCCTTTGGCATCGGGTACCTGCGTGCATGGAGGAGCCGGCACGGAAGCCACGTGGAGCGTTGGGATGGCCACGGGTTGGCCCCGTTCCCAGCCCCGACACAGTGACACAGGCAGGCGGCCCTGGAACAGCTGATTGGAAAAAGCTGAGCGACCTGGGATGACACGAGTGGCTGGTGAGTCAGTACAGCCCCAGGAACGTGCCCGAAGGGCTGGGACTGCAGCATCAGGGCCAGCCCTAAGGGAGAGTGCAGGAGAAGGGCCCATGGCTGAGACAGACCCGGTGAGGGAGGGTCTGGTTCCCCACGGGGTTGGGGTACAGCCCTGGCCAGTGCTCTCAGCCCTGTGCTTGCTCCATGCTCAAGGATGTTGGTCGTGCTGTGCCTCAGTTTCCCCTCTGTGCAGAGACAATGATGCCCTTGTCCCTGTGTGCCCAGAGTGATGCACTGAGCTTTGGTAAGTTCTGGGGCTGGAGAAAAGCAAAACCAGGAAAAAATACATATTTTTGCAAAACCAGAGGAGTGAGGGTCAAGGTCCATCAGTGCCTGGTGCATCTGTGCAGGGAAGAGTGCAGAGAGTTGAAATTTTGGGGCTGAACTGAAAAAACTGGAGTCTACATTAGACTGAGTCTCCCTGTGGTGCCAGCCAGCACTCTCAGCTCTCCTGTTCACTCACAATTCAAAATAAATATAGAGAGTGAACATGACCTGAAGTGTATAGTCTAAAGCTTTTAAAACTCTCCTCTAATTCTTTTAACTTCCCGCACATCTATCCTCTGCACCAGCCTCCTCATTTCTCTTTCTCTACAATAAACTTATACCCTTTCTAAAGTGCCCAGAGAAGACGCTGCAGATGAAATGTTGCTTTAGCTTAATTTCCTATTCCTAACATATGCTTTAATTAATGTCATTTGCTTTGATTTGCTGCCAGCATGGCAGTGCTGCACTTCCTTCGTTTCGCAACCTTTACCATAACCTTCTGGGAATGAGTATCAGGTGTTCCCGGCTGATTTCATCTGTCTCAGGGCATTTATCTTGAGCTCAGAGCCTTTTCTGTGCTGTGTCAGTGGCACCAGCACAGAGGCAAAACCACAGCCTTCTCCTTTGCTGGAGGTGCTGAGTATGTGGTGTGTACGAAGGATGCTTGTATAGAAAACCCTGACCAGCATTTATTATCTATGGTTTCCAGCATTTATTATCCATGGTTTTTACACTTTCTTGGGGAAAAAAAAGTTAAATCCAAAGCAAGAACGTGGCATAATAAGGGAGAGAATGGGTGGGACCCCCAGGTCCTAGTTTCTCTTTGTCACAATCTGAGAGGTGTTCCTGTGGCTGGTGGGAAAGGACCATCCTGCTGCTGGCTCTGTGCTTGCTGTCCCCATAGTCCCTGAGACTTCATGGCCAGTGCTAGACCCTGATAGCCAAGATGCTTCCCCAGGTTGATGCTCCCCACTCAAGAGAGCATTTCCTGGCCACTTGTCAGCATGGAAGTGGATGAACATCCTGTTGCAGAGGTGGGGAATGACCTTGAGGACGTCCCAAAGCACCCTGACCAGCTGGCAGACCTGCAGGAGCCTCATCACCACGGGGCAAGGTGAGAGATCCTATCACAGACCTCTCTTCTCTCATGGTGGAGCAGGGAAAGGCAGGGCCAGAAGCTCCTGGATTCCCTCTGTAGCCATGGCTGTGCAGAAGCTCAGTGGTGCAAACCTCCTCCATCCCACAGGGCTCCATGGGAGCATCTCCTGCTGTCCCCATTGCTCCTGCTTCTTCCTAAATGTCACTCTATTGGTTTATGACAGGTACAGAGTGATCAAGAGGATCAAGAAGCCCCCTTTCCTTCCCTCTCACTGTTCCCACAGCATGGTGAGACACTTGTGCCCACATCATTGAACACGGCTGCCGACATGCGATGTCCATCCTCCAGCTGGAGCTGCCTTGGCCTCTCTGCACCACCAGGTCAGTGCCCTGAGCTGTTGTGAGAAGAAAAGCTGCTAATTTGGGAGGTCTTTTTCCTTCCCTTCTCCTGATGCAGACAGCTTGATCTCCCATTCTAGGCAGAAAAGCACCAGTAAGCTCCCCATGACTTTCTGTAACTGGTGTGCTTGAGAGCAGCTCCTTGTGCAGCTGAGCCTGGAGGAAAATTTAGCAATTGTCTGTTCTGGCCTCAGATCACTGGCACTTGCATACAGCAGGCCTGAAATGGCCCCTTTCCCAGACAGCTCCTTAAGCAAGGTTTTCCTGTCTCTTTATTTAATGAATCTCAGCCATCCTTTCTCTCCTTGCTGGAGCCAGGGGCAGATGCTGCTCCAGCATTTCATCCCTCCTCTCTCTCCAGTTTCCCTTTTTCTACCTGCAGCAAATTTGAGGTCCCACGGCAAGTCATGTCTCATAAGGAGGAAATCCCCAGCTTCTGGGCCCTGTCCCAGTTGGCTGTCTTTTCCCTTCCTGTTTATTCCTGTTGGGAACTTTCCTCAAGAATGGAAGTGTGCTGCCTTTTTGCAGTTCTTGCTCCCTTACTGTGGGGACAAAGGCACCCTAAAGGCTGAGCCCTGCCTTCATAGCAACCCCACTGGCTGGATGAGGAGGAAAACACCCGAAATGGAGAGAACACCGTTTGTCCCAAGCCTGGTCCTGCCCCACTGCAGCCCCAGGAATGTTTCAGAGCAGCCTCCTGGGATGGAGGCATGGAAGGGATGTGACTGAGCAGGGAGCAAGTTGCCACATCCCAAAGGTCTGGTGACTACCAAACCCAACCAAAGATTTTACCTTTTTATGGGAAACTCTCTGGGGAATTCCCACCCCAGCATGTCCTGACAGCAGAGGGATACGGTGGGGATTCTGACTGGCTTTGCTGACCTGCTTCCTAGGAAGAACCTTTCACTCCCCCTTCCTTCCCTCCCTTCCTCCCTCACCACCACCATCTCTCCAGCAGCTCTGCAGCCCCCAGCGCTGGGACTGGCCCCGCAGCTCCCCCCTCTCCATGTGCAGGGCGCAAACCTGGGGCCACCACGCTGCCCTTGGAAGCAAAACCCCTCCCCAGGGTGGGGCTTCCCGCCCCAGTCCCTGCTCCCCAGACCCCCAGCAGCTCCTTTCCTCTCTGCTCTCATGTCTCTCACCTCGCCTCCCTCCTTCCCGGCGTTCCGCCTCCTCGCCAGCAGCTCCACATCCGGATGCGTGTTTGTGCCTCTGTGCTCCAGCCCATGAGCCCCCACGCTTTGGCTGCTTGCACTGCTCACTGCTCTCCTCTGCCCTTTGGAATCCCAGCAGCCTTCCCGTGCTCTGGAAGCCTCATGCCCCTAAATCTGCCCTGGGTGATTTAGCAAGACCCCGGGACACGACTGATCCCTGGGATGATACATGGCATCTGGCAAGTGTTTAAATCCCCCAGGGCCTCTGTTTGCTCCAGGTTTAGTGTTTTCCATGAGCCTGAAAGAGGGGGTGTTCCCCCCCATGTCTGCAGGGCTGAGCTCTGCTTTGCCCCACTGCCACGCTGGCTCTGGTCCCAGCTGAGGGAGAAAGAGGAATCCCAGTGGGAAGCACCATGGTGGCCAAGAAAAGCTGCAGGCTCTGATGGGGTGTGAGGGCTTGTGTGAGCAAGCTGGGAGGTAAGGGCTTTGCCAATGCCTTGAGATGATGTTTTTTGTCTAAATAGTACTAGGACACTAAGGTAAACAGCAGGAATGTGGGCTACAGCCTCCTCCAAAGCATAGGAGTGCCCATAGGTACTACTGACACACTCATGAGCAGCAGTGCTGCCTTGCTCAGGCTGTGGCTCAGTGGGGTCTGTCCCAGAACTGAGGATTCATTTTCTGTGGCAGAGCACGATGATGTACCCCACTGGGGGCTTGGGCAGGGTCTACACTCAGCTCCAGGGCAAAGACAGGTGGCAGCTGGATATCTTCATCTCTCTCACTGGGAATTTCTCACCCAGGCTAGTATTTTCCTCTGTTTACCCTGGAGGACAGCAATTTCCCATAGCAATAACCTCTTCCTCCTCCCCAGCACAAATTAAATACTCACTTTGGGCAGGATTCATCCTGAGTCCCTCATTCCCTGCACGGGGACAGGTGGATGATGCCAAGTGCACTGTGCAGAGCCACAAACATGTTGCTCTGTGAATGTGCTGGGCTGGTTTTGCAATACCTTGAGGCATTTTCTTGCTCTGATGCAAGGCCCCAGACAAGCCTCTCTTTTTTTTCCTGCCTGGTGAGAAGTGACTTGCAGTGTTGTCACTCGGTGGATTGATGTGCCCCTGGGTTTTGCCCATAGCTCATGTGCTGCAGTTTACCCCGGAGGTTCCACGTGTCCTCCTCCCACTCCTGGCAAGGCCCCCGCAGGGCACAGAGCTGCCCTGGGGCTTCTGCTCCTTCTCCACAGACACATCTGGCTGCCACCCCATCCCACACCGCTGCCTGAGTCCCTTCTGTGCCAGGCTGTCTGCAGGCCTTGGCAGTGCCAGTGTCCACAGCACATCTAACCAAGGGATTGTCTGACCAGAGCCACCGCCCCCCTGACCTGCTCCAGGTGGTGGAGCAGGGATGGCAGGGCCTGCTCAGTCCTGTGGCAAACAGGGTCTGCTCAGACCCCATCCCACAGCACCAGTTTGGTGGGTGCAGGGAGCAGAGTGGAGCTGTGGCCGCCGTGGTGTTTGCAGCCAGGCTGTGGAGAAATCACAATGTTCCGAGCACTGGGCTTTGTTCTGCTCTTATTTTTCCAACCATTATTCCCATTCCAGCGTGGCCTCATTTGCCTGCTCCATCCTCCAGCACTCTACAGCTTTAGGGCTCTTTTATTAAAAAAAAAGAAAAAAAAAGTAATTGCAAAGTAGATGGAGCGGTTTTTATTTTACATATACATATTTTTATAAGTTAAATCAGAGCTTTGACTAAGAAATACTTTTGGAGGCTATCTCACTCTGACGTTCATCAGGGCAGTGATCTCCATCCATTCTTACACAGACAGTTGGCGAGCTCATGGTAAAGTCTCTCCCATAAAAAGACCCCGTGCAATGGATTTGAAATGTTAGTTTGTTAGATGCTACTTTAAAAAAAATATTAAGAGAGATGATCAAAAATAAAAATCCAGAGCATTTAGACAAAATTAGCGTTAGTTTTAAAAATTAAACCAATTCCACTATTGTTTGCTTTTATTTGTAAAATACTAAAGCTTTTTAAAAATGTCTAGATACATGAATATTCGTTCATAGTTTAATTACGAGTGGCTGCACGCTTAGCATCGCATAGCTTTGCTTGAAATTCCGAGGGGTAAATACACTTGGTACGCTGGGATAAGGTTAACAAATATCCCCCAAACATTTTAAAACAAATCGGGATACGGTTGTTCGTTTGATTCACCCAGTTTCATCACAGCTTGGTGTAAGACTGAGCGGCACGTTAGTTTACAACGTCTTAAAACATTCGTTAAAATATTTACTTGACGGCTTAAAACAAAACCGTAGAGCCTACAAATGTGCCCAGGTCAGGGAAATTCATGTGGATAATTCGAGCGAACGATTTAAAAGCAGAGAATCACTTGCATTTCAAACAATGCATATTTCCAATACCCCCTCAGTGCATCTATTTTAAGCAGATGCTTAAGATTAAAGGGCTGCACGTCAGCCCGTATCTTACCCACGCTTCCTTGTCATCGTTTCTTTGCGATTAAATTTTGTGTTTCCCTTTCAGCCTAGAAGTGTTTGGTACCAGTCTCTTGGCAAAAGAGCCTGAGGAATGGAAGGGTAAAGAAATATGACCCAGCTGCTATGCACAATGAGGTTTGTAAGTCCTTGTATGGTATAAATAAGCATATTACACAGTTATTAGAAATTTGGCACTGTCGCTCTTTAGAAGCCCGACTCTGATGCTGTGTAATTCCTCCCGAGTCCATGCATAACTCAGTATTAGCCTTCCATTCTTCCAGCCGTGTTACTGGCCAAATTCGGCAACTTTTTCTCAGTCCTCATCCATTCAAACCCTTCTCAGCAGTGTAAACCGGTGAGTTTCCTCTCGAGCCAGTAAATCTATGCCAACCCACGCGGCCGAGGCTCGGTCCTGACTTTCCCCACGCCCCGCACGGGATTCTGAGCCGCCGCCGTCGGGGCCGCCCGGCCATGGGGTATCGTCGGGTGCGGGATCGGGGCTCGCTTCTCCCCTCGTCTCCGTCGTGGTTGGCAGCTTTTCTCGGGGGGAAGAGATGCAGGTTTTCACTGAGGGAAGAGGAACCAGTGAAAGGATGCTGCGGCGGCCGCCGCGGCTGGAAGAGCGCTGGAGCATCCCGCGGAACGGATCCCACTCGGGTTTGCCCGGCCCGCGAAGTGACTGTAACGATTGGAGAAAAGCAACAGTAAACTTTTGTTAATCGCCGGTGTTTAAGGGCCAAGGCAAGAGCGAGCTCGGTGACAGTGATGAGTGGTTTGGAGCGCTGGTCCCTGAAAGCGGGGCTTATCCTCCCCCTGCTCCCTTGGCTCGGCGTTGATGAGCCGTGAATAGGAGCCACCCTGCCGTCGGGGATCCGGCCGTTTATCTGTCGGGTGATGACAGTGGGGCTGGTTTCGCCTCGCCGGGAATTGCCGGAGCCTCCGGGAAGCGCACGGCGCTGCCTCAGCCGGGGCTTCGTCCGACGCGGACGCTTCACCCCTCGGGCTCGTTCCCTTCCCCCCGGGCCCGGGGATGAGGAAACCGGCCGAGGCCCAGCGGAACCGACTCGGGGGCCGATACGGTCGGGTGCTGTCCGGGCTCGGGGCACGGTGAGCTGAGGGCGGCCGGGCTTAAACCGGGGCCGCAACGTGGGGGAATGGGCCCGACTCAACCGCTCCAGCATCCCCGTCCGCACCGACGGGGAAGGCCGGGGCTACAGGGAAGCAGCAGAATCTGGCTTTGCTTTCATTAAATTCTCCCCACCTGGGATGGCTTCTTCCCCCGCACTTTTTTTCCAGGGAGGGAAAAAACCGCATTTAACGAAGGGAAGCGCAGGCAGAGGCCGACAGTCCTGCCGTCCTTGCCTTGGCTGCAGGAGGAAGGGCTGGAGGAAGACTCACCCAAAGAAAGCCGAGCCCCCGGCATCACTTGCACAGTAACCCCAGAATTCACCTTGCCGTGGAGCTGTGCCCTCGGCAGCCGCCCCGGCCCCGCAGCCCGCGGGGAGAGCCCGGCCCGCAGGTGGGAACCGGACGGTCAAGGAGGGGCGGCCTCGGTGCCCGGCTGTGCGCGCACCCTCCGCGGCGGCGGGGCTGGGGCACGGACCGGCCCGTGGCTCAGAGGCAGCCGAGACCCAGAGACTGCGGGCCGAGCGGTGCAGGCCAGTGGCTGGAGCAGCGCTCCCGCGAGCCCCGGACCGAGCCGGGCCTTTCGCTGGCCCGACTTCTCAGCCCTGGGCCCTTCTCAGCCCCAGCTCCGTCTGTGCGGGGGCAGGACGGTCTCAGTTCCCCCCTCGGGGCCCGCCACGGCCCGGTCTCACCTGCCCCGTCCCGTCTGCTCCTGCGGGAGCCGCTCTCCTCTCCCAAGCTTTGCATCCCCTTGCCCGTTCTTTTTTTTTTTTTTTTTTTTTTTTTTTTTTTTTTTTTGTTTTTTTTTTTTTTTTTTGGTAGGAGTGGGGAAAAGGTTCATTACGAGGTTGACCCCACTTTACTTTTTATTCTGCTCCTGTTCCCAATTTCGACACCACGTGACGGTGGGAGTGAGTTGGGGTTTAAATTCACTTTCAAGAAAACCCCGATAAGACCCCTGCCCCGCTCAGCCCCATGGAGGGGTCCCACTGAGCCCAGGGCTGCGGGAGCGAGCGGTGCCTCTGTGCCCGCCCGGCGCCCCTGGCTCGGGTAAGGGCATCCGAGGGGGTGTGCAGGGGTTCGGGGGGCGCGGTGCAGAACAGTCTGGAGGTGCTGTCACGATACAGTGGAGCTGTCGCGATAGACAGAGGTACAGGTGATAGCGCGGGGGCCTGGGCGCGTTTCGGATGCGAGCACACGGTGGGCAGTCCCGATCGCAGCGCTGTGGGAGTGTGTTTGTGCCTCGGTAATAGGGACAGCAGAGCAGAAGCGGCCCTTTAAGTCGCGACAGCACGCGGGGACTCTCCCAAGTGTGTTCCCCCCTTGATTTGGGGGTTTGGCGTGGCAGTGGGAGCGGTCCCCGTGGCCGCAGGGTGCGGAGGCTCCAGCAGTGACATGCGGGGCCGAGGTCTCCTCTCCTCTCACCGCGCTCACCTCGGGTGAGTCCCGACGGCCCGGCCTTGCCACCGCTTTGTTGTGGCCGCCCAGCTCCTGCCCGCCTTGGGGAGAAGCTCAGGGCTCTCTGTCGCGACAAGGGGAGGACGGGGAGCCCTGTCCCCGTCCCGGAGCTCGCGGGGAGACCCGCACCCAAAGACAGGCCCCAGGCCGGCGGGCAGGGTCGGCTTGGCTCGGCTGCGAGGCCGCAGGGTCGGGGAAGTGACGGGGGCTGCGAATCCCTCCCGAGGCAAGACCCGAGCCCAGGCCTGATCCCGGTTCTTTCTCACCACCTCTCCTGGGTTAAACCCGACTCCTGCCACAGGATCCCGCCGAGCCAGGTGCGCTTCCAGCGCGGCCTGTGCCCGCCT